>JANAVB010038819.1:0-472830 GCA_029216955.1 Iris pallida | reverse complement strand
CTGGCCTGCCTGTCTGGCTGCACGGGCAGCGCAGTTCTTCATCTGGTGGTTTGGAGCTTCACAGAATAAACAAACTCCCAGCTTCATCCTACAAACCTCCCGGTGTGCCCCATCTTCTTGCAGAAGGCACACTGGATGGCCTGCCTATGCCCTTGTCCCTGGTACTGCTGGGCACGCGTTGGTGCCTGCTGAAATTGTAACTGAGGCTGCTGCTGAAACTGCCTCTGCTGGAAGTGAGGGCACTTCGTCGGCCCCGCACTCGAGCTCGCTCCTAGAACATTGCTGCCCCCTTCGGCTTGAGGCTGAAGTCCTCCTCTGCGATCTGCGCCTCCATCAGAATCTGCTCGAATGTCGCATTGCGTCGCCCAGAGGTACGAGTGCGAACTGCATGGATAAGACCCCTCCGGAACTTACGGGCCTTGTACCCCTCATCCTGGATCAGACATGGTACAAACCTACTCAGGCGGAAGAACTCCGCTGCATACCCGTCCACTAACGAGTTCCCCTGCTCCAATGCGACAAACTGTCCCCCTAAAGCTGTCAAGGCCACATCTGGGTAGAATTTCTCCTTAAAGAGCCTCCTGAAGCTCTCCCAAGTTAAACCCCTCACCGACGCACGTGGTTCCGTACGAAACCAAGTCAAAGCTATATCGAAAAACTGGCTCGCTGCAGACGTCACCCAAGCCCTTTCGGTAGCTCTGCTAACTCCAGGCTCTGTTGGACATCCTCCAACCAGTCATCCACGTACAGGATACCCTTGGTACCCTTGAACTCCCTCGGGTTCATCTTCCTGAAATCTAGGTGTGTGCCAGGCCTTCCCTGACCCTGCTGCTGAACTGGGATACCCTAAACTGTACCCGTGCAACCCTTTCTACTGCTGCTATCGCCAGCTGATGGGAGTTCTCCATGCTCCGTCGTAACACCTCTGTCTGTGCGCTATGGGTCTGCAACATCTGCTGCAGAAGGGCCATCATCCCCTGAGTATCAGTCGGTAGCGAAGGCGACGGTGGAAGAATATCAGGAATGACTATGGACGGTCCCGCTGCTGGAGGTGGAAGACCTCCTGGAACCGTCGTTGCTACTCCCGCCTGAGGGGCAGGTACTGAGGTGGCAGCTCCCTCAACTGCTGCTCCCGTAGCCGGAGGTGGAAGACCTCTTGGAACTGTCGCTGCTGCTCCCGTCTGAAGGGCAGGTACTGAGGCTGCTGCTCTCTCTACTGCTACTCTCCGTAGCCGGAGGTAGAAGTCCTACTGGATCGAACCTCACTAGAACTGCACTAGGCCCTGCTGCTTGAGAACGAGTTACTGTCATCCTGAAGACGAATTGAACCCAAGAGATCAATATGGCACAAGATAAGATATTTTTAAAGGAGGACAATTGAATTCAAATACAAGAAGAGTTGTCATGGTAATCAAAAGATCAGAATTTTCCTAAAATGTGATTGAGTAACTCCTATCATACCCTAGAACCTACGTCCTAGTCGCAGGCTCCTAATTAGTACTCTAAGTCGAGCACCATTACGAGATCGCACTAACTGCGATACTGACCTGCGTGGGCCACCACAAAAATGTGTCACGACCCGCACCCTGAAGAGAGGCACGAGCACGTGGTTACGTCCAGCCTACGCCGCAGAATCGGCGGTAGAATGCTATATAGGTCATCTATAAATGCTACAACTAAACAGATAAAGGTACCTGTACAGTATATACACTCCGAATGGAGGTGACATAGCAATACACTCTCAATCACAAAGTAAAATTCAGGTAGATAACATGAAAGAAAAATATGATAGATAAAACAAAAATAGTTCAAGATCCGCACAAGCCCAAAGCAATACACAACACCACAGAGTCACATAATATAATATAAACTACTACAGTCTGAAAGTACTAGCTGGCTCGCAGACCAGGCAAACCTAACTAAGCTACACTACTCTAGGTGTGCAAAATCTAGTGGCTCTACTATCAAGCCACGGTCCAGGTCTACTCCATCTAACTCGACCCCATAATAGGTCGGGCAATCTTCCTCTGAATCATCTGTAATATCAACGGTATCCTGTCAGAAAAATGAGCAAGTACAAACACTAACAGCAGTTCCATATGAATTGACAAATTCTATAAGAGAGTATAAAAATACAAGACAAATCAACAGAAAATATATATCAAGATGTGAGTACTGAATAGGACAACAATATATAGGATGACTTGGGAACTATCCGGAAGCCGAGTTACAACCCTTAAACCAAACAAGGACCGGGGTTGTAACCATTCTCCTGAACAGAACTTAGCCTTCTACGATAAATAAATAAAAGGTGCCTTGAATTATTAGTGCGTTATGCGATCGGCTTGGAAAAAGATGTTAAGGCTTTCCATCTGACCGGCTATGAACAAGTAAAAAGTACAAGTGTGAAGAATAAGGCCGGTAACCATGGAAAGTTATGAACAAATAGGGTAAGCCTTTACCCGTCGTAAGGCGAGCGTATAGCTATGAACAATGTAACAAGTACAAGTATGAAGAACAAGTGGGTATTTTGATCACACAACCACTAATAACTTCCCATCCCCCGAATAGTATAAAAGATTCGGACGTGACACATCATGACACGGGATTCAAAAGCAGGTGATCAGCCCACTCCCAATTCCATGTCTATACAAGTACAAGTAACAAGTCGAGTCTTGTACCAATATACCAAGTAATCCGAGAACAACATCTCATGACAGGATGACATATACTAGTCCGTGAACTATCGTGTCTGAAATCAAGTAAGACATTACGACTTATTCGGATATAGCAGATATCAAGACAATAAAAACTATCAGTGAATGTACTCGCCTGTGGTCTTGAGCTGATAAGGTGAACAGACGCTCAGAGTAATCACAGACCTATAGATGAGATGCCATGAGTCCAAACAGGATTTAATAATAAAGGAAAAGCTAATCTAGTCATGATATGGAAGTCTAAGTCAAAACTAGGTCAAACCAAGTCACACCAAGCTAAACTAGATCATACTAGGACAACCAAGGTCAAATAAGGTCACAGGAAGTCAATCCAAGTCAAACTAGGTCAATCTGGGTCAAGGATTGACTTACAGTTGATTTTGGTCAAAAGCCAACTCTGTTCAACTCTGGTCAACACTGAGTCAACCTGGGTCAACCCTAGGTCAAACTAGTCAAATGTTGACTAACTGTTGACTTTCAGTCAACTGGTCAACTCTGGTTTGGTTTCGGTCAATTCTAGTCACTTATAGGCTAAGTTTGACTCTCGGTTGACTTTTGTTGACTTTTGGTCAAAGTGGTCAACCGAAGTCAAAAGTAGTCTAAGAGCGCTATTTTTGACCATTACCAACCAAGGGAACCAAGTTCTAACCATATCTTAAACTCTAAACTCAATACCTTAGCTTCTAGGTAAATACCTATACTTACCCTTAACAAGGTATTCCCGATACCTTGCCCATTACAAAGGAAACCCCGCTAATTCTCAAGATACTAGCCTAGGCTCCCTAGGGTAGCTAGATACTATCCTATCTAGGGTTTACCTACCAAGAAATATAGGTTTCCTAGATATCTAGTCCATCTTAGGACACATGTTGATTATCCAACATTAACTTATCCTATTTTGTTCTAACATCTAACTAACACCCCACACCAACACTCACTCACTCACATATGGTTCACACATAGGCTCCTATAGGCTCACCTATAGACACATAGGTTCACACCAATAGGACACATATAGGACACATACCATACTCATATTTAAACTCACACACATATATACATATAGGGCTGTCCTATGGTGGCCAATATGATCCTGATATGGACTGATTTGAGACAGTCAAATGGGGGTCCTAATAGGGCTGAATTGTAGGTTGGGAAGGGTGTCAAGTGGGGGTGATACATGGATTGGTTTGGACTGCCTAAGGGCTGCACATATGGACTGGTTTCTAAGGCTGAATTGTGACAGCTATAGGGCTATTTTGGGACTGCTTAATGGTGATTATGGTCTGGTTTGATGGGGCAAATAAGCACTTGTTTGGGACTGCTTAATGGTTGATTTAAGGGGCTGATGTAGTCTTCTTAAAGGCTGGTCCTAGGGGTTGATATAGGGACTGAAATCCCCCCATCCCCTGCTGAATTCAGCAGCCAACAGTCCCCCTTGGGGACTGTTCAGTCAATAAATCAGTCCTTTTCTGGGGACTGATTCTCCCCTGCTACTACTGTTATACACAGCAGCTCCCCCCCTTTCACTCTCAAACACTCTTCTCTATCACTCCATCAATCTAAATCCCATCCTCCATTCACTCTCTAATCTCTCAATACAACACACACACTAACACCAACTCTACATTCCCTCATCCCCTACCCCTTGTTCGAAATCTTTCACACACCCCTCTACACATACAAAGACACAAATCTATACACCAATATAATACAAATATATAAGACACAATATATATACATACATTTTTTTTACCCATCCTCCATTCACTCTCAATCTCTCAATACAACACACACACTAACACCAACTCTACATTCCCTCATCCCCTACCCCTTGTTCGAAATCTTTCACACACCCTCTAGACATACAAAGACACAAATCTATACACCAATATATATACAAATATATAAGACACATATATATATACATATATATATATATAATATAATATATATTATATATATATATATATATATATATATATATATATAAAATATATTATATAATATATATATTATAGAGAGAGAGAGAGAGAGACATTAATATATATATAACCATTGATATATATATATACATATAGATAAATAAATATGATACATTAGAAAAATACATCTCTAAATAACATAAATATGTGATTTAAATCTAAATAATCATTTAAACAATATATGTTAAAAATACATGTGTTCAAATAGAGATTTTTCCACTAGGACAACCACAACACAAAGGACACTCCTTTGACCTCCAAATGGACACAAATGGAGATACAACCATGGGGGTCATTCCTATAGGTTCAAAATATTCCTATATGCATGTAGGGGTGGATTAGATGAGAGATTATACCTTCCGGGAGAGAGATTCAAAGGAAAATCCTTCTGACACGACACCGACACGAAGTGGCCTCCAAATGGACACGAACCAAAGCCAAATCCTCCCAAACATGGCTAGCACTCTCTATCCATGAGTAGAGAGAAAATAAAGAAGATTTGGTGGAAGAATGAATTGATTTGGAGATAAAATCAATGGTGGTTGCTCTCAAAATTTGGGGAAGAACAAGAGAGAGAAAGAATAGATGGATAATGACAAGGCTCAAGCCTATCCCTATCAATAGGTGGCCGGCCATATGAGCTAGGTATCCCCCTCTATAAAAAGTCTAAAAAGCTCCCCACTAGTCTAATTAATTAATATTAGGAGAAGGGTTTAAGTCGAGGTCAAATTAGTCATGTTTTAAGTCTCTTACTAACCAACCCTAACCATAAATAATTAGTCTAACCACTAACTAAAAAATAATGTCATGTGGGCCATCCCTAACTAATGAGTGGGTCCCACTAGAGTCAAAACTACCCGGATCCCCGATACAAGTCGGATTGAGTTGAAATTCGAACCCGACTCAAATAACCCCAAAATAATATAATAAATAATAAAATAAATTTCAAAAAATATTCTAAATTAAAAAATGACAAAAATACCCTGTTCCTGAAACTGGGGGTGACACCTACTGCTCTTGAGTTCTCTGTCGGAAAGCTGGGAGACGTTGGTGGTGTCGATGAGCAACTCCACGCCTGATGGAATTCTCACAATAGAGATAGTCAAAAGTTGCTTGTTGAATGAGGAGGTCCGACACAAGCAAGTAGAATCGTCGTAGGAGTCCAATCTGGTGGCTTCCTATGTGAAGGAAAGATGCAAGTCACAAGCGAAAAAAAGGGGAGTTCTCGGGATCTTGTGATTGTGGACCTAAAGGCGGGCTACTATTACTGCGGTGAAAGGGATCATATCAGAGACATATCAAGAGGAACTACTTGAAGATCAAAGCTGAGAAGGCCAAAGGCATGGACGATCAGGAGGATCTCACAATGGTTGGAGATATCATCATCACAGCGACCGATGCAGAGAAATCTTGTGGCATGTGTCATGATGGCGACTGGGTCATGGACACGGGAGCATCATATCATGCCACTCCACATAGGAGGATCTTCATGTCATACCACGAAGGCAAGTTTGGATGTGTGAAGATGAGACAAGGGGGACGGATGTAGTTGTACATATCGGTGATGTGCACTTGACGATGGAGTTTGGTGAGAAGCTCGTCCTCAGGGGTGTGATATGTCCATGTTTGCGCTACAACTTGGTTTCGGTAGGGACACTAGCAGATGATGGCTATCATAATCTATCTGGAACATTTTCTGAATTACAACCACTTTACAACTCTTTGAACCAAAACTATAAATCGAGCAGAACTGTACTGGCTTTGGCTAATAGTAGTATAGGTGAGATTTGAAAGCTTTAAGGAGCTGGAAAAACACTTTAGAAGAGATAGAGAGAAGAGTGAATGAGTGATTAGAAATAAAAATTTATCTCTATTTATAGTGTTTTCGATGACCGAACTTGGGCAGAGTTCGGATGCTAAAATATAGCATATGAACGTTATTTGCAGATTTGTTGGAACCGAAATTCAAATCTAACATGACAAACTCGGTCAGAGTTCTTTCAGAGTTCAGGTAGATAAGAACTCAATTAGAATGGGCCAAATTGCATAGGTATTTGCGCTATTTGGATATATGGGGCTTTTGAGATAAGTAGGTTGGCTTTTTGGATAAATGGACTAGAAAAAATAACCTAAGCCAGTAAAATCCTATACGATCTCATTCTTTATTTCCTAGACTCCATAAAGTAAAAATATAGAAGAAAATAGAAAATGACTCGATCTTGAATTCCAATGAGATTGCTTCTGGGTAATGATGCGATGTTCCTTACTAACAGTAGGATGTAGATGTTGACGTTCTTCGATAAACTCCTGTAACCTGTAGTAGTTTATATTTTGCATATCGACTAAAGTCGTCGTTGATTATTAAAATCAGGTGTGACCATTAGCCAATGGACAAACAATCTCGCCCACTTTAATAATTAACATACTTGAGTCTATACCAAAATATAACTAATATTTAACTTTGAAATCATATTATGACTGTCTTGTCTTTTGAATGGGATGTATCTCGCATAAATTTTTTATTAATTACTCCTTCTCCCCCTCTGTCAAGTACGTAAAATGTGTGGCTCCTCCGCAATATGTGAAGCCAACAATTCAACAAAAAAAGAAAGAGTAATAGACGAACAATATACAAGTCACAGCTCAGCAGAACTAGTAGCAGTAAACATGAGAAGTGGAAACTAAAATAGCATAAGTTGAAAAAAATGCATACAGTCACAACTAAAACAGTTCATTACTACTACGTAAGTCTAATTGAAAGAGTTTAGACTGCTACAAATGGACTACTACTAAAAAGATCATCATCAGCAAATTTCCACAAAATACTAAGCCAAATCCCAAATCATATCTGAACGTCATCATCGCAGGGTCAGCAGGAGGATGAGGATCGACATAGGCTGTCGTCCAGTCAAAGAATCCAAATGGTTTAGATCCTCAAGCCTCGATACATCAAATCCAAGATGACGGAGGATCTCAAATAGAGTGATCGGATGATGCGCCAGTGACCACTGAATGTCAGCAATGCCATTCCTCAAGACCTGATCTAAGAGGTATGGCAACTCAGCATCGACATAGCTATGATGACGTTGTCCTGAAAGGGAGATAAAGTCATCGAAGCACTGATAGAACTGAGGATCAAATCCTGGAGCAGTAGAGACAGGAGCAGGAACTAGAGCGACTGGATCAGGTGAAGGTGGAGCAGCACCAGCTGAAGTTGAGGTAGAGGATATCTCCTAGACCTAGTCAGCTCAGAAGATGACCCGGAGATAGGACAGGGATCAAGATCGACTCCAAACTTCCTAAAGATTACCGCAAGATGCATAGGGTAAAGGAGGTTGTGGCCCACCCTCCGACAGCTGATCATCCAAGCCATGAAGGTCTTGGGGACAGAAAATATGACACCGAGGTGCAGACAATACATCGCAGACAACTCAAAAAACATAATTTCATCATAGTATCATGTTTTGGGAATCAAGGCAGAGTAGTGAAAACGATGTAATTCATAGAAATTTTTATTCAGGTATTTTGCAAACAATCTACCACCTCTAAGAATTGGGTTAGGATGACACATATGCCTTAAGTAAATCAAGGATCACTTTGATAGAAATTGGACTGTTTATCTCGACCAATGCTTCGTCATTGTCCGGTATATGGAAGTATTCGCTAAGGTCGATCGAGTTAAAATCAATATCTTTTTCAGCGACACAGGAGTAAATCTGCCGTCATATTTTACTTGCATGTTGCAGTAAAACATGCGAACAACATTTTTATAATATTATTTACATTTCAAAGAAATCACGGAGTCCTAAGTTTTCGAAATTGGAGGCGTACAACGAAAAGATAGTAAAATTGGCTGATCGCCCAGGACAAATATCTCAATAACAAAAGGCGGTAAACCAAGAGTTCGATATTTCCAAGGATGGAGATAGGTTAGTGTCAAATTCCTCATCGTCGGTTGGATGGATGGGACTGGACACGTTGACGAGTTTGTATTCTGAAGTGGAAGACGAAGTCGCGGTATCACCCTTTATTTTCTTGTAAAGTTTGGGTGCCATAGAATTGAAAAGGAGATGGGAATAGATATACCTCAAAAAATAATAGGTAGAAGAGGGGAGACACCTTCTTGAGCCTTCTAGAATTAAGGAAATAGGATATTAGAGTGTAGGAGGAGAGATTACAAACTAGGATTTTTGAGTTTTTCGTTCGAATGTGAAGAAAAATGAAGGAGAAGATGAAGTTATATAGCGGGCTTGGGCCGGTTGTGTGTTTTGGAAAGATGAACCGATACTCGGTCAGAACTCGGACCGAGTTCTGTCAGAGTTCGGCCACTCGATTTTCCAATTCATTTATGTGTAATAAATAATAAATACGCCTAATAGCTTTTGATTATTTGATTCATTTACGTTCATTACTTTATGTTAGCGATAGGGGCCGGATCTCAGCTAGTGGTAGTCCGAAGACACTTGGCACCATGTCGCTCAGACTTTTAAGTCTTTTTGACAAAAGGGCCCTTTCAACTTGTACCCAAAATAACATTAATTAATAAATCCTAAAATCTCAAGTTTTAAGCATTTTTATTAAACATAGCGCATTATGAATCTAAAAATTCAAGTATGTTTAACTCGCGATGCAGATAATTGAAACGGTCTTCAGCCAGCGATTTTGTGAAAATATTTGCTAATTGATGATCTATGTCAATAACTTCTAAGCAAATATCCCCGTGTTGTTGGTGATCACGTAGAAAGTGATGACATATTTCTATGTGCTTTGTGCGTGAATGACAAACAGGGTTCTTAGTCAAATTAATCGTGATAGTGTTATCACAGTATATAGGAATCTTTGTGTAGTACAGATTATAGTCTACTAGGGTTTGCTTCATCGATAAAATTTGAGCACAGCAACGTCCTGCGGCGATATACTCTGCTTCAGTCGTTGAAAGTGTGATAGAATTTTACTTTTTACTAAACCAGAAGACTAGAGCTTTTTCTAGGAAGTGACATGTACCTCTAGTACATATACGGTCTACTTTGCATACAGCAAAATTTGCATCTGAATAACCGATCAGGTCAAATGACGTGGTTTTGGGACGCCACAAGCCGACTGTAGAAGCTCCCTTAAGGTATCAAAAGATATGTTTAACGGCACAACCATAGGATTAGCTTGATATCTAGCACAGATGAAACGCTAAACATGATATCAGGGCGACTAGCAGTTAAATATAATAAGCTACCAATTATATCTTGATACTCATGCTGATCGACAGGTTTGACACTTTCATAAATGTCAAGTCGAGTTGATGTAGCCATTGGAGTTCTGATACGCTTTATGTTGTCGAAGTCGTATTTCTTCAATAAATCCTTCGTGTACTTAGTTTGGTTGATGAATGCTCCTTGTGAGTGATGTTTGATCTGAAGTCGTAGGAAGTAGTTTAGCTCTTTCATCATACTCATTTCAAACTCACTCAGCATACACTTAGCAAATTTTTGACAAAGTTTTTCATTAGTAGAACCGAATATTGTGTCATTTACACAAGAAGTATACAATCTTATGAAGACTTGATAAATAAAGTAGTATCTGTTGGCCCATTGGTCATGGTCGAACCTGATTTTAATAATTGATCTAACCATGTCTCGATATAAGGGCTACTTGGACGATTGCTGAGAACTGCTACCATTCCGTTCAAGACTGAAGCCATTTTGCCACTTGGGTCTGTATTTAATATTCAATATAATTTTTATATTTATTGAGTCTAGGAATAATGTACACTGAGTCGTACTAACAAATAGGCTAATCCAAAATATTTTGAAAATATCTTTTGTTTTGAAAATAGCCCATTTTATAAAAAGCATCTGATTATTTTTAAACTTTTCAAAAAGACCAAAAACTAATTTGCAAAAAATCTCAAAAATTATACTTTGGACCGAGGGGAATTCGGCCCGAGTTTGGTCCATATTATGTTCGAATTCATTTGGTGTCGTTTAATTTTTGAGCTTGGTCATCCCGTAGTTACGGATGCAACGGCTATTTGCCAAGATTCTTTCAAAGAATTCTGTTCAAATTATGTGCGAATTCTGTCTTTGGAAAACCTATAAATAAAGATGAATTTTTTTTCATTTCAACACACTTCTCTTTTCTCTTCTCTCTAAGCCTAGTATGGTATTCCAAAGTGTTCTAAAGCTTTCATTTTTAAATCCTGAGCCAATTACAATCCTCTAATCGATTTGCCTGTTTGGTACGGTCTAGAAGTTTCAGAGTGATTATAATCAGAGGCTTGATTAAAGAAAGACACTTCACAATTGAAGTTGGTCGAGTACTTCGAATCAAAGCTCGCTTTGTAGAAGTTGCAAGTGTAGGGCCTAAAAATCAAGTTGCGCCCTGAACATACTAATCAGTGATCAAGTTGTGCCACTGATATGAAGCTCGAAGAATAGACTGCGCCGCTGAACAGGTTGCGTTTGATATCAGACTACGCCCAGTCTTGTTGTGCCAAAATCTATGTGGCGTCTGACACTTAATGGCCATCATTACCTGACAACACTGACAACTGACACCACAGTGAATGAGGAAAATCTCTTCGAATCCTATAAATTGTGCTGTTCGAGGGGAGTTGGTAGACAGCTGTCCTGTACGCTTCGTAAGTCGCGCCTAGGCGCAATCCAGACAAAATATTTAGTTGCGCCTAGGCACAATCTAAATGACTTCTTCTCAAAAGCTGCCACGTGTCTAGGCGCAGCTCAATCAGGCACAGTTGACCGAAGCTCGCGCAACCTGATGAAGTTGAGACAACTTACATTCCAAAGCATGATGACGTGGCGCTCATGCCACTAATCTCTCAAGACGTGTGTACTATCCTGTACACGACTACGCGTATCTCAATCACATGATGCCATGCATCTAAATACATTTAGTACACGACTTAACAACTGAATGAAAGTTGGCACAACCCAATGTGGCGCAATCCAGCCTCACGCACATCAGAATAACTGCTAAAACAGTTATTTCTTGAACTCTATAAATATAGTTTCCAATGATTGTGAAAGCATCAAATACATACGCACAGAGATCAAGAACTCTTACAAAATTGCTGCTGCATTCTCCAGAGGCTACAGTCTTCAAGTTCACATAGTCCAAAGGATAAAGTGATCGTCTTCTGATCAGATTCCTACATTTGTACTTCCCCAGAATTTATTGAACTCTTGTACTCTCTTTTCTCAGTTTGTAATAAAATTTTTGTTTTTGCAAATAAAATGGCGACTCTGCTGGGGATCGAACCCAGAATCTCTGGTTTCGTAGACCAGACAGCCTATGAAGATATGATTAGCACCAAGAGCAACAAGTGTACAGCGGATATTGCCAAGAACAGGACTGTGTGCGCTCCTAGATCTCCCATGGTCACTGTTGCCCAGGCACAACCTAAGTGTTCAGTGGTTAAGACACTGTCTCGGCGGCTCAGGCACAGCTTGCTTCTGTTGCCCGTACGCAACCTATTCATCATGTTGCCCACGTACAGTCTACTACTCTCTTTGCTGCCAAGGCGCATGTAATGCCCCAGTCCCAAAATATGTAGGATCAGGAATACGAATACATGCCAGCAGCACTTCACTAATGGGCTAAGCTACACAACAAGCCTATTAGCGAAATACTTAAGCTGTAAATCATGATAATACCCAGAAATACAAAACAGACCACAAGTATATACATCTAATCACATCCACATAGTCCACAAAGAGATCAAGGATAAATAAGGAAATGTTTCAAATATCAAGCAATAAAAGTAATGAAGTCTGTGCGGGTAAATCATCCCAAAATCATAGAAATAGAAAGAAAGTACAAATCAACTATAAGTCTGATGAAAAGAAAAGGAAATAATGTAGCAAGACTAAAAATGATTATAACATGATCACGAAAAATCCTCTGGCACTATCTCGTCCTCCTGTGCCGGTATACCTCCGGTCTCAGTTCCCGAACCGTAAACCTCTGGGTAGTCTTCAGCTTCGTCTAAGCCTGGGAAATAGCCAGGTCCTCAGAGGACTAGCAAGGTGTATAATATACATGCCAAGGTACAGGAATAAAAATATGAACTAAGGCAATCTACTGTATCCGTCGATGTGCTATGAAAGTGAGATACTTTTCTAGAATACCAGACCCCTTCCACTAAGGCTCACTAGCACCTCAGCAGGGTATTGTCCCTAGTACCTGTGTCGTGGTACCAAGGACAATCAATTCTCGACAGTGATAATCTTTTACTCTGCTACAGAGATAAAGGTCACTAAACAACGGGCCACACGACAATAGTTCTGATATTGTAGTCAAGTTCTCCCTAATCCCCATGTCTAGAATCTAGCAATGTCAAGTCTGTACAGTCATCTCGAAAGTAATATCAATACTAATAAAGAAATCTAGAATGCAAACACGAGGTCAATACCACGAATAGTCTTGTAAACCTCGCATCATGAATGTGTCGATGTTCTGTGGTCAATCGTGTCAATGGACATTAGTATGTACGTAATGCCTAATGTCAATACTCGATGTCACTATCATGACATCGGTACCCGTCTATAAACAGACACTAAGTATCAACGTCCTACGTCATGCAATGCTAATAAAAAAAACAAGACAGAAAAGAAAGATCTGTAACGATGGCAAGGCACGCTTGCCAGTAACTGCTGTCTGCGGGTAGGCCTGACCAACTCCGGTGTCCTTGTCGATCCTCCCAAGCTCACCTATAATAACACTATATTTAATATTCTATATCAACATACCATATATAAATTATATGAGTATTTATGACTCCTAGTTGTCATAACGTTGCTACGACACTACATCTATTATTTTAGTACATATAGGTAACAAAACCTCTCGTAAATACTTTACAATTATAATAAAATAATATATTTAAATTTTGGAATTTGTCTATAAATACTTATATATTTCTATAATGCTATTTTCAATAAAAAAAAAACCTTTCATAAGAGGTCTTATGTCAATGCCGCATATGACTTCCTCAAATCGACCCATTAATTTAGTCCTAAAACAACAATTAAAATAAAATTATTAAATTCTGTAAAAATCCTAGAAATTAGTTAAAATAGTATTTATAATGTTAAAACTTGCACAACATAAAGTTTAATATGGATTCATGGAGTTTTGACACTTTTGGACACAAGGAAAACAGAATTTTTTCGGAGTTCAGTGATACGGCAAATGTCTTAAATTTTTAAAAATAGCAAACGAATGCAAAACTTAACTTTCAGATATGCGTCGGAAAGGTATCGACATCTAGATTCTGAATAAAAATATAAGAAGGTTAGAAACTGACTATAGATAGACGAAAAATGGCCTACAACAGAATTCATCAGTTCTGGATACCCTGTCGTAGAATCAACGCCACGGGTAAACCGCTTGGAACTAGAGGATCCGGTGATCAAAGGTTTGACTAGACACACAAAGGTAACTCTCAGATTTGGTTTGAGAAAAAAATATGAGAAAAAGTGGGTGAAACATCATCTACAATTTGACTAACCTGCTGTGACATTTCAGACTTCGATTCGACAAAATTTTGGCCCAAGTAGCGCGTCGTGCACCTCTCTAACGGCCGCAAGGTTTCCCCTATAGTTCTAGGGTAGAAGAGGATGTTGAGAGGGATGTCCAAGTGGTGGTGGTTGGTGGAGAAATCGAGGAGAAATTATATTTTGTGAAGAAAGGGGGGTCGGCTAGGGTTTCGGGTTTGGAGTGGTGGCCGCTAGGTTTGGGAGAATTTGTGGAGTAGTGGATGATTATGAGAGAGGGGATGGTTAGGGTTTGATATATATATATATATATATATATATATATATATATATATATATATATATATATATATATATATATATATATATATATAGTGCATGGGCTTTGGTTTGATCTAATTTGGATAGGATTTGGTTCTCAAAATCATATTATTATTAATACGTTTCCTATTTTGGTTAGATGTTTGACCAAGCCAAATATATAAGGGAATATTACATATGGCTGCAATTAAACCTCTAAAATTTATATGTATACTTGGTTTTGGTACTCCTAGTTAGGCTCTAACTAGTAGGGTTGACTAGATTAGGGTCCGAGTAGCATTACTAGTCAAATTGGACCCGAAAATTAATTTAATAAGTCTCATGTGCCATTTGCAAATAAGTAGCACATGAGAACTCGATTGGATGGTATACCCTATGCATGTGTATTGTAGACTTAAAATGGATAAAAATCATATATTGGGTCATACGGTTTCGATCTATGTCAAGTCCAAAAATTAAATTGGAAGTTGGCTAGCTTAAAATTACGCCAATGGCTCAAATTGGCCTAAGTTGGCCCAAAGTTGCACGAAGTCAAAAGAATGTTAAAAAGCAAAATTGGATGGGACATGATATATCAAACTGAAGGTGGACGAGCCTAGAATTCAAATATGGAACTGGATTTGAGAAAATAATATTTGTTATGCTTTAAAAATGAAAGCTACGGTAAACTACTAACATAGTCATCATTAACTTTAAAATATCCATATAAAATAATTAAAAATAATTAAAAATAAAATCCAAAAATCAGGAGGCTTATAGCGCAGCCTGTTCAAGCCATTGTTGAGGTGCAGTCTACCCATGATGCTGCCAAGGCACCATCAGTAGCCCATAGGACTATGGCGCAGCCCAAGCAATCAGCACCTCAGGCGCAGTCTGCTACTCTGGCGCAACTAAAGGGAACTTGTCTTTTGGCTATTCCCTTTTCTAATTCTCAAGTTCTGAACTTAGAGAATCAATATTCTAGTGCCAACACTAGACAGAACGAAGGGAAGAGTCCTTTGACACTTCCTCAATTGGCACAATCTGTGCCTAAAATGGTCTCACAACAGAACAAAGGGAAACACTTCTTAGCTGACCCTCTACAAAATAAAGGAAAGCACACTTTGGTCTTTTCTCAAACTTCTCTGGTCTTTCACGCAGAGGAAGATATGTCAGATTCTATTCCTTTAAACAGAGGTCTTCGGATCTCTGATATTGGAAAGAATACTGACCAAAGACGTATTTTACCTACCCCTGTGGGGTCTGGAAATAATCTTCCAACCTTTCAAAATTTAAGATTCAAGCAAGGAAAATTGAGGGTATCATAAATAGAGACACCTGGAGCAGAATTTTCAGATTTATGCGCTTATCTCAATAGGCGTCAACCAATATCAACTTTGGCGAAACGTAAGAACCCTATGCCAAAGGCCAATCTATACCAAAAGCCAAAGTTTGAAAAGAAAGACCCAACCATCTATGCTAATGAGTTGAGTACATCTTTGTACACTCAGGGAACTAAACATCTGAAGAATAGGAGACATGTTCCTAACATCATTAAGGAATATGTTCCTCTGACTTCTTCTCGTCCTGTAGTTGTAATTGATTTGCGACAACGTCTTACATAAAGACGGGAAATTACAGGGATGTCTCCCTCACCTCCAAATCGAACTTCAAATTGCCACTGCCTTCATGAAGTCGTCATCAATTGTTGTTGCCAATCGGTTCGACGATCTGTCTTCGATCGTCTGAACTATGCTTCAACTCTTGAACATATAATAGAAGACGAATATAAGCTATTATATGCTTCTGTTAACATGACTTCTCAAGGCACTGGGAGTGGAAAATGTCCAAGACGTAATGCATCCCGTAATCCTAGTCAGCAATACTTAGATCGGATCCATGCATCCAATGAAGGTGTCTTTCAATACACTAGATCAAGGAATCGACATTTGAACCAAGGTGTCTTTAATTAAGAAGATCTCCTCATCACTCATATAGGAGAAGACGCTTTCTCAGAGTTTGATGCAGATAGTAAAAGTTCTGAACAAACTATCTCATCAATAACAGCAAGAGAAGTGACGGCATATACCGTTACGGAAGATCAAGATGCTTCTAGTTCAGCCAATCAAGAACAATGAATTGCTACACTAGAGGACAAATTGAAGACCATGGCAAAGATGGTCGCAAGCATGCATACTATAATCGTGGCTCAACATACAGTACCACCGGTTATAAACCCAGCTATAAAACTAGAGCTTATAGCATCTTTCGTACCTGTTAGTCTGGGGGTACTACCTATCCAGGTTGCTTGAGTACCAATTCAAGTTGATCCCAGTCAGTCTGGTGCTGGGGGTGGTAATTATCACGCTGTTCTGCCTCCCAATACTTCTAACCAGCCCACCAATTCTCAAACATCAGGGGATGCAAATGAGGCTGTAAAACTTCTGCGCACTCAGTTTGAGGCCTTCAAGCAGAAGGATGGCCTACAAAGATTGGGCATAAAGCAACCATATCCTACAGAGTGGAAGGAGGTTTCATTTCCTCCTAAATATAAGCTCCCAACCATCATATTGTTTGATGGCAGCACTTCTCCAAGTCAGTACATCAATCATATTGAAGTGATGACTGATCAATTACAGCCAAATGATGCTCTCCTTACCAGAGTGTTCGTCGGTTGTTTAGCTGGCGCAGCATACGACTGGTATCGTAGCCTGCCTGATGGCTGCATCTCTTCTTTTGCTGGTTTCAAGCAAATGTTCTTGGAACGATTCTACGAAGGAGTCAACGACATGACGATGTCTGCCCTCATTAAGATTAAACAAAGGCATAATAAATCCACAAAGAGTTTCATTGAAAGATTCTGCCGAGAGACACTCAAAATACCTTTAGGAACTCCATCTGTTGTAACAATAGACACTTGTAAATCAAACTTGTTGTCTATTATCAGTATGTGGACAGGATCTACACAATTCCAGGATTGGCCTTCTTTCATTGTCAATGCTAAAGCAGCCGAGGTCAGTGCCGAAAAGTTTAAGCAGTTAGGAGTCCAAATGACTCATCCTAACCAAGATGAACATTCTACACCAGGGGGTAGTAATCGCCAGAATAACTGCAAGAGTAAACATTGGCCATCAATCTTAAAGGCAAGAAGTCTCTGGCTGTCAATGTTACTCAGACGGCATCCACTCCATCAGCACCACCACAGAAGACAACTCGTCCAAAAGAGGAGTATTCTTTTGATGAAGATGATACTTTAAGCATCTTCGATTGTTTGATCAAAAGCAATAAGCTTCAGCTTCCAGAAGCAAAACGGCCAGAAGAAGTGGGTAAACTGATCACCCTAAATACAGTATTTATCATAGATTTATAGGGCATCCAACCAGAGCATGTTATGTGCTCAAAGGTAAAATTCAAGAGTTGGTCAACTCTGGAGCAATTACTCTACAACAGGACGAGAAAACGATAACTGCTAATGTGGTTTCTCTACAATTCGGTGATTTTCTATCGCAAATTGTGTAAGATGGTGTTGTCCCCATTCCAAGGACTACTCTTAAGATCGTAAATCTCCCACCTCCTCAAAATGAAGGTCTTGTTCCGCTGTCAACTGACAGAGGAGAGATTATGTGGATTCACCCAGATCTGGTAGCAGAATTTGAAACGCCTTCCTCTTCTAAGCAAAAGAAGCATTCCAGATCTAAATCCAAGAACTGCAATATGGTATCCTTTGAACCAGTAACAGAAGAAGAAATTCTAGTGGGCACTAGATCAGGGAAACCATATCTTCAGAAGTATTCCGAAAATCAAGAGAACCCTGCTCCATCTCCTGATGTTCCTCCTTCATCATCTTCTCCTGGCAAGAATATACCATCCACATCCTTGCCGATGGTCGAACCATCTCCTCCTAAACAACATTAGCAGACAAGGGGAAACAACCTGTCCGCTTTGATAAAGCATTGAAGAAGTCCTCATCTCTCGGACTTGAGAAGCCATATAATTTTGACATATTGGCTCAATTGGCCAATACTCCAGCAAGGTTGTCAATCTTTTAACTCTTATGTCTCTCAAAAGAGACTCGAAGACGTTAAGTGAAGCCTTGATGCAGGCTGACGCTTGTCTTACTCTTCTCAAGAAACCTGAAAAGGAGCTAGTAAGCTGTGCACATTGTCATTGTATATTTGAATTAATGTCTAATATCACTTTTACACAAGATAACATGTTGTTAGAAGATAATCGTCATGATCGTCCTCTCTATTTCATGGGGTATGTGGACACCATGAAAGTAGATCGCATTCTGATAGACCCAGGGTCCGCATTTAGCAATATGCCGAAGTCTTTACTGGATGCTTTGAAGATCCCAGTACATAACCTTTCTACGACTATCACTACCATCCTGGGGAAGATACGCCTAAAACTTAAAATTGACAATCTTCGTACAAAGGAAACTTTCTATGTTATTGATAATCATGGCTCATACAACGCTTTGTTGGGAAGGCCATTCCTCCATGAACACAATATTGTACCCTCTATGCTCCACCAATGTTTCAAATTTGTGGATGGTAATGGAGAAGTCCAAAAAGAGGTTGCAGATCTAAATCCTTTCAAAGGGGTTGAAGCATACTGCAACGATTCTCGCATGTACAAAGAAGAATTCATGAAGGTAGTACTAGCAATGGACATGGATGAAGAACAGAAGAGTGTGCCAAATGATACTCTGGTGATTCCCGTCAAAGGACGTACCTTATATCCTCAGTCTTCCAAACCACTGACTATCTATCTTCCTTCCCATGAGAAGCAGCCCAAGGGTGATAGTCGGGAACAAAGAGAGCTCACCTCTTCTGAGCCGCTTGTAATCGATCTTCGTCGTAAGAAGCTCCCTCCTCCTTCTCGTTCTTCTTCTCCCCCTCTTGTCATCAATCTGACTAAGCCTGCTAAGGCTAAAGTTCCTGTTGTAAATGATGGTGTAAAAATCAATGAAGCATCTCCTTTGCAGTATACTGATGTCTTTTACTATACTCAGTGTTATTTGGATATGCTAGATAACTTTAAACCACTTATAATAGAAGTCGTATCATCTCTGCGAAATGTGGTATCATTGGATTCAATACAAGAGTCGTACTTCTTAGTACCGTCTCGAAAGAAAAATGAATAGCCTATATTCTTCAACAAAAGAGAGAAACCAAAAATCGTTCTCTATAATGATAATAGAGATGATACAGGAAGGCTACAATTATGCCGCTATAGTCCACAATCTAAAGCCATCATCCGTAAAATGGGCTATGATTTCAGAACATTCCTCAACAATGGTAGAGGAAGGCAGACTCCCCTTCGTATTACTGTTCCAAAAGGAAAATCACAACAATACCACAGTAAATCGAAACAGGACTTAGGTTATGTTTCACCTCTTTCGACTCCAGAACCCTCTGAATCTTATGAAGAAGAACGATCTAATTCTTTTGATTTTATCTCGTGGGATTCTGATACCAACATTGGTCATGTTCATCGGATAACAGTATCTTCTAACATGGTACCCACCGAATTCTCGAAAGAAGATGAAGATGACATTGAAGAAGCTCCGGAAGTGGACCCTTGGGAACAAAAAATGGACAATCAGTGGGAACTTCGTTTCGAACAACGAGAACCACCTACTGAAGATCAACTTGTCCAAATCGATATTGGAGAGGAGGGTGCATCACGACCAATCTTCATTAGTAAAAATCTTCCAGAGGATGATAAACAAGAGTTAATTCATCTTATTTGTGAATATATTGATGTCTTCGCCTGGAGTTACGAAGATATGCCGGGATTAGATCCTCAAATTGTAACTCACAAGCATAATATTCTGTCGAATGCCAAGCCGGTCAAACAACAACAACGGCGATTCAAGCCTGAAATGATGGATGCAATTGATGATGAAGTCAAAAAGCTTATAGCTTGCAGTTTTATCAGAGAAGAGCAGCATCCTGACTGGGTAGCCAACGTTGTACCAGTCCTGAAGAAGACCGGAAAGGTTCGAGTTTGCATAGACTTTCGGGATCTCAATGATGCTTGCCCTAAAGACGAGTTCCCTCTCCCAATTACTGATATCATGATCGACAATACATGTGGATTCGAACGAATTTCTTTTATGGATGGGTTTTCTGGATATAATTAAATTTGGATGAATCCTGAAGATGAGAAACATACTTCATTTCGTACTCCTCGGGGTGTGTACTGTTATACGGTCATGTCGTTTGGTCTTAAGAATGCAGGTGCAACTTACCAGCGGGCTATGAGTACTATTTTTTGCGATCATCTGCGAAAGACTGTCGAATGCTATGTTGACGATATTGCTGTTAAAAGTCGTCTCAAGGAACATCACATTCAAGATTTAAGAACTATCTTCAATCTAATGTGCCAGCATCAACTCAAAATGAACCCCACCAAGTCTTTCTTGGATGTTTCTAGTGGTAAGTTTCTCGGCTTCGTCATTACCTCTAAGGGTATACACGTTGATCCCGAGAAGATCAAAGCCATTCAAGATATGCGTCCTCTACGCAACCTAAAAGAGCTATGAGGATTCCAAGGTCAACTTGCGTACATCAGGCAGTTTATTTCGAATTTATCTGGACGTTGCAGACCATTTACTCAATTAATGAAGAAAGGTGTATCTTTCGTTTAGACGAAAGAATGTCAACGAGCATTTGACGACATAAAACGGTATTTAATGAGTCCACCGGTTCTTGTGCCACCGATCTCAGGAATACCTTTCTTAATGTATGTCCGGGCAATGGATCTTTCGTTGGGAGCTTTGTTGGCTCAAAAGAACAAGGAAGGTCATAAACAAGCCATCTATTACCTTAGTCGAACTATGATTGGAGCTGAACATCGTTATAGTCCGGTGGAGAAAGAATGTTTAGCCTTAATGTTTGTCGTTCAGAAGATGAGACATTACATCATAGGCCAAACTATTCATGTTATATCTCGATTCAATCCTCTTCGAGTCTTAATGAAGAAGTTAAGTACACTCAATTCTAGGCTTGCACATGGGCCATATTATTAGCACAATATGATATGGTTTATGTTCCTCAAAAGTCTGTGAAAGGCCAAGCACTTGCCGACTTCTTAGCAGCTCATCCTGTCCCTGAGACATCTAAACTCTATGATGGAATTCCAGACGAAACATTGGAATCAAATATGATCTCAGAAGAATTTCCTACCTGGAGGTTGTTCTTTGATGGAGCTTCTAGAATTCGACCTGGAGGTATCCTTGTGGCTGGAGTGGGAATTATTCATGTTTCACCCGATAGATTAGCTATTCAAAGGGCCTATTCTTTAGACGAATCATGTTCTAACAATATGGCAGAATACAATACCTTGCTCATTGGACTCCAATTGGCTAAACAACTAGGTGTTGAATATGTCGAAGTATATGGCGACTCTAAGCTGATAGTTAATCAGGTTAGAGGCATATATGAAGTCCGATATCAAGATTTAGTACCAAACCATGAAGCAGCAACCAGGATAGCTTCTTCGTTCAAAGGATTCTTTATCGAACATGTACGTCGGGCATGCAATATAGAAGCTGATGCCTTAGCTAACCTAGCTGCGGTATTGGCAGTTCCAGTCAAAAGACAACAGATGGTTGTTATCTCTAATAGAGAACTATTTTGTGTCGAAAACAACCACAACATTGAATTCAGCAACCTAACTGAGGTCAATGATATTAGCAAGGACTGGAGAGCACCGTTCATTGATTTTGTAGTGCATGATATCTTGCCAGAAGATCCTAAAGAAGCTACAAGTATCTGTCATCGATCGCTTCGATTCTATTATAATCATACTAATAAAACACTCTATCGAGGAACTTTTCATGGATTGCTTTTAAGATGTCTCGCTGGTGATGAAGTAAAGAAGATATTACGTAAAGCTCATGATGGCGTTTGTGGAGCACATCAGCCTGGTCCTAAATTACAGGATCGTATCCGACATATGGGTTACTACTGGCCCTCTATCGTATCAGATGCTATTGACTATGCAAAGAAATGTCGTGCATATCAAATTTATGCAGATTTTATTCACCAACCATCAGAATTTCTTCATCCGACTGCTCCCTCATGGCCTTTTGAAGCTTGGGGCATGGATATAATTGGCCCTATCAATCCTCCTTCATCTAAAGGACATCGGTTCATCTTAGCTATAACCGATTATTTCTCCAAGTGGGCAGAAGCTATACAATTGACTGAAGTTAAAATGAGTAGTGTCATCAACTTCATCAAACATCATGTGATATACAGGTTTGGTGTCCCTCGCCGAATCATCCATGATAATGGACCGCAATTCATCAGCCAAAAGTTTAATAGGTTCTGTGATGACAACAGAATCAATAATGTTGCCTCAACGGCCTATAATCCTGCGGCTAACGGGTTGGCTGAAGCATTCAACAAGACCATTATCAAACTTCTTAAAAAGTTTGTCTCTATTAACAAACATAATTGGAGTGATAAACTTGGAGAATGTCTATGAGAATATTGCACTACTGTCTGTAATCCTACAGGTTGCACACCTTTTTCTCTAGTACATGGGTGTGAAGCTGTTCTACCTTTGGAAATTCAAATTCCATCATTGAGGATCGCTATTGCTAACTAACTTACTATAGAAAACAATGATCGTCTTCAGCTTCAAGAGTTGGAGGCGCTCGACGAGAAAAGGTTACTGGCTCAACAGCATATTGAACTTTATCAAGCCCAGATCTCAAAAGCTTTCAATCGCAAAGTCAGAGTGCGAACATTTTAAGAAGGCGAGTTGGTTCTCATAGTCAGACGTCCTATGACTATGACACATATGAGCAAAGGCAAGTTCGAGACAAAGTAGGAAGGACCGTATGTGGTAAATAATGTCTTCTCCAATAGAGCCTATCAATTAACAGATATGGAGGGCAGAGTTGCTATGATGCCTATCAATGGCAAATTTCTCAAGAAATATTATGTATAAAAGCAAAATATTCCAAAGACATAATGTATATAAAAGTTCATTTTATTCGAAGGCAGAATGGAATTACATGATATTAAGGATGGGGAGGGGGCCCGGATCCTTCATGATTAAATACATAATTTGCCAATTGTTCAAACGTCTCATTGCCTGAACTCACAAAAAACTTATAAACAGCCATCCTCAATGCCTCTTTTTCGGCAGTCTTTCCAGGTTCCACTAACTTAGAGGTCAAATCCTGTCCTGGTGCGGGAAGAACAGTTGAGCCTTCACCCCTTTCTTTTTGAGAAGGCACGGGAGGCTCAGTAGGGGGCGTCTCGGTTTCTTTTTCGATCTTCGGAGCAAGTAAATCTTTGGAAGATATTTTCGTACAGAAAGGAAAGAGATTGTCAATATCTATAAAAGTTTTATTCTATTTATAGGCAAAACAAATAGATAATTAGCCTCGAGAACTGATGCAACTTTTGGAAACAAGTACAACTGTTCGTTCATTTATAACTGTTCATTCATTTATAACTGACCATTCATTGTCCCTTCTCTGAAACTGACATGACTATTCACTCATTTATTCTTTTCTTCGAGAGTTTGAACGACCATTCATTCATTCAATGTCTCTTCCTTAAAAATCGAGGTGATTGATTACTCATTCATTTGTCATAATGAGAATCCATGTCTCTGAATTACAAATAGCCACGTCAAACAACTTGCCACATTCGCAATCTCTCCGAATTCTGTTATCTATGTCAGTATATCAAAATTGAATTATAAAAAGGAGAATAATGAGACAATTATTTCTTTATTCCTTCTTAAAAAAAGCATAGATACATCTTGATGAAAATCTATTACATCTCTGATTTTCATTCTAATGAAGGTATATTACATCTTTGGATCTTCTCATTGATAATGAAGGTCTATTACATCTTTGGATCTTCTTATTTGTTGGTGGCAATTCCTTGTCGTCTCGACCTGAAGCAATGAGCCAGACAATGGAATCAACTCTGGTCTTCTTCCTCATAAAGACGAAAGGAGAACCCCAGAGTATAGCAGCCCAAAGATGAGCTGTTGTCAATACAACTGGTGGAGAGAAGACGACCCTCCAGGGGAACTAGGAACGAAATCACCCTTCTGATATAATTCCTAGTTCTGCGTCTCCACCATCCAACTCTCATGTGTATAGGCTCTTCCTACCATTTGAGGAAGACCCTTCTTAAACATGAAGAGTCCTGAGCTGTCTGATTTGAGTGTCAGAACCACATGAGCTGTCTGATGTGAGTGTCAGAAGAATGCCCTCGGTAACATCCAAATCACCAATGCCAGTCCTGAAGAAGGTTGCTAGCCGAATCCCTGTAAATATTAACAAAATAGAAAAAGTTAGCAGAATCTATCAGCAGTGTGCGCCTATCAACAGGCATATTTTTAACAGACTGTGCCTATCAACAAGCGCATATCAGCACTATGCACAGATCAAACCAGCGCATCCCAACAAAGTGTGCTGATCAACAGGCGCACATCAAAAATGCTCACCGATCAATAGGCGCATATCTCCACAGTACAAGTTGATCACACTGGCATATGTCAATAATACGCGCCTATGATCAAAACTAAGTACTGGATCACAGTGCGCGCCTATTCTCAGAAATAGTTAGCGCATATCAACAGTGTCTACAATATGCAGATCAATACTTATCTTCAAAAGTGGTGCGAAAGAAGAATATTCATACCATTGATTCTTCTTCGAGACTTACCAATTTTTGAAGGCACAGCATGCAAACCAATAACGTTGGGATGAAGTGGCACAAGTGAACTAATGAATAGTAAGATCTTGTGAGAGGCCATTTTTTTTGAGAAAGTATGAATGACTCTTTTGTTTCTGGTTGTCCTTTTTAAAGAAGAAAAGACGAAAACGGGCGCATCATTTTAGGAGTCTATTTCTAGAAAAAGCTAAAAATGGGCGTCTAAAACCGTGTGACGACTGCCATGTGTCTCTTAAAAGAAACAGTAAACAAAGAATTGGCCAAAAGAATGCATCCACGTGCGCCATTCGAAGTTACAACCACACAACATATCAAAAAATTTAGATTTCATTTGTATAAAGACGGGCGGACCCCTACAGACAAAGACACAAGAAAAGAGAATAGAATAATTTTTTTTGGCACGCCCAAATATTATTTTTTGTTCTTGCCTTCATCAGGCTGACGAACGGCGGCGTCCAATTCTTGCATGTTGCGGATCCCAGAGCGACGCATCAGATTAAGGAACCCCTCCGCATCACCACGCCCTTCGGAGGATGGCCCACCATTCAAGTGATTGAAGACTGTCGAGCCTAGACCAAAATAGGCTAAAACGTTCATCGCTCTCTGTGACGAGTCAGCCTCTAACAGATAAGTTGTAGGCGCAATATCCTATCCCGCTTCAGGGGACTTGATTGTAGTGTCAGCATTTGTCTTCATCTCTTTCTTCTTGGGGGCCATTAAAGAATAGAAGTGAAGAATGAAGCACAAAGATCAACTACTGCAAATATATCAACAAATTGACTCTTCGTATTCTTCATTGAAAACCGAAAATCATCAATGAAACTCGGAAAGACGAAGAGGAGGTTTTGTGTTTTCGAGAAAGAGATTTAATTGTGATGACCGATTGTTGACTAGCGCAAGTTGACTCAGTCAAAATTTTTATAAATTCAAAGTATTTCAAAACTTTGAAACGTTTTTAAGTTTTGAAAACTTCGAAAGGGGTCTTGTAGGGCCTAAAAATCAAGTTGCGCCCTGAACATACTAATCAGTGATCCAGTTGTGCCCCAAAAATCAAGTTGCGCCACTGATATGAAGCTCGGAGAACAGACTGCGCCACTGAACAGGTTGTGCCTGATATGAGACTGCGTCCAGTCTTGTTGTGCCAAAATCTATGTGGCGTCTGACACTTAATGGCCATCATTATCTGACAACACTGACAACTGACACCACAGTAAACGAGGAAAATCTCCTTGAATCCCGTGAATTGTGTTGTTCGAAGGGAGTTGGTAGACAGCTGTCCTGTACGCTTCGTAAGTTGCGCCTAGGCACAATCTAGACAAAATCTTTAGTTGTGCCTAGGCGCAATCTGAATGACTACTGCTCAAAAGCTGCCACGTGTCTAGGTGCGGATCAATCAGGCGCAGTTGACCGAAGCTTACGCAACCTGATGAAGTTGAGACAACTTGCATTCTAAAGCAGGATGACGTGGCGCACATGCCACTAATCTCTCAAGATGTGTCTACTATCCTGTACATGACCACCCTCATCTCAATCACATGATGCCACGCGTCTAAATACAGTTAGTACACGACTTAACAACTGAATGAAAGATGGCACAACAGGAAGTTGGCGCAACCCAATGTGGCATAATCTAGCCTCACGCACATCAGAATAACTGCTAAAACATTTATTTCTTGAACTCTATAAATAGAGTTTCCAATCATTATGAAATCATTATATGCATATGCACAGAGATCAAGAACTCTTGCAAAATTGCTGCTGTATTCTCCAGAGGCTACAGTCTTCAAGTTCACATAGTCCAAGGGATAAAGTGATCGTCTTCTGATCAGATTCCTACAGTTGTACTTCCCCAGAATTCATTGTACTCTTGTACTATCTTTTCTCAGTTTGTAATAAAAATTTTGTTTTTACAAACAGCAAGGACTTCGGATGAAAACTTACGGTATTTTTCCATAGTAGATTCAATTGGAAGCTAGAGTTCTTCCGACTGGAATAGTCCTCACAAGAGAAAAACAAGTATGCATCATCGTGTTTGCATTTGCTTTCTAATTTTTTCTTTTTATTTACATACTTGTGATATATTATTGTGATCTTGTTGCTAATATTTTTAGTTAGTTTTAATTAGCTAAATTTCTGCGTCCTACTCTATTCATCCCCCTCTAGAGTATTATGTTTTACAATTCGTTCCTATAATTGGTATCGGAGCAGGTTATACAGGTTAAGTGAGGTAATACAGTTATTATTCTTATCTATACTGCTATTATATAGATCATTTTATATCGCACATGGCAACTGTAAAATTCACAAGTGTAGGCCAGGCCACAAATAAACCTCCAAAGTTTGATGGTACAAATTACACGTACTGGAAAACATGCATGAGTTTCTTCTTGAAATCTCTAGATTTTGACTTATGGTCTATTGTGATTGATGGCTATAAAAAGCATGCACGTATTCTTGTTGATGGAGAGTTGGTTGAAAAAATTTAGTCATGTCTAAGGCACAAAATAAAGCATTAATAGCACGTGGGTCAAGACTGGAAACTTCTTGAAGTTACTCACGAAGGCATGACACAAGTCAAGGAGTCAAAGATCAGCAGATTTACTCAGGAGTATGAGGCATTCAAGATGAAGCCACACGAATCATTCACCCATATGTTTATAAGATTTTTGGATATTGTAAATCCTCTGTCTTTATTAGGCAATGAATGCAATAACCATGAGAAGATTCGTAAACTTCTATGAGCTCTCACGAAGAATTGGATTCCAAAGGCTACGACAACCATTGAAGGGAACAACCTCACTACTATGTCTCTTGAAACACTCATGGGTAAGCTACTCACACACCAGCTGGAACTTCAAGACTTTGTAGATGTTACACCAAAGGAGAAGTTGATCGCCCTCAGAGCTCAACACAGAAGATCTGTCAAAGATGATTCCGACGATAGTGACTCTGACTCTGAAGATCAAGCTCTCATAGTAAAAAAGTGCAAGAAGTTGATAAGATTCAACAGAAGAACAAAAGAGCACAACAGCAACAATAGCAACAACGAAGAAGATCCAATCTTCTATAGTTGCAAGAAAAAAGGACACATCAAGAAGGACTGTCCGACAGCATCATCATCAACCAGAAAAAACAACAAGTATGACAAGAGTTACCTGAAGAAATCAACATCCAAAAGGTATACCAATACAAGCATATGGCATGAAAGTGAAGCCAGCGACTCAGAAGATGAATAATCAGACGACGCTGCAAATGTATGGTTAATGGCATTTGATCAGGTAAACACTAATCCCGTGTTTGATACATATGATGATTTTACCTTTGAACAATTAGGTGAAGCCTTTAGTGACCTCTTAGGTGATTACAGAAAAGTACGTAGCAAATACCAAAACTCTAAGAAGGTACTCAAAGAGTACAAAGGTGAATTAGAAAGACATACCGACCTACTAGCTGAGTTTAGAAGTAATGATAATTCTAGTAAGGTAGGTGAGCTTTCTTCTGTTAAGTTGCAGTTACACGAGACCACAAGACTATCCAAAGAGAAAGACAAGACCATTACCAAATTAGATGAAGACCTACTCAAAAAGAAGAAGTGTCTTCAGCAAGCACTAATCAGGAATGATGCAATTACTCCAGATTATAATGCACTTTATGTCACTTCCAAAAAGTTATAAATTAGGTTAGGAAAACAGCCTGAGGTTGCTGCTTCCTACCCTAACACGTGTTAATTATCGAAACATTGTCAAACCCAATACTATCAGACCAAATCCAACCAAACCTTTGCCCAAGAAGACAAATATGCATGTATTTTATTATATCCTAATAGAAAACCAAGACCTGCCAATCATGTACAAAACCCTGCATCTAACACTCAATATGCTAGATGTCACTATTGTGGCACCATTGGTCATATCTCTCCTGCATGTAGAGTTAGAAAGCTTGTTGATTTAAAGATATGTGCAAGAATGTCAAAAAGTAACATCTTAGGACTCTACAAGAAATGGGTACCAAAAGTTTCATCTGCAAATTCTTTTATAGGTGGAACACCCAACGCATGTTAAAAGCAAGCGGATCCTCGCAGCGGCTGCTCACGGCACATGATCGGTGATTCTTCATTATTCGTAACACTGTCGAAGAAGAAAAAAGGATATGTCTCCTTTAGTAATAATCTTAAAAGGTATGTAGTAGGTATCGACAATATTGGTAAGGCTCCATATCCTGTGATTAAAAATGTATGTCAAGTAATCGAGTTAAAACATAACCTACTCAGCATAAGCCATTTAGCTGACCGCGGTTATGATACTAACTTTGTCAAAGATAAATGTACTATAGTTGATAGCTCAACTGGTAGTACTATCCTTGAAGGTATTAGGGAAGACAATATATATATTTTTTTCCTATTGGAAGAGGCTAACAAAGCTGGTAGATGCTTAATTGCCAAGAATGATGAGAGTCAACTATGGCATATAAGACTCGGTCATGCAAACATGGACACAATTTCAAAACTATCCACAAAGAAGTTGGTACGGGGCTTACCGGACATCTCTTTCCAAAAAGATACGGTATGTAGTGAATGTGAAAAGAACAAAGCTATCCAATCCACTTTTAAGTCCAAGAACGCTGTAAGTACCACTAGAGCTCTACAAATACTGCATATGAATTTATTCGGGCCTAGTCGAATTGCTAGCCTAGGTGGTAAGTTATATGCTTTTGTAATAGTAGATATTTCTCTAAATACACGTGGGTATATTTTCTTGCACGCAAAAATGATGTATTGTCTGAATTCGTCTTCTTTTATAAGAAAGTTCAGAATGAAAAAGGATTCATGATCACTCGTATTCGAAGTAAACATAGTGACGAATTTAAGATTGTAGAGTTTGAGCAATTTTGTAACATACACGGTTATCTGCATCAGTTCTCTTGCCCTAGGACTTCGCAACAAAATAGAATTATAGAACGTAAGAACAGAACTCTATCTGAAATGGCTATAGTTATGTTAAACCAGTTTAGTATACCTAAATACTTTTGGGCTGAAGCTGTGAATACAGCTTGCTATATTCTCAATAGGGTTCTAATTCGACCTAAATCGAAGAAAACTCCCTATGAGTTATGGTTTGATAGGACACCATCTGTTTCTTATTTTAAAATCATTGGTTGCAAATGCTTTATTCTTAATACTAAAGATAATTTAGAAAATTTTGTCAAAAAGGCTGATGAAGGTATATTTCTATGTTATCCTGCCAAAAGTAAAGGATACCGAGTCTTCAACAAAAGGACCATGATCATCGAAGAGTCAGTAAATGTTAATTTTGACGAACTGAATCAACAAACAATCGACAACGATGATGAAGACATCAGTACACCAAGTACAACACCTGCAGAACCTTCAAGCACAGTACCAGCTAATCCTTCAGGCAGATCACGTATAGAAACAGAAGCCGGAACCAGCTATCTTGAAAGTTTGCCAAAAAAAATAAGTTTTTTGGCTGACCATCCCAAGGACTTGGTAATAAGTGTGATTACCAGGGGTATAAGTACTCGTTCCTCAAGTAAAGATATAGGTTCCTATGTTGCATTTATTTCAAAGCTAGAACCCAAAACTATTGAAGAAGCATGTAGCGATAATTTTTGGTTAGATGCTATGCAAGAGAAATTAAGCCAATTTGAATAGAATCAAGTTTGGGAACTTGTTCCCAAGCCCATTGATTATCCGTTCATTGGCACCCGCTGGGTATTTCGAAATAAACTTAATAAGAATGGTTTAGTTACTTATAACAAGGCTCGACTCATAGCTCAAGGAGACAACCAAGAGGAAGGTATCGACTACAATGAGACCTATGTCTTAGTTGCGAGATTAGAATCAATTCGTATGTTATGTGCATTTTTATTTTTATAATTTTAACTTTTTTCAAATGGACGTTAAAAGTGCTTTTCTTAACGGTTTTATTAAAGAAGAAGTTTATGTAGCTCAACCTCCAGGTTTTACTGATTTCAAAAATCCTAATCATGTTTTCAAGTTGAAGAAAGCCTTATACGGTTTGAAACAAGCCCCTCGTGCTTGGTATGATCGTTTAAGCTCTTTTTTATTTGATAACGGTTTTACAAAAGACAAGGTTGACTCTACACTGTTTATAAAATCTTTTAATCAAAATCTTTTCTTAATTCAGATTTATGTTGACGACATTATCTTTGGATCTACTGATGAATCTTTTTGTCAAAAAAATTCAAAGTGTATATAGAATGAGTTTGAGATGAGCATGATGGGAGAACTCAAATTCTTTCTTGGACTGTAAATCAAATAAACCAACAATGGGACATTCATAAATCAAGCCACGTACACAAAGACTTACTAAAGAAGTTTGGTCTGGAAATAGTTGTAGAAGCATGGAAAAAAATAAAGAAAGGCCTATGCGGCTCCGACAGAAAGATCCTCATGCGGCTCAGGATCCCCATGCGGCTCAGGATCCCCATGCGGCTCAGAAGTCCATGCGGCTCAGGAGTCCATGCGGCTCAAGGGTCCATACGGCTCGGATAGTTCCATGCGGCCCAGAAAGAAGCCACGTGGCCTTCAACAGTTCTTCTCTATATTCGGCTGCATTTAATGCCTTGACGTCTGACAAATGACAGCTACGATAGCTCGGACATAAAGACATAATAATGACTGACATGATGGCGTGTTCCTAGAAAAGAGGAGAAAATTTCCTTACAGCAGGCAAAATTCAACAAGTCCCGAGGCTACTCCATGCGGCTGCTACATTTATGCGGCTGTCCATCTGCATGCGGCTGCCTATCCCCATGAGGTTGCCCATCCTCATGCGGCTGCCTATTCCCATGAGGCTGCCCATCCCCATGTGGCTGCCCATCCTCATGCGGCTGTATGCTTCACGCGGCTGAGAGGACCACCCATATGCGGCTCTGCCAGGACGGTCCAATTGAGACACGTGGCGCTCTTCGAGACAATTGAGACACGTGGCAGTCTTATCTTCCCTGGAATTATGGGTGCTAACAAATCATAACAAAATTAGATTTATTGCGATCGTCATAATTGCCTAGATCAAATCAAATCAAGCAAATTGGACACGTGGCAGGCTATCACAAATCACGAATATTCATGGCAATCAATATTTATTGCCCACAGAGATTTGATGTAATCACATTAATTGCTCAAATTTATTATATTCAAGATGAACGGTCCAGATTGATAACTCTTAAGCCATCGACTTTTTAAAATGGGTAATCATTGCAAACCCTAATGATTACCCCCCACTCCTATAAATAGCAAGGTGCTATTCCCTTGCAAATGGACAAGACAGACAAAGACGGAGACAGAAGCATACAGAGAGAGGCACGCAGAGGATAATATACACAAAAAGGAGAGCACAGAGAGATACGTGCAGAGCCAGACAGAGAGTATTTCTTCGTCAGAGCCAAGGCTACGTCCGATCGTCCAAGGAGTAAGGCAGAGCTGCCGTCGCTTTTTCGAGCCTCTATCGTCACCCCCCAGAATCAAAAATAAACAATCGTACTTAGATTGCTGTATCTAGGTTTTCGTCCCTAGGCTTTCTTTGTACAAGCGAGTTTGTATTGTGAGTCTAAGTTCAGTCCTCCTATATAAATTGTTCTGTACTTTCATAATCAATGGCAAACACGATGACGACTCTGATGGGGACAAACTTTTCTACGGCTGAGAAGTTGGTGACGCAATCGGATGCAGCCAAACTTGGCTCCATACAACAGAAGATGGTCGTCTGCTTTGACCAACAGGCGTTTGAAGAAATGTTCTCCGACGGGAGCGCTGGCCCGATCCAGAAGTGAACCCGCACAAAGAAGGCTCACAGGAAGTGGAGGCCAAAATCATTTGCTCCTCCCCAAGCTCTGGACGGAATACTCTCTGCTGCCCAAGACGGCGAAGGCAACTATCATGCGAAACCACTTCAAGCCATAGAAGACTCTGCTATCCCCAAGTCTGGCAGAGGAAACCATTACGATGCTGGACTTGCAGGGGCAAAGATTGATTCTATGTGCTTCTGGAAAAAGTCGAACAATGGCACTAGCCGCAGTATGAACATTCATGCGGCCAAGATTGCCAGCCGGATGCAGAATACCCATGCGACCAAGATTTCCAGCCGTATGGAGAAGACTTATGCGGCCGAGACTTCCAGCCGCATGAAAAAAGCCCATACGGCTACAATTGCCAGCCGCATGAAGACTGATTCCAGCCGCATGCTGTCTGCCCCATGCGGCTCAGGCTCAGTCTTCGATCGCCTCTCCTATGGTCCTGATCTCTCATGCTCCCGAGAAAATATGTCTGACTCTCTGCAGCACCACTTAGACTCTTCCTACTATGTGCCCTCACGTACTAGAGTGAAGAAGTTTAGGGCAGTACGAGCTTGGCGAGCTCAGTCCACTGTCCCGACCTCTGGCCATCCGAGTGCTCCACATACTGTTATACGGGCCTCTGATGGAAAGTTATACAAAACCACTCGAGTCCAGCCCCCGGCGGCAAACGGACAGAGTGGTTCCCAAAAGTCTACCAAAACCCAGGGAGCAAACATGGTCATTCCAGACCCATCTGACTTACGTGAGGTTATCCTCCATAAGCACAAGAAAAGAGAAGAGGCCTCGGTGTGCAAAGAGTCCTCCCACGGACGTCACTGTACCCAAGTCATTATCAACTGCTGTTGCAACAATGCGACGATACGAGAAGACCGGCAGTCCGTCTTCCAAAGATTACAACAGCCGAGCTCAGGGGATGAGGCACCTCCCGTCGTCTCCTGCAACTCTACTCAGAAAATCCCCGCCGAGGGGAGAGAGAAGAAAATAAACGTTTCTAGCCCGAAGATTTCAACCACTGTGACTAAGAAACTGTCGTCTAAACGGTTGTCTACCACCGGAGTTTTCCAAGGTACCCATTCAAAGACGAAATCTGCTACAGTGGGAGATTCATCATCCACATCACTAGGGGTCACTGGAACTGGGGGTAGTACTCCTCCGAACATCCACGACAATTCGATGTTCCAAGGAGACGAGCCGGGGGAAACAACTCTCCCATCAGATACAGCAGGTGCCGACGTCCCCGAGGACGTCCACGACTCTCAAGACGAGGCAAGCTCTGAAGCTGGGGGTACTATTCCTTCTAAGTCCGAACCAGAGGAGAACATTCCCACATACCCTAATGACTTCTCGGTACAGGGGTATGATTCGGAGGGCACGTCATCCACCGTCCCTTTCACTTCTACTCATGTGAGGACGGCATTCATGACAAACGACGAACAAGATGGTCCCAGTGATCGCCAACGCATCGACACTCTGGAGGCCATACTGCACACTTTGGTCAAATCGGTGGACGAGATCAAAGCAGCCCTCCCTACTCTGCAAGGAGGGACGCCTGGCCAAACAAACTTGGGTCCCGCGGTCAATGCGGACTCGAACTCAGCGGCACCAAACCTGGGCAATAATCCTCCTGAAATGTCGCCTCCTACCGCTGCAGAAGAGGCCAGGGAGGCAAGAAGAGAGGTCCAGGAGCTCCGGGCCATGTTCCATGCCCGAGAAAACTGCCAAGACCTCAGGATACGACAACCGTATCCCGCTGCATGAAGAGATGTTCCCTTCCCACCAAAGTATAAACCATTCCACATTAATCCATATGATGGGAAGACATCTACAAGCAGGTACATCACCTACTTCCAAGTCACAACCGACCATCTGCCTCATGACGATGCCATCCTTACACGATTATTCATCGGGGCATTGGAAGGGGTCGTCTTCGACTGGTACCGCAACCTGCCAGACAACTGCATCCACTCCTTCGCCAGCTTCAAGCGCATGTTCTTGGAGAGATTCTTCGAAGTAGGATAGGACGTCACGATGTCCACCCTCATGGATGTCATTCAAGGGGAGAAGGAGCTGACAAGGAACTATATTGAGCAGTTTCGCTAAACCGCAATGAAGTTGCCGTCTGGTAATCCGGATTCCTCCTTAATTAAAATTTGCCAAAAGAGACTGCTCCCAACAATCAGCCTCTGGATGGGCGAAAGTCAGTTTAAGGACTGGAAGTGGTTTATCATCAGTTCCACTAACGCCGAGGACAGGTTGAAGAAGGCTCGCCAACTGGGATTGCACATCTCGGAGGAAGAGGACAAGGGCAAGCGCCCTAATACCAACAACAACAATGGTGGTAATGCCTCCAACAATCGGGACAACAAGGGCAAGCAGGCTATGGTAGCCGATACAGCCAAGAAGCCTGAGTCAAAACCTGCAGACAAGCAATGGCCGCAAATGACCTACTCCTTCGAAGACGGCCATGTCAAGCCCATCTTGGACATGCTCATACAAGGAAATAGAATTCATCTCCCTCCACCAAGACGGGAACCTCGGCCGGTAGAAATGGAGAGCCCAAAGTACTATTATTACCACCGCTACGTCCACCATGCTACACACGACTGCTTCCAACTGAAGCGATACATCCAACATCTCATCGATTCGAAGGCTCTGGCCATTGATTTCGAAGAGGTGACCGTGGCAGCCAATATGGTGTCAGTACAATTCGGTAGCTTTCCTCCAACAGAGAATCAAGACGGCGTGGTACCCGTCCCTCTGGCGACAATAGAAATTGCTAATCTTCTACCTCCTCGAGATCAGGCTACTGGTCTAGTATCCCTTACCGTATCACGAGGGGAGGTCATGTGGGTCCATCCAGACTTGGTACCTAAAGTGACTCAGTCCACACCACCCTCCATTGGCAAGAAAAAGAATAGAAAAGTCAGGTCCTGCCACACAATCTCGGCAGATGTCGAGGAAGCCGCAGCTGTCGTTACTCGGTCTGGTGCTCAATCCCAACCTACACCAGATAACTCGACTGAAGAACATCAGCCGGCTACTGCTGACGCTCCAGGACCTTCTCAACCTCCGACGACCGACAAGCCTAGGCCGAAGGAGACTCGCTTTGACAAATTCCTCCGAAAAGAGGCATCTCATGGCTAGAGAGGCCCTACAACTTTGACATCTTGGCACAATTGGCCAACACATCGGCCAAATTGTCATTATACGAGCTCCTGAGACTCTCCAAGGATGTTCGTGCGGCTTTGAGCGATGCACTCCAGAACGCTGACGCATATCTAGCTCAGGTCAACCTCACGGAAGAGAGCCCGCCTGCAGATCTCCAAGACAGTGCTTGCACAAGAGCGATGCCCAACATTGTCTTCACTCCACAGGATATGCTCATCAAAACCAACCTGCACGATCGTCCGTTATATTACACTGGATACATCGGCGACGTAAAGGTGGATCGGATACACATTGATCCTGGTTCTTCCATAAGCATCATCCCGAAGCATCTATTATACCATCTTCGCATTCCTATGCATCGCCTGACGCCAACAAGTACCGCCATCAGCAGTTTCAATTCGGGCAGGAGCTACCCGATTGGGAAGATTCACTTGAAGTGCCAAATCGGCGATCTTCAGTCAGAAGTGACCTGTTACGTCATAGATGCGGACACTTCCTATAATATTCTCTTGGGGCGTCCCTGGATACACGATTATATGATCGTGCCGTCCATACTACACCAGTGCTTCAAGTATGTTGACAAGGAGGGCTTCGTGAGGACAGAATTTGCCAACATTGATCCCTTCAAAGGGGTCGAATCCTACTACTCGGACTCTTGCTTATATGAGAAGTCGAAGAGGCACATTGGCGAAGGAGATGTGCAAGCTCGAACTGAGACGGTCACAGGATCAGAAGAACCTATAATGATCCATCTCCAAGCTCGCAAACCTGGCAAGTCCGTACCCCTTACGGCCGCTCTGCGTAAGGACGCAATCAGCCTCTCGACACAAGAGGGACAAATAATAATCTGGCTGCCAAGGTTCGGCCAAGCACCAAGACCCACAATGGAGCCACTGACAATCAGACTGCCTAGAGTCGGCCAGCCACAAACGGAGAAGCTCAATCCCTTCGACAAGCCAATGACGATACGTTTTTCCAAAAAGAATCGTCAGCCCGATGCAAAGTCTGGGGCTTCTAGCGAGCCAACCACTCCCCGTCCAGCATCGAGTACCAAACTGGGGGTCGCTAGTTTGCCAAAGACACTACGTTCTGCTCCACCAGCAGAACCCCTGATGATCAAGTTGCCCAAGTCATCCTCTCAGTCTTCATTTATACAGGGGGTAGCCGAAGAACCAGAACTGGCCAAGTATGTAGCTACTCACACTGATGTTCCATCCGCAGATGATGTAATCCCGTTAGAAAAGATACCTTACTTCATCAATAAAGGGCTATCTTTGAACTACATCGAGCTTAATAAGCTTTGTACAATGTATGTTATGGAACACGGTATAGGCACTCACTTATACACACAGGTGACAAATGTCTACACCGTAAATCAACTCACTCCCGTGGAAGACGCTTATCGCATAATCGAGGGAGGGGACCACCCAATTATCTTCGGTCGGAAGAATGATCTACAGCCCTTCACCATGGAAGAAGTCGATCTCGAATCAGACTCCGAGAGACTGCCTCTCTATCTATATAGCCTCCAATCCAAATATCTCATACAAAAATAGGGGTATGATCTGGAGACTACGCCAGGTTTGAACTACGGCACTGGTCGACGATTACCTTTAGAGTCGCCGGTCCCGGCTGGCAAACCACAGGACTACTACAACAAGACCCGATGTGGACTGGGATATGTTACACCTGCAACGACCCCTGAAAGCTCAGATGAGGAATGCGACTGGCATTCACACTCAATCGGATCATCAACTTCTGATTCGGATATCAGCATCGGGGATGTACTCAGGCAAGTCCTATCTGTCAATATGGCATTCGTCGATGCTTAGGAAGAAGGTGAAGACTTTTCTGAACTCCTCGAATTAGAGCCGTGGGCCCAACAGCTGGATGCGCAATAGGAGAATCGCCATTGGAACTTGTCAAAGATATATTAATGTGTTCGCTTGGAGCTATGAAGGCATGCCAGGGCTAAACCCCGATGTTGCTCTTCACAAGCTCAATATTCGGCCAGATGCGAAGCCAGTCAAACAACAGCAACGACGCTTCCGGCCAGGCATCATGGATGCGATCAAAGCCAAAGTCAACAAACTGATAGCCAGCGGCTTCATTCGTGAGAAACAACATCCGGACTGGATCGCCAATATAGTACCGGTCCTCAAAAAGAATGGAAAGATTCGAATCTGCATTGACTTTCGTAATCTAAATGAGGTGTGTCCCAAAGATGAGTTCCCCCTCCCTATCACAGACATCATGATTGACAACACCTGCGGCATCGAACGTATATCGTTCATGGATGGTTTCTCGGGGTACAACCAAATCAAGATGTCTCCCGACGATGAAAAGCATACATCATTCCGAACACCAATAGGCACGTTCTGTTACACAGTCATGCCTTTCGGTTTAAAGAACGCTGGCGCCACCTATCAGAGAGCTATGAGCATCATCTTTAGAGACCACTTGCGTAAAACAGTAGAATGTTATGTTGACGACATTGCCGTCAAAAGCCGCTCTAAGGAAGATCATCTGCATGATCTAAGAACAGTGTTCGACCTGATACGAGCGCACAATTTGAAAATGAATCCTATCAAATCCTTCTTGGGTGTATCCAGTAGAAAATTCCTAGGTTTTATCATTGCTGTCCAGGGAATCCATATAGATCCGGAGAAGACAAAGGCAATCATGGAGATGAGTCCCCCGAAAAATCTCTGTGAACTCCGAGGCCTTCAAGGGAGGCTAGCCTACATCAGGAGGTTTATCTCTAACCTCTCCGGGCGATGTCAGCCATTCACCCATCTCATGAAGAAGGGCATCTAATTTATGTGGGATGAAGAATGCCAACGTGCCTTCGACAGCATCAAAGAATATCTAACGAACCCTCCAGTTCTGGTAGCCCCGATTGCAGAAAAACTATTCCTGCTCTATGTACGAGCAATGGAGCATTCCTTCGGTGCTCTGCTAGAATAAAATAACGATGCAGGCAATGAGCAAGCTATATATTACCTCAGCCGAATGATGGTCGGGCCAGAGCACCGATATACCACCGCGGAGAAAGAATGCCTCGCCCTGGTGTTCGCCATTCAAAAGATGCGACACTACGTCACAGGACAAACCATACATGTGATATCATGAGTCAACCCCCTCAGGGTCCTCATGACTAAACCAGGGGCACTCAGCTCTCGCCTCGCTACATGGGCAATATTACTGTCCCCCTACCATATGATCTTCGTCCCGCAAAAGGCTATTAAAGGTCAAGCTCTGGCAGACTTTTTAGCAGCCCACCCTGGCTCGGAGTCGGCCAGAATATACGAAGAAATTCTAGATGAGATCGCCGACTCATATGCGACCTCTCACGATGATATATGGCGAATGTTCTTCGACGGTGCTTCAAGGACCGGACCCAAGGGCAACATCGTCATCGGAGTCGGGGTGGTGCTGATTTCTCCTTCCGGACTGGGGATCAATCGCGCTTACTCCCTTATGGAAGCTTACTCTAACAATGTGGCCGAGTACAATGCTTTAGTCATTGGCCTCCAACTTGCAAGAGAGCTGGAGGTAGAATATCTTGAAGCATACGGTGATTCACAGTTAATCGACAACCAGATCTGGGGTTCATATGAAGTCCGCCATGAAGACATGATCACCTATCACCAAATAGCGATCAACATCATCTCGTCATTTGAAGGGTTCTTCATCGAACACGTCCCCAGACTCTAAAATATCGAGGACGATGCCCTAGCAGGCCTTACCGCTTCCCTAGCAGTGCCAAACTAAATTCATCATTTGGTGGACGTGATAGGCCATGAACTGGTCTGTCCCAAGAATAACGTTCAATTCATGGCGAGTTATTCCGCTCAGGCGATCGACGAAGTACCAGACTGAAGACAACCATTCATAGACTTCGTAGTCTACGACATCCTGCCCGAGAACCCAAAGGAAGCCACCTCTATCAGAAGGCATTTTCTCAGATTCTTCTACGATACAAAGATAAAAATGCTGTATCGTCGATCCTAAGATGGATTATTGCTTCGATGTCTGTCAAACACAGAAGCCAAAGAAGTCGTACGCGAAGCTCATGACGGTGTCTGCGGGGCCCATCAGCCAGGCCCAAAATTGTAAGACCGTTTTCGCCGAATGGGCTACTACTGGCCTATGATGGTAGCAGATGCAATAGACTATGCAAGAAAGTGCAAAGCCTGCCAAGTCCACACGGACTTCATCCACCAGCCATCTGAATTTCTACATCCGACAGTAGCGTCCTGGCCATTCGAAGCATGGGGAATGGATATCATCGGTCTAATCACTCCACCTTCGTTTTGAGGACATCGCTTCATACTCGCCATCACAGATTACTTCTCCAAATGGGCGGAGGCTGTTCCGCTTACAGAAGTAAAAACTTCAAACGTGATCAGCTTCCTCAAGCATCACGTCATCTATCGCTTTGGACTGCCCCAAAGGATCATCTATGATAATGGTCTGCAGTTTGCAAGCCACGCCTTCTACCGATTCTGCGACAAATACCGAATTCAGAATGTTGCTTCGACGCCAAATAATCCGGCAGCGAATAGGTTGGCAGAAGCATTCAACAAAACCATCATCAAGTTACTCAAAAAGTTCGTATCATCCAACAAACGCGACTGGAACGAGAAGCTTGGTGAATGCTTATTGGCGTACCGTAGTACAGTCCGAACGGCCACTGGGAACACACCATTCTCCCTGGTGTACGGGAGTGAGACAGTTCTCCCATTGGAGACTCAAATACCCTCGCTCCGCGTCGCTCTCACTTACCAATTGACGACGGACGATAACTACCGTCGCCGGCTGCAAGAGTTGGAGGCCTTAGATGAAAAGCGCCTATTGGCTCAGCAACGAATCGAGCTATACCAAGTACGCATCTCCGGAGCCTTCAACAAGAAAGTTAAAATCAGAACATTCTAAGTAGGCGATCTCGTTCTGGCAGTTCGGAGGTCGATGGTTATGACTCACAAAACTGTCGGTAAATTCCAGCCAAAGTGGAAAGGTCCATTTATTATTGAGGCTGTATTCTCCAACGGTGCTTACCGCCTCGTAAAATAAAACGGAGACTTGCTCATGTTGCCCGTCAACGACAAGTTCCTGAAGAAATATTATGTCTAAGCGATATTCTCTAAATTCCAGAGTATTGAGTTATGTACCCGCCAGTATCGCTGAACTCACATTCTCCAAATCCTAAATTATTGAGTTATGTACCCGCCGGTACTGCTGAACTCACATTCACAAAATCTCAGATTATTGAGTTATGTACCCTCCGGTACCGCTGAACTCACATTCATAAAATTCCAGATTATTGAGTTATGTACCTGCCGGTACCGCTGAACTCACATTCACAACATCTCAGATCATTGAGTTATGTACCCTCCAGTACTGCTGAACTCACATTCTTCCCCCATATCCCATATTATTGAGTTATGTACCCTCTGGTACCCTTGTACTCACATTTTTCCTCCAAATATCCCAGATTGCTGAGTTATGTACCCGCAGGTGCCTCTGAACTTACATTCCGGTCACTCTTTTAGGTAGTAAGTCATATATGGCCATACCCCTGAACTTAATCTTCTGAAAGAGCTCCTCCCTTATGATCCACTACCTGCACTCTCAGTGCACAAAAAGGGTAACAGATCCACAAAATTCCCAAAACGACCACGTCGATGTTACCTCTGAGTCGTCTCACTTTCGCCAAAAACAAATCACCCCTCTACATAGAACTTCCATGTCCTCATTACCTCTGAGTCGTTCTATGTACCGGATGTTGTTCCTCACGAATGAAGCCGCTGGCTATCAGTTTGTTGACTTCGGCTTCGATCGCATCCATGATGCCTGGACGGAAGCGTCGTTGCTATTGTTTGACTGGCTTCGCATCTGGCCGAATGTTGAGCTTGTGAGGAGCAACATCGGGGTTTAGCCCTGGCATGTCTTCATAGCTCCAAGCGAACACATCAATATATTCTTTGACAAGTTCCAGTAGCGATTCTCGCTCTTCGTCTGTCAGGCTTTTACTAACGAAGATTAATCTTGGAGAAGAGTCGCTGCCGAGATCCACTTGCATGACCTCATCTTCAGTAGAAGGCTCTTTTTGTTCAAACCACTTCTTCCATTGCGTATCCAGCTGTTGGGCCCACGACTATAATTCGAGGAGTTCGGGAAAGTCTTCACCTTCTTCGTAAGCATCGACGAATGCCATATTGACAGACAGGACTTGCCTGAATACATCTCCGATGCTGATATCCGAATCAGAAGTTGGTGATCCGGTTGAGTATGAATGCCAGTCACATTCCTCATCCGAGCTTTCAGGAGTCGTTGCAGGCGTAACATATTCCAGTCCGTATCGGATCTTGTTATAGTAATCCTGTGGTTTGCCAGTCGGGACCGGCGACTTTAAAGGTAATCGTCGACCAGTGTCGTAGTTCAAACCTGGCGTAGTCTCCAGATCGTATCCCTGTTTTTGCATGAGGTATTTGGATTGGGGGCAATATAGATAGAGAGGCAGTCTCCCGGCGTCCGATTCGAGATCGACTTCTTCTATGGTGAAGGGCTGCGGATCATTCTTCCGACCGAAGATGATTGGATGGTCCCCTCCCTCGATTATGCGGTAAGCGTCTTCCACGGGAGTGGGTTGATTTGCGGTGTAAACATTTGTCACCTGTGTGTGTAGGTGAGTGCCTATACTGTGTTCTATAGCATACATTGTACACAGCTTACTAAGCTCGATGTAGTTCAAAGATAGCCCTTTATTGATGAAGTAAGGTATCTTTTCTAACGGGATTACATCATCTACAGATGGAATATCAGCGTGAGCAGCCTCATATTTGGCCAGTTCTGGTTCTTCTTCGGCCACCCCCTGTATAAATGAGGACTGAGAGGAGGACTTGGGCAACTTGATCATCAGGGGTTCCGCTGGTGGAGCAGAACGTGGAGTCGTTGGCAAACTAGCGACCCCCAATTTGGTACTCGATGCTGGGCAGGGAGTGGTTGGCTCGCTAGAAACCCCAGACTTTGCATCGGGCTGACGATTCTTTTTGGGAAGACGTATCGTCATTGGCTTGTCAGAGGGATTAAGCTTTTCTATTTGTGGCTGACCGACTCTCGGCAGTCTAATTGTCAGTAGCTCCGTTGTGGGCCTTGGCGTTTGGCCGGACCTTGGCAGCCGGATTATCATTTGCCCTTCTTGTACCGAGAGGCTGATTGCATCCTTACGCAGAGCGGCCGTAAGGGGTACGGTCTCGCCAGGTTTGCGAGCTTGGAGGTTGATCGTCATAGGTTCTTCTGATCCTGTGGCCGTCTCAGTTCGAGCTTGCACCTTTCTTTCACCAAGGTGCCTCTTCGACTTTTTGTATAAGCAGGAGTCTGAGTAGTAGGATTCGACCCCTTTGAAGGCATTGATGTCGGCAAATTTTGTCCTCACAAAGCCGTGTTTGTCGACATACTTGAAGCACTGGTGCAGCGTGGAAGGTGCGATCATATAATCGTATATCCAGGGACGCCCCAAGAGGATATTGTAGGAAGTGTCCGCATCTATGACGTAACTGGTCACTTCTGACTGAAGATCGCCAATTTAACATTTCAAGCGAATCTTCCCAATCGGGTAGCTCCTGTCCGAATTGAAACCGCTGATGGCGATGCTTATTGGCGTCAGGCAATGCATAGGAATGCAGAGATGATGTAACAGACCCTTCGGAATGATGCTTATGGAAGAACTAGGATCAATGTGCATCCGATCCACCTTTACGTCACCGATGTATCCAGTGTAGTATAACGGACGATCGTACAGATTAGTTTTGATGAGCATATCCTGCGGCGTGAAGACAATGTTGGGCATCGCTCCTGTGCAAGCGCTGTCTTGGAGATTTACAGGCGATCTCTCTCCCGTGAGGTTGACCTGAGCTAGATATACGTCAGCGTTCTGGAGTGCATCGCTCAAAGTCGCGCAAACATCCTTGGAGAGTCTTAGGAGCTCGTATAATGATAATTTGGCCGGTGTGTTGGCCAATTGTGCCAAGATGTCAAAGTTGTAGGGCCTTTCCAGCCCATGAGGTGCCTCTTTTCGGAGGGATTTGTCAAAGCGAGTCTCCTTCGGCCTAGGCTTGTCGGTCGTCTGAGGCTGAAAAGGTCTTGGAGCGTCAGCAGTAGCCGGCTGATGTTCTTCAGTTGAGTTATCTGGTATAGGTTGGGATTGAGCACCAGACCGAATAATGACAGCTGCGGCCTCCTCGACATCTTCCGATATTGTGTGGCAGGACCTTACTTTTCCATTCTTTTTCTTGCCAATGGAGGGTGGTGTGGACTGAGTCACTTCAGGTACCAAGTCTGGATGAACCCACATGACCTCCCCTCGTGACGTGGTAAGGGGTACTAGACCAGTAGCCTGATCTCGAGGAGGTAGAAGATTAGCAATTTCTATTGTCGCCAGAGGGACGGGTACCATGCCATTTTGAGTCTCTGTTGGAGGGAAGCTGTCGAATTGTACTGACACCATATTGGCTGCTACGGTCACCTCTTCGAAATCAATGGCCAGAGCCTTCGAATCGATGAGATGTTGGATGTATCGCTTCAGTTGGTAGCAGTCGTGTGTAGCATGATGGACGTAGCGGTGGTAATGACAGTACTTTGGGCTCTCCATTTCTGCCGGCCGAGGTTCCTGTCTTGGTGGAGGGAGCTAAATTCTATCTCCTTGTATAAGCATGTCCAAGATGGGCTTGACATGGTCGTCTTCGAAGGAGTAGGTCATTTGCGGCCATTGCTTGTATGCCGGTTTTGACTCAGGCTTCTGGGCTGTGTCGGCCATCATAGCCTGCTTGCCCTTGTTGTCCCAATTGTTGGAGGCGTTACTACTATTGTTGTTGTTGGTATTAGGGCGCTTGCCCTTGTCCTCTCCCTCCGAGATGTGCAATCCCAGTTGGCGAGCCTTCTTCAACCTGTCCTCGGCGCTAGTGGCACTGATGATAAACGTCTTCCAGTCCTTAAACTAACTTTCGCCCATCCAGAGGCTGATTGTTGGGAGCAGTCTCTTTTGGAAAATTTCAATTAAGGAGGAATCCGGATTACCAGACGGCAACTTCATTATGGTTTGGCGAAATCGCTCAATATAGTTCCTTGTCGGCTCCTTCTCCCCTTGAATGACATCCATGAGGGTGGACATCGTGACGTCCTGTCCTACTTCGTAGAATCTCTCCAAGAACATGCGCTTGAAGCTGGCAAAGGAGTGGATGCAGTTGTCTGGCAGGTTGCGGTACCAGTCGAAGGCGACCCCTTCCAATGCCCCGATGAATAATCGTGTAAGGATGGCATCGTCATTAGGCAGATGGTCGGTTGTGACTTCGAAGTAGGCGATGTACCTGCTTGCAGATGTCTTCCCATCATATGGATTGATGTGGAATGGTTTATACTTTGGTGGGAAGGAAACATCTCTCCATGCAGAGGGATACGGTTGTCGTATCCTGAGGTCTTGGCAGTTTTCTCGGGCATGGAACATGGCCCGGAGCTCCTGGACCTCTCTTCTTGCCTTCCTGGCCTCGTCTGCAGCGGTAGTAGCCGACATTTTAGGAGGATTATTGCCCAAGTTTGGTGCCGCTGAGTTCGAGTCCGCATTGACCGTGGGACCCAAGTTTGTTTGGCCAGGCGTCCCTCCTTGCAGAGTAGAGAGGGCTACTTTGATCTCGTCCACCGATTTGACCAAAGTGTGCAGTATAGCCTCCAGAGTGTCGATACGTTGGCGATCACTGGGACCATCTTGTTCGTCGTTTGTCATGAATGTCGTCCTCACATGAGTAGAAGTGGAAGAAACGGTGGATGACGTGCCCTCCGAATCATACCCCTGTACCGAGAAGTGATCGGGGTATGTGGGAATGTTCTCCTCTGGTTCGGACTTAGAAGGAATAGTACCCCCAACTTCAGAGCTTGCCTCGTCTTGAGAGTCGTGGACGTCCTCGGGGATGTCGACACCTGCTGTATCTGATGGGAGAGTTGTTTCCCCCGGCTCGTCTCCTTGGAACATTGAATTGTCGTGGATGTTCGGAAGAGTGCTACCCCCAGTTCCAGTGACCCCCAGTGATGTGGATGATGAGTCTTCCACTGTAGCAGATTTTGTCTTTGAACGGGTACCTTAGAAAACTCCGGTGGTGGACAACCGTTTAGACGACAGTTTTTTATTCACAGTGGTTGAAATCTTCGGGCTGGAAACGTTTATTTTCTTCCCTCTCCCCTCGGCGGGAATTTTCTGAGTAGAGTTGCAGGAGACGACGGGAGGCGTCTCATCCCCTGAGCTCGGCTGTTGTAATCTTTCGAAGACGGACTGCCGGTATTCTCGTACCATCGTGTTGTTGCAACAGCAGTTGACAATGACTTGGGTGCAGTGACGTTCGTGGGAGGTGACGTCACTGGATACATCGGTGACGTAAAGGTGGATCGGATGCACATTGATCCTGGTTCTTCCATAAGCATCATCCCGAAGGGTCTGTTACATCATCTCCGTATTCCTATGCATCGCCTGACGCCAACAAGCACCGCCACCAGCGGTTTCAATTCGGGCAGGAGCTACCCGATTGGGAAGATTCGCTTGAAATGTCAAATTGGCGATCTTCAGTCAGAAGTGACCTGTTACGTCATAGATGCGGACACTTCCTACAATATCCTCTTGGGGCGTCCCTGGATACACGATTATATGATCGTGCCTTCCATGCTGCACCAGTGCTTCAAGTATGTCGACAAACACGGCTTTGTGAGGACAAAATTTGCCGACATCAATGCCTTCAAAGGGGTCGAATCCTACTACTCAGACTCCTGCTTATACGAAAAGTCGAAGAGGCACCTTGGTGAAGGAGAGGTACAAGCTCGAACTGAGACGGCCACAGGATCAGAAGAACCTATGACGATCCACCTCCAAGCTCGCAAACCTGGCGAGACCGCACCCCTTACGGCCGCTCTGCATAAGGATGCAATCAGCCACTCGGCACAAGAAGGGCAAATGATAATCCGGCTGCCAAGGTCCGGCCAAGCACCAAGACCCACAACGGAGCCACTGACAATCAGACTACCTAGAGTCGGCCAGCCACAAATGGAGAAGCTCAATCCCTCTGACAAGCCAATAACGATACGTCTTCCCAAAAAGAATCGTCAGCCCGATGCAAAGTCTGGGGCTTCTAGCGAGCCAACCACTCCCCGCCCAGCATCGAGTACCAAACTGGGGTCGCTAGTTTGCCAACGACTCCACGTTCTGCTCCACCAGCGGAACCCCTGATGATCAAGTTGCCCAAGTCATCCTCTCAGCCTTCATTTATATAGGGGGTGGCCGAAGAAGAACCAGAACTGGCCAAATACGTGGCTGCTCACGCTGATATTCCATCCGCAGATGATGTAATCCCGTTAGAAAAGATACCTTACTTCATCAATAAAGGGCTATCTTTGAACTACATCGAGGTTAATAAGTTGTCCTCATTACCTCTGAGTAGGAAGGCTCCATCGAAGAAACCCTCATGTTTGCCATGTCCTCATTACCTCTGAGTAAATATGTTGGTTCCCTCCTAACTTATTATCCGTATCCAGAACCAGGATACGCCAAGGATAATAGGTCTACAAAAAATCTCTCATTGGGGCAACTACTACAAGTAAAGAACAGCACGAATGTGTTCTGTTCAAAATCAGTTACATTCACATGACTACATCTCATGAGCAAGCCAAAAACGTTCTCTATTATTTCATTCAGACAAGAAGGAAAAAGATTATATTGATGTCCAAACGAAGTAAAACACAAATTACAGCTAAAGACAGACAGAAATATCAAGACAAAAGATGGACATTTGTGAGAGCCCACGAATCCTAGTTGCGAGGGCGCATATACCAATCCCTCAACCATTTTGCATATGAAGGATGTACTTGAGCAAAATCCTCGTTCGAAGTAGGAAGGTCAGGACTTCCAGTACTACCGCCATCAGACTGGGGCTCCTCCTTTACAGTAATGGGCGCCAGCTCTCCTTTCTGTTCCTCCGTTTTTGGTATTACCTCCTCCTTAATAAGCGATGACTCTTATTTGAAAGGGGGCGGCAGCTCTTCCTTCACAATGGCCTCAGCCTTCGGCAGGGTTGCTGTAAGAATCAAATATAAAAAAAGAAACAAAGTTAGGAGATGGTCGGAGCCTAATGCGGCTCAAATTCAGAGGAGATTATGCGGTTCGGTTTTCGCATAGCCCTATGCGGATGAATCCATGAGGGGCTCCATACGGTTTGGTTCAAAAGAGTCCATGCGGCTCTGATCGACAGATCATTATGTGGTTCAGTTTACGGAGTGTTCATGCGGCCCACTAAAATAACTCCCATGCGGCTCGGACATGGGGTATACCCCCATGTGGCTCGATTATGGGACATGTATACGACCCATACAATTTAAACATTTTATATTAAAGGCTTGTGCATAAAGCATGCAACAGAGCCGACTTTATTAGGGTTTCGAAGCATATGACTTTCCCAAATCCTTACCCTTAACGGTAGGATGAACGTCGGAATGAGCTTTGGGTGCCGCAGCCGACGTCAAGGCCACGCCCTTACCCTTCGCCGCAGCCTTCGCCGCAACCTTAGAGGGCTTGAAAGCCATTACTGATGATCAGAGAATAAAGACGAAGACAAGAACAACAGCTTAGGGCAAGAGCAGAAAGTAAAGAAGTCTTTTTTTCCAAAATATGCTGCTATTTATAGGCGGAGCCCATAGACCGACGCATCGATCCATGTGCAGTATAACCGACTCTTCGGTTATCAAGGCGATCCGACTATTCAAGGCTAAACTCTTGGGATCCTGCCCCAAAAAGCGGCTTTAAATCTGACAGCAAATCAAAGGCAATCAATACAAAGATTTGCACACGTGGCATGAAGACGTGGCAAGGAGCCTATGCGGCCAGACAGCCCATACGGCTGGAAAGCCCATGCGGCTCAGATGGCCATACGGCTGAGGAGGCCATGCGACTGAGTCATCCATGCGGGCATAACATCCTATGCGGCCCGAAGAGTTTTTACATGACCATGCTTTTTATTCAAAGTATTTCAATTTTGCAAATTGAAAACTTTGAAGGAGGTCTTGTAGAAGCATGGAAATGAATAAAGAAAGGCCTATGCGGCTCCGACAGAAAGATCTCCATGCGGCTCAGGATCCCCATGCGGCTCAGAAGTCCATACGGCTCAGGAGTCCAGGCTGCTTAAGGGTCCATGCGGCTCGAATAGTTCCATGCAGCCCAGAAAGAAGCCACGTGGCCTTCAACAGTTCTTCTCTACATTCGGCTGCATTTAATGCCTTGACGTCTGACAAATGACAGCTACGACAGCTTTGACATAAAGACGTAACAATGACTCACATGATGGCGTATTCCTAGGAAAGAGGAGAAAATCTCCTTACAGTTGGCAAAATCCAATAAGTCCTGAGGCCACTCCATGCGGCTGTTGCATTTATGCGACTGCCCATCTGCATGCGGCTGCCTATCCCCATGCGGTTGTCCATCCTCATACGGCTGCCTATTCCTATGCGGCTGCCTATCCCCATGCGGCTGCCCATCCTCATGAGGCTGCCCATCCTCATGCGGCTGCATGCTTCACGCGGCTGAGAGGACCACCCATATACGGCTCTGCCAGGATGGTCTAATTGAGACACGTGGCACTTTTCGAGACAATTGAGACACGTGGCAGTCTTGTCTTCCCTAGAATTATGGGTGCTAACAATCCTAACAAAATCAGATTTATTACGATCGTCATAATTGCCTAGATCAAATCAAATCAAGCAAATTGGACACGTGGTAGGCTATCAAAAATCACGAATATTCATGGCAACCAACATTTATTGCCCACAGAGATTTGATGCAATCACATTAATTGCTCAAATTTATTATATTCAAGATGAACGGTCCAAATTGATAACTCTTAAGCCGCCGACTTTTCAAAATGGGTAATCATTGTAAACCCTAATGATTACCCTCCACTCCTATAAATAGCAAGGTGTTATTCCCTTGCAAATGGACAAGACAGACAAAGACGGAGACAGACGCATACAGAGAGAGGCGCGCAGAGGAGCATATACACAAAAAGGAAAGCACAGAGAGATACGTACAGAGCCAGACAGAGAGCATTTCTTCGTCAGAGCCAAGGCTACGTCCGATCGTCCAAGGAGTAAGGCAGAGCTGTCGTCGCTTTCCCGAGCCTCTATCGTCACCCTCCAGAATCAAAAATAAACAATCGTACTTAGATTGCTGTACCTAGATTTTCGTCCCTAGGCTTTTTTTGTACGAGCGAGTTTGTATTGTGAGTCTAAGTTCAGTCCTCCTGTATAAATTGTTCTGTACTTTCACAATCAATGGCAAATAATAGTCAAAACTCTTAGCACTCCTATGGCAACTTCAACCAAGCTTGATATTAATGAACAAGGCAAACCGGTCGACATACGTAAGTATCGAGGTATGATTGGTAGTTTACTTTATTTAACTGCTAATCGCCCTGATATAATATTTAGTGTTTGCTTGTGTGCACGTTTCCAAGCTAACCCTAAGGAATCACACTTATACGGGTTAAGCATATCTTTCGATACCTTAAAGGCACTTCTTCTGTCGGCTTATGGTATCCCAAAATTACGTCCTTTGACCTAACCTGTTACGCGGATGCTGATTTTGCAGGATGCAAAGTAGATAGAAAAAGTACTAGCGGCATGTTTCATTTTCTAGGTAAGGCTCTAGTCCCTTGGTTTAGCAAGAAGTAAAATTCTATCGCGTTATCAACTACTGAGGCTGAGTTTATCGCAGCAGGAAGTTGTTCATAAATTTTATGGATGAAGCAAACCTTAGAAGACTTTTATTTACAGTATTCACACATATCCATTTTCTGTGATAACACTAGCACTATTAATTTGACTAAGAATTCTGTATGTCACTCATGCACTAAGCATATTGAGATTCGGTATCATTTTCTTAGAGATCATTGAACAAATGGAGATAAACCTTGTATATGTAGACACAGAAAATGTCACGTCCCAGAACCGGAATACGGGAGAGCGGGGGAGTGACTCAGCTAGCTACGTATTACGGGTTGATGAATACCGTATAATACAATCAATGTTGTCTAAAAGACGAGGGGGTGCATACTACATAAAAGTCTCACTATGGTCACTCAACATCTATTGTCTCAATCATTCAAACAAGAAACAGTAAATAGAGAACATGTAAGATAAAGCAGTAAGGCGTCCCAAATGCTCGGTCAAAATGTTCTTGAGATCTGGCTGTACAAAATATAGCCAGATGGTATAGCAAGTTATACACAATCGTTATCAGCTACAGTCTGACTTAGTTACAATTATGTAAAGTAAGTACAAGACAATCCGACTATCATGTCGGTGCCAAATGGCAAAATGTAAAGTAAGTAACAAAACGAGCATGGAAGTAAAGAACCCACTCGTGTCCTCCTGCGATCATCCCTCTAGTATTGACCATCTTGGAGGTAGAAGTAAGCTGAGTCCTCGGGAACTGGCTCTAAATCTGGCCATACAAAACCAGAGAGGTTCGACCTCTAATAGCAAGTACCACATGAAAGCACGACATGAGAACTAAAACCAGTGATAAGAGTTAAGAATATAATAATAAGTCTCCGCTTGCTACTGGGATTCATACAACATCACGACACTTCAAACCAACTTCCCAACTAAACAAGGACAGAAGTTGACCCGTCATGTCCTGACATTCTGATCATCTTAGTAGTTAACAGAGTAGGTACAGTACACGAACAAATCAATTTAATCGGCAATACAACTACTACGGCTTGCTAACTGTAAGTTCTACGTTACCCTAGAAATATACAATAAGGATTCCTCAGTCCTTACTATGTACAAGCAAGGCTAGTCTACCCAATAATCAATTACGCCAATCATGAATTAGACGAGTCCTAGTGGGACGCCCGTCATCAGTATATAGTAAATAAATATAAGCAGATATCGCTCCCTGCCCGTGTGACAGATTTACAGTATCTGTTGGAACCAGCCGGCATGTCGGAACACTAATTGTCCCAAGGATGGCTGCCATGTAAGAACTCGGGAATCCATTCTCTCCATACAATAGTTATTTTATTTAACTTAGTAGTCTCTATGTTAATTGAAATCACATGTCGTGGATCATGGTCATTCAGAATGAGTACTTTCGTATAGAGTACGATATGTATAACTCTACAACGATGCCCGTGCGGTTAGGTTGTAGGTCTTACATAGCGTAATACAACAATCAAACCTAGCCACGGAATAATTATGCCTTGACTGTAAGGTACACATGCCTTTTTTATAGAAAATCAGTTAAAGCCTGCACGTGTCCATATGCCAATGTTCGGGATCGGCTAGTCGATTGCAATGGTTCATAGTTAATATGAACGTGTCTCATTCAATTTCAGTAAGACGACTAGCCAGTCTCTTTATTTCCAACTAGGAACGTATGATCAATTATTCAGTCAAGGTAACAATAGATGTCAATTCGTGCCAAGGCATGAAAGTCAGCTAGTATTTTAGTATGATCGAGTCTATAACTCTCAGGGTTAAGTTCCAGTCATTCAGGGTATCCATAAACCAGTCAAAACACATTGCACACTCCATACAACAATCTGTTATTAAAATATTAACCTATCATAATTATATCAAGTTCATGTCAAAAAGGCGTAAGGATATAATAGGAGAAATGCCATGTCGACATAAAGTAAATAAAGTATAGAGCAATAAGAACACCAAGGTTGGATTACGCCAAAGCTAATCTATACCATGACTAGTCTGCGCCAAAGCTTTACGCTAAGGCCACCGGTTTACGCCAAGCTTTACGCTAAGGCCACCAGTTTACGCCAAGCTTTACGCTAGGGCAAATACGCGTGTAAAGAAAGTAACGCGTAAAGAAGTAACATTACGCATAAACTCGTACACGTAAAAGAATAATATTACGCGAAAACCAAAATCGCGTAAAGGAATTACGCCAAGTCAAGGAGTACGCGGAAAACAGAGCTACGCGTAAAGAATGGGACATGGAAGGTTGAATGGGACATGGAAGTGAAGGTGATATAAAGCAGAATTCTCAAAATAAGAAACTTTATCAGTCGATCCCGCTTTGGGCAAGATCGTGGAGAAGACGATACGATAAAGCTCATAGAAATATGGGTTAAGGAATTTTGCAAGTAACTTGCATGGACGTGTGTTTGGGTACACAAATCATCCTTGAAACTCTCAAGGGACGACCCATCGAGAAATTGAAACATACGTGCATCGACAAGCTTCTCCCAAGAGTTGGGTTCCAGAATCTCGAGATATTCCGCAAGGTCAAAATCATTGAATGAGATGTCAATTCTGGCAACACGAGAATATATTCGTGTGTCATCAAATGTGATATTGCTGTAAAATATTTGAATAGCATTCAAGTAAATAAGTAATGTTGTAAAAACTAACTCATCAAGACAAAGATCATGAAATAATGAGTCATAACGAGAAAATATAGTGAAGTTGAGGGAATGACCCGTGCACACAGGCCGTGAACGAAAATCATTGAACCATTCATTTGAGGCGTCCAATGAAACAAAAATTTGATCATCGAATGTGTTGGGGTCATTGGGTTGTAGGGGATTAAAAAGTGGATGAATAGGTTGATTATCGCGAAGATGAGGGTTCGATTTGGAAGCACCCTCGGTTCTAGCCCTCTTTTCTCCATTGAACAACCTAGGTGCCATTGAACAATGAAAAGAAATTTAAAATTGAGATGGAGAGGAAGAGAGAGTTATACCTCAAGAGAGTAGTAGAATATGAAAGAGAATGATGCACAAGCAATGCTCCTTGAGTTTGGAGAAGAAAACCCCACTAGATTGATAATTCTAGGGTTAGGGTTTGGAGAGGATAAAGTTTGAGAAGTTTTAGAAGAGGCAATGGAGAGGAGAGAGGAAGAACTTGAATATATGAAAGGGGGTTCGGCTGGTCGGGTGGATCCTGGACCGTAGGATCAAAATGGATGGATGGCTGAGAGCAACTAGAAGTTCTGGAATAACCAGCCCAAATTTAGCCCGAACTCTGTGTGAGGCAGAGTTCGGCCCGAGTTCTGGGTTCTGGGACCAGAACTGTAACATCCCAGTCCCAAAATATGTAGGACCAAGTACGTAAAATGCCAGCTGTATACATACGAAGTACAGGGGCCTTGTATGTATACATAAGCTGTAAAATACAGTAAACCACAACTAACTAATCTCATCCACAAAATAAGTGAATAAAATACATCATATAATGAATTGTTTTGGTATAATATATTGGGTGGAGACACATCCACTACCAACCAAAATAAAAAAAAGAAGTACATGATTTATAATAGGCTAAGTAGAAGTAGCAAGGAGGAACCAAAGTCACGTCATCTTCAAAAAAATGGAGAAGACCACGATCCCGACTAGAATACTTGTGGAAGACATGAACACACACCTGGGGAATAACCAGGTCCTTAGAGGGACGTAACAAGTCACATAATATCATGCCCTAAACTGAATAATAAAAGCTCAACAGGAAAGTATATATGACTAAACAGATAAAGGTCCTTAACCATTCTATGTGAAAAATGCATATTGAAGACAACGTTCCACACAGTGCATATTAAAAAATGCATATTGAAGACAACGTTCCATACAATGCATATTGAGTCACTAATGGCAGCTAGAGGAAAGTAAATGTGTGAAAGCCTCTGCGCCTAATAACTATCTTCTCCCTTCCCATGTACTACTCGTGCTGAATCCACACCACGATATTTCTAATAACCGCTAAGTCTTCTAGACAAATCTATTAGCAGTTATCCCCTAACGTACATCTTGTACGCACCGATGTACATTCGGTATGTAAGTCCGAATCTATATGAGACACGTGACATCGTGGCACACAGGTGTCGGCCAAGAATGCGGCATAAACAAAGGTGGTCCTTTAACTCTAGGCCAAATGCGTAAAGAAAACTAAAGTATAGTAATTTGTAATTACATATGGTTTTGAAAGAACAACTTATAAGAAATAAAACATGCATGATATTGAGCAAGAAATTAAATAGTAAAGGCAAGGTGTCTTGCCTTGTGTCACGTCTGGTGTTGTGCAACGATCCAACAAGACATGTTCGGTCCAATGGCCGGGGTCGATATGTGAGGGTCCGATATTTCATGAGAAGAGAAACACGTGATCAGTCGTGATCAATGATGAAAATCGTGAAGAAATTATAAAGAACATACTCATACTATTTTTAGAAAAGTATTTCTAATACTTGAGACTAGATTTTTGTTTGTAAAAAATAATTTTGGTAAATACTTGAAATCTAAAAACCGTTTTAGGCAAAATTCTCTGTTTGTAAAAATAGAATAATCATATCTTTATTTATTTGATAATTAAAAAAATACTAGAATACATTTTATAATTTGAAAGCTACTATTTATTTTTAGTCAACAAAATTTGTATAAGAAAATAAATACTAAAAATGATAAACCATATTTTTATATATATTTACAAATATTTATACATATTTATTTCTAAATCCTATTAATAAAGAAAATGATAACCTTAATAGTAAAAAAAATAATAATAATAATAATAATAATAATAATAATAATAATAATAATGATGATAATATCAGTAATAATAATACTAATAATAATAATAATAATAATACTAAAAATAACAATATTATTAATAATAAAAAATACATTAAAAAGGGCTGCTCTCTTTAGTTAGTAAAGTGAGAGAGAGAAAGGAAGAGGCAATAAGAGGAAGAAGTTCGAGAGAGGGGGGGAGTGACTCACCGAGGGGGTTTCGGCGGTGGCGCAGCGGTCGGTGCGCGGTACGATCGGAGGTGGTTGGCGGAGGTCCAATGCGCGGATCTGTGTTGCGGTAGCTCCGGACAGCTCGTCTGCGTGGTGCACGATTCTTGGGGACGGGGGCTTCGGTGCTCCGCCCCGGAGCTGGTGGAGGCGTGTCGAGCCGGCGGGGAGAGGAAAAGGCAGAGAAGGAGGGGCAGAGTCCACGTCGGTACGGTCGATGGAGGGTCGTTCGCTCGGCCGGAGTCGAGCGCGGGTGCGACGGACGGTGGTACAATGAGGGCGGCGTTGGCTATCGCGGCTGCAGCAGCACGTTAGGCGCGGCTGATCTGAGTCGGGAGAGGAGCTCGACGTACCGTGCATGGCGGCTTCGGCGCTCGATGGTGGCAGAGGTGAGTGGTTTTATATTTTTTGGGTTTTGGGTGGTGATGATGGTGGAGCTGGTTTTGGTCGTAGTGGCGCCTCAGGAAGCCGGGGTAGGGATCGCCCGGAAGGAGGTCCCGACAACGGAGTTGAGATGGGTGTGGAGCCGGAGAGATTGGGCAGTGATGGCCGGAGGAGGAACGGGTAGCGGTGGTTGTGGGGGTGTGGTAATACTGGTGGAGATGGTAATGGTTCTGGGGGTTCGATTTGGGTCGTGGTGGCCGAGATGGCCACGGCGGGGGTGACGCTGGTGGTGGAGTTGTCTGTAGTGGTGGTGGCGATGACGGAGACGGGGCGGTTCGGGATGTCGGCGAGGCAGGATGGTGATATCGGGACGGTGATGGTGGTGGCGAGGAGTCAGGGCTAGCTTAGAATTTGGGTTTGTCCGTGTCGGGGATGTCCGACACGTCAAGATGGAGGTCCGGGATTGTCGGACTCAGGACGGGATTATGATGTATTTGTACTGGGGAAATTATAGTGGATGGGAGGCACGGATATGATGCACAATGGGGTAGAAATTTGGTGTTGTGGAGTTCATAAAAAAAGAGGGCAAGTACCTCTCCTTTTATAGGAGGTGGGAATCCCATTAGGATAAAGACTAGGATAGTTTAAACGCCCTTAAGATAATTTCATAATTAAATTCAAATTAATTTAAACTCGTTTTAAACCATCTTGAATTTAAAGCTATTCAAAATAAGTCAATAAAATATTTTCAATTGTAAATTATCACAATCAATTAAATTTAAACCAAAACACTATTTTAAAATACTTTTTTGAATAATAAAATATTAATATTAAGTAAATTTCGAAAATAGAATTATGTATAAAATCTAAATTTTGTATCTCATATGCAATGAATATTTGCATAAAACCTCATTTTCAAAATTACTATTTACATAACCTTTCATGATGTAAAATAAAGAATTGAAAATTCCAATATAACGCATTTTATAACTTTACGAAAAAAAATATTTACTATTTATTATTTGAAAAAACTATGCTTCTAAATAAAATATTTTTACAAAAATATGTACCTCGCACATATTCGCACTCGTCGAGTAAATACGAAACGCAAATCTCGTACGCTACGCAATACAACAATGTGAACTTGTATGCGACGTACAGATACGAATTACAAAATAAATACAAAAATATATTTATAAAAAAAATCGTAGTAGAAATTTAGGGGGGTTTACAAGACTGAAAATAGTTTAAAAACAGTTTAAAAACATTGCTAAGTTGGAGAAAATGGATATGAGTTATAGGGATTAAAAGAAAATGGCCATGATAGAAAATTGTAAATGTAAATTGAATAGAGTAAATGAAACTGAAGTTAGAAAATTTGAATTAAGCAAGTTATAAATGAAATTGAACCATGTAATAAACAAGAATTGATGACACAAATCATTACGATGAAACTGTCATGGGGTAGCTGCAGGGGCCGGATCCCAGCTAGCAGTAGTCCGAAGACTAGTGCACCGTGTCGCTTAGGCTTTTATGCCTTGTTGTCACCCTCCTTTCGGCTTGTACCCATAGCAAAGTCATCATAAAGAAACATGACATAATCGATATTTACGCAGGCCAATTTAATGAATAACCGTTTCATCCAAAATTCCTAATTCATGACAAAGAAAGTTTAATCGCTCTTCGGATAGTGGTTTAGTAAAGAAATCTGCCAGCTCATGATCAGTGTCAATAAATTCTAAATTTATAGTACCATTTTGTTGATGATCACACAAAAAGTGATGACGAATTTTAATGTGTTTAGTGCGCGAGTGACATACAGGGTCCTTAGTAAGGTTGATAGCGCTAGTGTTATCACAGAATATAGGAATGTGCATAAAAGATAGGTTATAGTCTGCAAAGGTTTGCTTCATCCACAGAATTTGTGCACAACAACGACCAGCTGCGATATATTCAGCTTCTGTTGTGTATAGTGCGACAGAATTTTGCTTTTTGCTAAACTAGGAGACTAGAGTCTTGTCTAATAAATAACACGTGTCGTTCGTACTTTTACGGTCGACTTTGCATCCCACAAAATCAGCATCCGAATAACCAATAAGGTCAAAGGATATGGATTTGGGATACCACAAAGCCACTGTAACAGTACCCTTAAGGTATCGAAAGATACGCTTAACGGCGGATATGTGTGATTCCTTAGGACTAGCTTGATAGCGAGCACACAGACAAACACTAAACATGATATCGGGACGACTAGCAGTTAGGTACAGTAGACTACCAATCATACCTCGATACTTACGTTGGTCAACAGGTTTGCCGCTTTCATCAGGTTCCAGCATGGTCGTAGTAGCCATGGGAGTGCTGATTGGTTTGACGTTGTCAAGATAAAACTTCTTTAGCATATCCTTTGTATATTTTGACTGGCTGATGAATGTTCCTTGCGAAGTTTGTTTGACTTACAATCCAAGGAAGTAGGTGAGGTCCCCCATCATACTCATTTCAAATTCGTTCTACATACACTTAGCGAAATCTTGGCATAGATTTTCATTAGTGGACCCAAATATGATATCATCAACATAAATTTGCACTAAAAGAATGGTGTCTTGAAAGCTTTTGATAAAAAGTGTAGTGTCAATCTTTCCTTTTGAAAAATATTCATCTAGTAAGAAATTGCTTAGGCGTTCATACCAAGCTCTGGGGCTTGTTTGAGGCCATATAGCGCTTTCTTGAGTTTGAAAACATGGTCAGGAAATTTGTGATTTTCAAACCAGGGGGTTATTTTACAAAACTTTCTCCTTAATAAAACCATTCAGAAAAGCACTTTTGACATCCATTTGGAAAATTTTAAAATTCTGAAAGTTTATAAAGATACAAAGCATCCGAATGGATTCAAGTCTTACAACAGGAGCATACGTCTCATCGTAGTCGATACCTTCCTCTTGGTTGTATCCTTGAGCTACTAGACGAGCTTTGTTGTGAGTGACTGAACCATCTTCATTTACTTTGCTACAAAAAACCCATTTAGTACCAATAATCAAATGGTAGCTGGTTTAGGAACAAGTTCCCAGACCTGGCTTCTTTCGAATTGGTTGAGTTCTTCTTGTATAGCTGAAATCCAAAACTCGTCATTAAAAGCTTCTAAAACAGTTTTAGGCTCAATTTGCGAAATGAAAGCAGTGCTAGCAATGGAATCTCTTAACAATGATCGAGTACTTACTCCGTGTAATACCTCACCTATTACCAAGTTTTATGGATGTGACGGCTTGAACGCGAACTTCTTCGGTAAGCCCTCCAGAGAATTGGTTTTCGGGGTAGTATTCATCGGCGTGAAAGTTGATGGTTCAACATCATCGTCCGGGATAGCTGATGCACTATTTTCCTCATCAAAAGTCATATTAGTAGATTCTTCTACAATTATTGAGCATTTGTTGAATATTCTATATACCTTACTCTTGGCAGCATAGCCGAGAAAAATACCATCGTCAGCTTTGGCATCAAATTTTCCTAAGTTGTTTTTGGTGTTTAGGATAAAGCAGCGACAACCAAACACTTTAAAATATGAGACATTAAGAGTCCTACCAAACCAAAGTTCGTAGGGTATTTTTTTCGAAATAGGTCAATTAAGCACCCTATTTAAAATATGGCAAGCTGTACTGACAGCTTCTGCCCAAAAATGTTTTAAAAGTAAAAATTTATTCAGCATGACTCTAGCCATATCGCCAAGAGTCCTATTCTTCCGCTCCACAACACTATTATGTTGAGGAGTTCGAGGACAAGAAAACTCATGATCAAAACCATTTGTTTCGCAAAACTTTTCAAAATCAAAATTTTTGAATTCACCTCCATGATCACTTCGGATTCGAGTAATCATGTAGCCTTTTTCGTTTTGGACCTTTTTAGCAAAGATTTTGAAAACTGAAATAGCATCGCTTTTGTTTGAAAGAAAGAAAACCCAAGTAAATCTTGAAAAATCATCTACTATAACAAAAGTATAGAGTTTTCCACCAAGACTGGCTACTCTACTGGGACCAAATAAGTCCATATGCAGTAATTATAAGGGTCTAGTAGTACTTACAGTGTTTATGGATTTAAATAAAGATTTGGTTGCCTTATTCAGTTCACATACGGCACATACCGTGTCCTTCTTGAATGTGATGTCGGGAAGACCTCTTACTAGCTTCTTTATCGATAGCCTGGATATAGTATCCATATTGGCATAACCAAGACGCTGGTGCCACAACAGTCTTTCATCCTTGTTGGCGTAGAGGCATATTCCTGCACTGTTAGTATTTCTAGATAGAAAATATAAATGTTATCTTCTCTTATCAAGTAATGTCTCCCGTTGACCTATCATAAATATAACATTTATTTTGTCCAAAGTTAATATCATATCTATGATCAGCAAGATGACTTATGCTGAGTAGGTTATGCTTTAACTTGGTCACTAAGCAGATATCCTTTATTATAGAAAAAGGAGGATAACCAATAGTACCATTACCTATGATGTAGCCCTTCAAAATGTTACTGAAGATACATATCCTTCCCTCTTCATCGATAGTGATACAAAAAGATTTGCGTCTCCCGTCATATATCGCGAGCATCCACTATCGAGAATCCACTTGCTTTTAGTTGAGGAAGAAAGGTCCACCTACATCACAAGTAGATGTGACCTTTGGTACCCAAGTTCTTATGGATCCTAAAATATTAGTCTTTGGTACCCATACATATAGATTAATATCAACTAATTTCCTAATTCTACAGTGTGGTGAGATATGACCATGTAATCCACAGTATGTGCAAGTAGCATGCCTATTTATGTTAGGAGCAGTTTGATGGTGATGTCTATATGTAGTATGGGGATAGTTATGTGGAACAGCAGGATAGTGACTATATATAGCAGCAGGATAATAGTTATGTCTATGTGCAGTATGGTGATAGTTAGTAGGATAGTGACTATGAGTAACAGCATGATAATAGTTATGTCTATGTGCAGTATGGTGATAGTTAGCAGAATAGTGACTATAAGTAGCAACAGGATAATAGTTATGAGTAGATTGAGAATGATGTCTGAGTGCATGTGGTTTACGTGCTGCATAAGAGTACGTGTACAAATAAGCATGGTTACGTGTTGCATGTGGGTGACGTGTTTTACTATTATGAGTGGTCTTGTATTTTGTGTGTAGTTTGTGACTGTGTGATTGGGTTTGAGGTTGAGCAACCTGTTTTCCCAATCTGATCTCTAATTTCTTAGAGACATCATTCAGTTCATTACACTTAGCATTTAGACCATCAATCTTAGCAATAGAGATCTTGTATTTGTTCTTTTCTTCAGCCAGCTCTTTGTTGAGTGCTGAGATCTCACGTGTTTGCTTCTCAATAAGTGTTTCGGCATCATGTATGCTTAACTTAAGCTTGGACACCTTATCATTGACTTCCGTGGGTGGAGTGTCTCTAACATTATCAAGTAAAGAAGAAAGAATTTGAATCTCTATTTCATAGCCTTTGATTTTCTCCTTGGCATGCTTATATTTACTAATGACTTTCTTGTGGTCATTTAGTAGGTCATTAAAGGCATCGCCAAGTTCATCAAATGTAAAGTCATCAAGAGTTTCGCTAGTTACCTTCTCGGATGTTGCCATTATGAAGATATTAGCGGTGTCTTGAGGAGAGTCATCTTCTTCCTCAGAATCACTTGCTTCGCTTTCGTGCCAAATACTAGTATTGGCGTACTTTTTCGAAGAAGGCTTCTTGTAGGGCTTCTCATATCTGTTACCTTTCTTTGCGAAGGGATAGTCCTTTCGAACTTGTCCAGTCCTTTTGCATCCGTAGCACGTTGGTCTTCCTCGTCGTCTTCTTGTTATTCCTTCTTTCTTCGATTGAAACGAAGAAACTTCTTGAAGTTGTGGACTATAAGAACTTGATCATCACCTTCAGAATTATTGTCGTCAGTCTCTTCAATCAGTCCTTCGACGATGAGCTTTTAGGGCAATCGCTTTTGCCTTTGAAGCAGGTTCGTCGAAGTCTTTGTGGTCGAGCTCGTGGGTAATCAGCTTTTCCATTAAAGTTTCTATAGATATTTTGGTGAGATCATTGCCTTCTATAATAGCTGTTACCTTAGGGTTCCAGATCTTCGATAGCCCCCTAAGTAACTTACAGATCTTCTCATGATTAGAGTATTATTTGCCAAGAGATGACAGAGGATTGATGACATCAAGGAACCTTGTGAACATTTGGGTGATCCTCTCATTCGGCTTTATCTTGAACGCCTCGTACTCTTGTGTAAGACGACTTATCTTAGATTCCTTGACTTGAGTGGTTCCTTCATGCGTCACTTCCAGAAGCTTCCATACTTCATATGAGGTGGTGCATGTCGAGACCCTGTTAAATTTATTCATGTCTATTACACAGAAAGAAGTATTAATAGCTCTAGCATCTAGACTCGTCTGTTTCTTTTCCTCGTCAGAGTATTTTTCGTTGGATTTCTCGATGAGATCTCCCTCGACGACTATTCTGGCGGACTTTTTATAACCATTGGTGACAATGGTCCACAGGTCGAAGTCTAGATAGTTGAGATAGAAACTCATTCTAGTTTTCCAATAGGTGTAGTTGGTTCCATCAAATAGGGGTGGCCTATGAGTGGACTGTCCTTCACCATGGTTGGAAAACATAGGTTGTGTGGTTGCCATGGATCAGCTCCAGGATGTTAGTCCTTGAAAAGAGAATAGAGCTTTGATAGCAATTAAAGAATAGGTAGACAACTCTAGAGGGGGGTGAATAGAGTTTATAACAATAATAGCCAAATAAAAATTAAACTATTTTCACCAACAATAAATAATCAGATTAGTAAATACGGAAATAAAAAGATCAAGAAAGAGCATACGTAAACACAGTCGGTTTTAACCTGGTTTCCCTCATGGAGGACTAGTCCAGGCATGAGAACTCTAGCTCAGGATTAAATCTACTATTTGTGAAATAGTAGTTACACCCCGTGTCTTTTCTTCAGAAGTGCATGTCAACTTCTTACAAAGATCGATGTGGCGATGCTTGGAATTTTTCAAGCGACTTTCTTGACTCTTGAACAAACTCCTAACTGAATAGCACTGAGCACTTTTGAGGCTTAGGAAGCTTGTGGCTAGTAGATGAGAAGGTTAAGGCTTGTATGAGGCTTATAGAGAAGAGAAGAGAAGATAATTGGATGATTGAAAATGAGAGAATTCAAGGCTTATTTATCTAGTTGGGATAGGCAGAATTCGGCCATAATTCTGTGTCAAGAATTCAAATTTTTGGCCGTTAGACAACTAGCATACAGCAAACCCTAAAAATTAGGGTCCTGTAATTTAGGGGACAGAGTTCGGTCCGAATTCTGTGTGGAGGCAGAGTTCGGCCCGAACTCTGTCTCCATAGGACAGAATGTTCAAATAGGCTTTTGTGGGCTAGTTTGGCTTGGTGGAGCTTTTGGTTTTGTTTGGGGATAATGTTTAAGCCCAGAATATCCAGTGCTACTCAGTTTACATTTAGCTAGACTCAATAAATGTAAAATAATACAGACTCAAAAGCCGAGTGCGCTGCAGGAGAGAGACAACGTCCGTCTTGTACTGAGTTCTGTCTTGATGTGTCATATTGAATTATGACAAGTATCATATTGTCAATTTGTCAATATTTGGTTGACTGTGATTTGGGTCAACAGGAACATCTAGTTATTTGTATTCTCTTATTTAGTATGCATTTCAGTGTGTATCCTACTATTCTCTCTTATCTTGTGTATGCATTTTTTTATAGTACTATTTTTTTAGCTTATTTTTCTTACATTAAAACTGCCTGTGAAATACTTGTTATTCTGTCTATTTTTTTGTATTTCTTTAAGGTTTGTTTCTTATGCATGAATTGTGGAGGGCTTCTCTCTTTGCAATAATTTTGCTAAGTGACAACAGAGAAGAAATAGGATCTAACATCTTTTGCAGGATCAGTCTTTTGCAGGATCAGGATGCAGAATTTTTTTTTGAGGATACAGTACCATACAAGCTTTACAAATTTGGATTCTTTTCAAATCAAAATATCGAGATGTTATATCGGTCAAGGTTTGTCAATTATCAAAATAGAAAAGATTGTTGGCCTATAGGTCATGGTCAAACCTGATTTTTATAATTGAACTAACCATGTCTCAATATAAGAGCTACTTGGACGATTGTTGAAAACTGCTACTGTTCAGTTCAAAGCTGAAGCCATTTTGTCACTTGAGTCTGTATTTTATATTCAATATATTTTTATATTTATTGAGTTTAGGAATATAATTTACACCGAGTCGTACTGGCAAATAGGCTAACCCAAAATATTTTTAAAATATCCTTTACTTTAAAAATAGCCCATTTTATAAAAAGCTCCTGACTGCTTTTAAACTTTTTAAAAAAACCAAAAACCAATTTACAAAAATTCCCAAAAATTATACTTTAGACCCCAGGGGAATTCGACCCGAGTTCGGTCCGCCCGAATTCGTTTGGTACCATTTGATTTTTGAACTTGGTCATCCCGCAGTTACGGATGCAACGGCTATTTGCCAAGATTCTCTCAAAGAATTATGTCCGAATTCTGTCCAAATTCTGCCTGAATTCTGTCTTTGAAAAACCTATAAATAGAGAAAAAAAATTTCTTATTTCAACACACCTCTCTCTTCTCTTCTCTCTAAGCCTACTACAGTATTCCAAAGTGTTCTAAAGCTTTCATTTTCAAATCTCAAGCCAGTTACAATCCTCTAGTCGATTTGCCAGTTCGGTACGGTCTAGAGATTTCAAAGTGATTGTAATCAGAGGCTTGATTGAAGAAAGACACTTCATAATTGAAGTTGGTCGAGTGCTTCGGATCAAAGCTCGCATTGTAGAAGTTGCAAGGACTTCGGATGAAAACTTGTAGTATTTTTCCATAGTGGATTCAATTGGAAGCTAGAGTTCTTCCGACTGGAATAGTCCTCACAAGAGAAAAACTAGTATACATCGCCACGTTTGCGTTTGCTTTTTGATCTCTGCTTTTTATTTACATACTTGTATATATTATCTGTGATCTTGTTGCTAACATTTTTAATTAGTTTTAATTAGCTAAATTTCTACTGCCTACTCTATTCAACCCCTCTAGAGTATTGCACTTTACAATGCATTCCTACAGTATCAACTCTTCCTTTTGAAAAACTATTTTTCAAGTAAGAAGGTACTTAGGTGTTCATACCAAGCATGATGTGCTTGTTTGAGTCCAAAAAGTATTTTTCTAAGTTTGAAGACGTGATCAAATTTTTTAAAAATCTTCAAAACCAGGGGATTGTTTTACAAAAACTTTCTTTTTAAAAAGCCATTTTAAAATGCACTTTTTATATCCACTTAAAAAGTTTGAAATCATAAAAACGTACAAATACACAAAACATGTGGATAGCTTCTAGTCTAGCAATAGGAGCATATTGTAGCTCCCCTTCCCGAAATTCTTGAAATATTTTTTATTATTATTTATTTCATTTAAATGACGATTTTTAGAATTTTTATAAATAATTATTTGTCACGACCCGCACCCGCTTTTCGGATACGAAACGTGTCCAAGCCCATCCTACGCCGCAGTGTCGGCGGAAGTACGCTATCTAAATACAAGTCACGATAATCTAGATTCACATGGTAAACTAAATCTCATCCACAGGAATAATCATGTCATAGTCAAGATCAATGAAAAGACATGAACTGAATAACAATGAATAAACTGAATATCAAGAATCACTGTCACGTCCGGTGGACACAAATCCACTACCAATAGACGGAAAAATAGAAGAATACATGGAGTAACTAACAGAATAAAAATTGCTAATTTAGACCACCTCAAGTGCAAGCGATGCGATCTGATGCTGGCTCAACCCTCTGGTATGCTCCTAACTCAAACTCGGCTAACCTGAAGAGATCATCAGGTCCTCAAAGGACTAGCAAGATACATAAAAACGAGCCTTTCTAACAGTTTATTATGCATGGAAAAATACAGAATAAACAAGTAAAACTGAGCAATGAATAAAGCACGAATCTATACACTGACTACACAAAAATGAACTGCTGAACAAGGACTAGAGAACTCATGTCAAGATGTCAACGGATGACCAGATCGAATACTCAAACCCTCGTCCCTAGTGTGGACTCGCAGGTTTGAACAACTACTAACCCTCGCCCCTAGTGTGGACTCGCAGGCTAGCATCACCCTCGTCCCTAGTATGGACTCGCAGCCGTAAACCCTATACTACTAACCCTCGTCCCTAGCGTGGACTCGCAGGCTAGCATCTACTACTAACCCTCGTCCCTATCGTGGACTCGCAGGCTAGCATCACCCTCATCCCAAGTGTGGACTCGCAGGTGTGGACCAATAACTACTAACCCTCGTCCCTAATGTGGACTCGCAGGTTAGCTTAAGACACAGATAGCTACTAACCCTCGTCCCTAAGGTGGACTCGCAGGTTAGCTTCACGATTCAAGACAAGGAGGCACGACTCAATCAAGGTACGACCAATAAGACACAAGGCTAACTGGGAACACGGTCTACAATCAATGATACCAATATACGAACAGGATATGAAAGATACATATCAATAATATGAAAAAAACTGAATAATAAATAAAGAAAGTGCATGTAAATAAAGCTGTGTAGAAAGGCAAGGTATACTTGCCTTAGGTCCTGAGCTGCTGTACGAGTTACAATCCATATCGATGTCCAAGTAACCTGTTTTTAGAGTTTACGGTGTCAATAAATAATATAAAATCGAGAATAATCTACTTACTTGTTGGTTTTCTAAGTCGGTCCTAATCGATTTGGGTTGATGACTATTAGACTATACTAGGTTTTCAACTGTTGCTACCTCTTCCTTTCTCTCTCAAAAATATGATCGCCACCTACATAATATTGTATACAAATATGGGTCCTAAACTCAACACAAACCTTATATATATATATATATATATATATATATATATATATATATATATAAAATATATATATATATAAGGTTTGTGTACAACCCCATCTTAAATTAGCCCTTCATCCCCAGTCAAAACCCATATGCTCACAACAATAATCCCTTGGCCAAGCCTGCTACCTTAACCCCAAACTCTTCACATCATCATTATGAATATTATTTATCAGCATGATGCTTTAAAGATAAAAGTAGAAGTGATCCATATCATTTTGCATATCCTTTTAATATTACAGGTAGAACCTCCTTGGCTCTGGTCTTGTTTAAACTATAATCCACTATCCTAACATGAGCATTTATACATAAAACATCCTCATATGATTACTCTCCATTTGATTGTAGGGAAGCCACCTCTAGTACCCATGAATCCAATCATTTATTTGCCTATGTTTATGTATTATTCTCACCATTCATATCAATGTTCCAAATCAACACTCCTCATCTTTTGGGGATGTTTCCTGATTGCCCATCATACACATTCACAAAAGCTTGGTTCTGAGAATATACATGATGAAGTGCATCAGGATGTGCAAGAGGAACCTTTAAACAAAATCCATGAAAATCTGTTAGCAGCAAAATGAGAATCCTTGCTGAAGTTGACAGTGAAGGAGAAATGTTAGCTGCTGAAGCTACGGATGCTAATCTTCATATGAAAGGGCAAAAGAATTTGAAGAAGAAATACCTGCAACTACATTTACTGGCCAGAACAGTAAGGAAAGTAGTTGACGGCATAAAAAGGAAAATTACAACCGAAGAGGTTGGTTCATAATATATAACTACTGGAAAGTACATTATGTTTTCTTCAGTGTCAATCTTATGGTATCTCTCAACGGTAGGGTGCACCTACAATTGACTTGGTGTACAGGGAGTCATGTTCTGTTATATAGGAACTATAGGAATTCCTCCTACACCGGTACAGTGATCTAACCTGTAGGATACACCCTTATACCTAATTCACATGCTCTGATACATGAGTATTCAGATTGTTCAGAACCCAGTTGGGTTAATTTGAATACTGAAGATGATGTAATTCCATTAGGTATTTAATTCTTTATATATCTACAGAGTCAAAAATAATCTTATGCACTTTCTACCATTTATGTGAAGAGAATGATCTCAGATGAAGCTAACGCACTGTCGTTCAAATAAGTTGGCAAAAAAAAGGTGCATATATTACGTCTAATGTTCCACTTCCGAGGAGACACATGACTTTACTGCAAAGTTCTATCAGGAAAACCAATGACAATGTGATAGTGGGTATTCAGTTCTTTCCTAGAATCACTGGTAAGGATCTTGATCACATCCTTTTCATCTTCATAAACAAAAGGATCAGTCAATCTTGCAAAATATAGACCTAGTTTATGCTGCTCACGTTCCAAGCCCAACTAATGTTTATTCCTAATGAGAATAACCAAGCTACCCAAAGTTCGGTAATCGACAGGCTCAGTCTAAAAACATGAAATTCATCTAATTAATCCCATAATTGCTTCGAATCGACTGAGCCCAGACTCATTTCTAAACTATACTAGTTGTTGGATTCAAAATCTTCATAGGAACAAGACAGAGTTCCGTGTCATCCACTCTTCCAGTTCCGACTGGATACAGACATCGGCATCACCAAAAGAAAGAGCGACTAGAAAGAGATTAAACCTGAATCAAGTTGTTCAGACTATGAAGCAGTTCTGTGCCTACAACAAATTGGACAGCTATTTGTGTGTTCGGGTCCAACTGGAATCTTGTGAAATATTTTGTCAAACAGGTTGTGGGCTCCACAGAGGATGCAATGTAAGAATACACTCCTGATTACAGGATATTCTATGAACATGATTCCATACTAGAAATCAAAATAGAGGTAAACACTAAATCAACTAAAGCTCTTAGTTCAAATTCCGATCAAAATAGAATGAACCACATCAACTCGAACGATATTTCAAAATTAAGAACAATGAACGATCATAGATCAATTGTGTTCCTACTCACTGATCGAATTCAGGTCTACCGATCGGCAAAGATTCGAGTTGAACCGATCACTCGGATCGACTGATTCGATCAAGATCGAAACATTATCAAAACACCATCAAATCGATGAAAGAAAAGGAGACGAAGAAGGACATGGACCTTACTGTTATGTGTACTGTCGCAGGGGTCACTCGTGATGGGAAAGATGACTCCTCCTCCTCGTGTTCATTACTGTCGTTCGTCTGGAATTCGTCGAGGGACCGTCGAGACGTCTCGCCGACACCACCGGTCAGTTGATCGTACCGACAAACTCGACGGAGAAGCTGCGCCTACATAATAAGCGCTGGGGAGTACATCACCGCGAGGGCCAGGAAGAAGGAGCGGAGAAGATGAGGAAGTGGTGATCGGGTAGGGCTTCTAGGGTTTTCCTTTGATCGAATTCCATCTATATATAGCTGAGGATCCCGATCATAAAGGATAAAGGGAAATCAAAATTTGAATTTGATCCGGAGATCTCTCTCTCTCTCTCTCTCAGAAGGCTAAGATTTGAATTTGGTCTTTAACAGGGAAATTCGAATCTAAGCAGGAGCTGGATCGAATTTAAACAGGACTTGAGTTTAAATTTCCAATTTGCACTTAGGCCCCTATTCTTTCCTATATTTTCCATCCTGTCCCTCTATTTGGTATATTTCAATAAACCAATAGGAATTATAACCAAGGTAAGTGACAATTGAATAATAAAATAAATAATAAAAAAATGAGAGGGTAAAATTGGTCAAGGGGTTGACAACTCTACCCCCCTTAAACAAATTTCGTCCTCGAAATTTTATGAATCGCGATATATTAGAATGAAAAATCTAGAATAAATTGCTATGACAGAAATTCAGGTTAAACCTTTGAATTTAAATATAGGTTTATATATGCTGTTACTGCAAATCTCTACTGAATATTTCCACCATTAGCTCCTCGTGGTGTCGCCGCATTCTCTGTGATTGTAGCAAAAACTCGCCCTCCTCCTGCGGTTGGTAGTGGTGGGGCACTTGTGTTCTTCTTCGGGCAATTGTGAGACAAGTGTTGGTTGGCTCCACAAGTCTAACACAACCCTAGTCTGCTGCGACAATTTTCTTGAGTGTGGCCTTTCTTCGAGCAATACTGGCAGATGAAAATGTCTTGGAATTGGCGTGGGGCTGCTTGTGGTTGCTGCTAATGCTGCTGCGCTGGTGTCTTCCCTAAAATATTGGGACGTTTTGTCGGTGCTGATTGGTCGCTGCCTCCTCCGAGTGCGTCTCGATTCCTCTTCGGCTTGTGACTTAGTTTTTCTTCTACAGCTTGGGCGACTTCTAGAATCTCCTCGTAAGTGGTGGCTCGACTGGTGGCAATGGCTAGGCGAATATCGTGAGATAGTCCTTTTCTGAATCGTCGTGCCTTGTCTTCAGGGGTGCTGACCAAGTTCTCCGCGAAGCGGCTGAGGCGAGAGAACTCTGAGGTGTACTCGTCGACGGTATGGTTGCCCTGCTCTAGGTGCTCGAACTGACTCACCAATGCCTCTCGCGCTACATATGGATAGAATTTCCTCTTGAACAGTCGCTTGAATTCCTCCCAAGTCACGTCTGGAGCAGATAATCGAGGTTCGCCTTGATACCACGTCCGTGCGATGTCGAAAAGCTGTCCACTGACTGACTCAATCTTCAAATCTTCTGGGACTCGGGCCATCTTCAGATACCTCTCCACGTTCTTCAGCCATTTATCGGCGTAGACGATCCCCTCTGTCCCATGGAACGGCATGGGCCTAAAGTCCATGAAGTGCTTGGGATTCCTCGGACACTGTCGCTGAGCATCTCGAATCTGAAGAACCTCTCTCAAAGTGTCGCGAAACATGTTGGCCTGCTGCTGGATGATCCCGAGGAGTGTGACATTATCCAGTGCTGGTGGCGGAGGCAGAACATATACTGGATACATCGTCGAGGCTGGATACATCGTCGAGGCTGGATACATCATCGAGGCTGGATACATCGTCGGCGGTGGATGCATGGCAAATGCCGGATGCATTGCTGGTGCTGGATGCATGGCTGGTACTGGATATGGAACCCCGGGCGGTAGGACAGATGCTGGTGGCAGACCGGGTGCTGGTGGTGGAGTCTGCGGAGGAAACTGTGGAGGCGGTGGAATATCGCCTCTGCGGAATCTCAAGAATTACGGTTGATTATTCGCATGAGTGAGCTAGCCTTCTTGTGTTCGTGGAGTCATATACGTGAAAGAGCCGCCTGTAGCCGGTGGAGTGTTCAGTGCAGCATTGTTCTTGTCTTGAGAGTCCATCTTAACTGTAACAAGAACAAACACTTTAGCCGTTGAAGAGATTTTCAAACAGGATGCAAATCAAGGACTAGGGATTAACAAGAGTCAAGACATGTGGATGAGATCCTAAGTATCTAATCCTATTTGCAGGCTCACGACGGCACAGTGACGTAACCGAAGTGATTAACGTAGACCTGCATGGGCCACCAAAAAAACTTGTCACGATCCGCACCCACTTTTCGGATACGAAACGTGTCCAAGACCAGCCTACGCCGCAGTGTCGGCAGTAGTACGTTGTCTAAATACAAGTCACGACAATCTAGATTCACATGGTAAACTAAATCTCATCCACATAAATAATCATGTCACAGTCAAGATCAATGAAAAGACATGAACTGAATAACAATGAATAAACTGAATATCAAGAATCACTGTCACGTCCGGTGGACACAAATCCACTACCAATAGACGGAAAAGTAGAAGAATATATGGAGTAACTAACTAAATAAAAACTGCTAATCTAGACCACCTCAAGTGCAAGCGATATGATCTGATGCTGGCTCAACCCTCTGGTCTGCTCCTAACTCAAACTCGGCTAACCTGAAGAGATCATCAGGTCCTCAGAGGACTAGCAAGATACATAAAAATGAGCCTTTCTAACAGTTTATTATGCATGGAAAAATACAGAATAAACAAGTAAAACTGAGCAATGAATAAAGCACGAATCTATACACTATCTACACGAAAATAAACTGCTGAACAAGGACTAGAGAACTCATGTCAAGATGTCAACGGATGACCAGATCGAATACTCAAACCCTCGTCCCTAGTGTGGACTCGCAGGTTTGAACAGCTACTAACCCTCGCCCCTAGTGTGGACTCGCAGGCTAGCATCACCCTCGTCCCTAGTGTGGACTCGCAGGCATAAACCCTATACTACTAACCCTCGTCCCTAGCGTGGACTCGCAGGCTAGCATCTACTACTAACCCTCGTCCCTATCGTGGACTCGCAGGCTAGCATCACCCTCATCCCTAGTATGGACTCGCAGGTGTGGACCAATAACTACTAACCCTCGTCCCTAATGTGGACTCGCAGGTTAGCTTAAGACACAGATAGCTACTAACCCTCGTCCCTAAGGTGGACTCGCAGGTTAGCTTCACGATTTCAAGACAAGGAGGCACGACTCAATCAAGGTACGACCAATAAGACACAAGGCTAACTGGGAACACGGTCTACAATCAATGATACCAATATACGAATAGGATATGAAAGATACATATCAATAATATGAGAAAAACTGAATAATAAATAAAGACAGTGCATGTAAATAAAGCTGTGTAGAAAGGCAAGGTATACTTGCCTTAGGTCCTGAGCTGCTATACGAGTTACAATCCGTATCGATGTCCAAGTAACCTATTTTTAGAGTTTACGGTGTCAATAAATAATCTGAAATCGAGAATAATCTACTTACTTGTTGGTTTTCAAAGTCGGTCCTAATCGATTTGGGTTGATGACTATTAGACTATACTAGGTTTTCAACTGTTGCTACCTCTTCCTTTCTCTCTCAAAAATATGATCGCCACCTACATAATATTGTATGCAAATATGGGTCCTAAACTCAACTCAACTGTATCAAATACATATATATATATATATATATATATATATATATATATATATATATATATATATATATATATATATATATATATATATATATATATATATATATATTATTTATATATATATATATATATATATATATATATATATATATATATATAATATATAAAAAATATATATATATATATATTTTATATATATATATATATATATATATATATATATATATATATATATAAAAATATATATATATATATATATATATATATATATATATAAGGTTTGTGTACAACCCCATCTTAAATTAGCCCTTCATCCCCAGTCAAAACCCATATCCTCACAACAATAATCCCTTAGCCAAGCCTGCTACCTTAACCCCAAACTCTTCACATCATCTTTATGAATATTATTTATCAGCATGATGCTTTAAAGATAAAAGTAGAAGTGATCCATATCATTTTGCATATCCTTTTAATATTACAGGTAGAACCTCCTTGGCTCTGGTCTTGTTCAAACTATAATCCACTATCCTAACATGAGCATTTATACAAAAAACATCCTCATATGATTACTCTCCATTTGATTGTAGGGAAGCCACCTCTAGTACCCACGAATCCAATCATTTATTTGCCTATGTTTATGTATTATTCTCACCATTCATATCAATGTTCCAAATCAACAATGCTCTTCTTTTGGAGATGTTTCCTGATTGCCCATCATACACATTCACAAAAGCATGGTTCTGAGAATATACATGATGAAGTGCATCAGGATGTGAAAGAGGAACCTTTAAACAAAATCCATGAAAATCTGTTAGCAGCAAAATGAGAATCCTTGATGAAGTTGACAGTGAAGGAGAAATGTTAGCTGCTGAAGCTACGGATGCTAATCATCATATGAAGGGGCAAAAGAATTTGAAGAAGAAATACCTGCAACTACATTTACTGGCCAGAACAGTAAGGAAAGTAGTTGACGGCATAAAAAGGGAAATTACAACCAAAGAGGTTGGTTCATAATATATAACTACTGGAAAGTACATTTTGTTTTCTTCAATGTCAATCTTATGGTATCTCTCAACGGTAGGGTGCACCTATAATTAACTTGGTGTACAGGGAGTCATGTTCTGTTATATAGGAACTATAGGAATTCCTCCTACACCGGTACAGTGATCTAACCTGTAGGATACACCCTTATACCTAATTCACATGCTCTGATACATGAGTATTCAGAGTGTTCAGAACCCAGTTGGGTTAATTTAAATACTGAAGATGATGTAATTCCATTAGGTATTTAATTCTTTATATATCTACAGAGTCAAAAATAATCTTATGCACTTCCTACCATTTATGTGAAGAGAATGATCTCAGATGAAGCTAACGCACTGCCATTCAAACAAGTTGGCAAAGAAAAGGTGCATACATTACGTCTAATGTTCCACTTCCGAGGAGACACACGACTTTACTGCAAAGTTCTATCAGGAAAACCAATGACAATGTGATAGAGGGTATTCAGTTCTTTCCTAGAATCACTGGTAAGGAACTTGATCACATCCTTTTCATCTTCATAAACAAAAGGATCAGTCAATCTTGCAAAATATAGACCTAGTTTATGCTGCTCACGTTCCAAGCCCAACTAATGTTTATTCCTAATGAGAATAACCAAGCTACCCAAAGTTCGGTAATCCACAGGCTTAGTCTAAAAACATGAAATTCATCTAATTAATCCCATAATTGCTTCGACTTGACTGAGCCCAGCTATAAGCCCACTCATGCTACTCATTTCTCAACTATACTAGCTGTTGGATTCAAAATCTTCATAGGAACAAGACAGAGTTCCGTGTCAGCCACTCTTCCAGTTCCGACTGGATACAGACATCGGCATCACCAAAAGAAAGAGCGACTAGAAAGAGATTAAACCTGAATCAAGTTGTTCAGACTATGAAGCAGTTCTGTGCCTACAACAAATTGGACAGCTATTTGTGTGTTCGGGTCCAACTGGAATCTTGTGAAACATTTTGTCAAACAGGTTGTGGGCTCCACAGAGGATGCAACGTAAGAATACACTCCTGATTATAGGATATTCTATGAACATGATTCCATACTAGAAATCAAAATAGAGCTAAACACTAAATCAACTAAAGCTCTTAGTTCAAATTCCGATCAAAATAGAATGAACCACATCAACCCGAACGATATTTCAAAATTAAGAACAATGAACGATCATAGATCAATTGTGTTCCTACTTACTGATCGAATTCAGGTCGACCGATCAGCAAAGATTCGAGTTGAACCGATCACTCGGATCGACTGATTCGATCAAGATCGAAACATTATCAAAACACCATCAAATCAATGAAAGAAAAGGAGACGAAGAAGGACCCTGCTGGGAAAGATGACTCCTCCTCCTCGTGTTCATTACTGTCGTTCGTTTGGAATTCGTCGAGGGACCGTCGAGACGTCTCACCGACACCATCGTTCAGTTGATCGTACCGACAAACTCGACGGAGAAGCTGCGCCTACGTAATAAGCGCTGGGGAGTACGTCACCGCAAGGGCCAGGATGAAGGAGCGGAGAAGATGAGGAAGTGGTGATCGGGTAGGGCTTCTAGGGTTTCCCTTTGATCGAATTCCATCTATATATAGCTGTGGATCCCGATCATAAAGGATAAAGGGAAATCATAATTTGAATTTGATCTGGAGATCTCTCTCTCTCTTAGAAGGCTAAGATTTGAATTTGGTCTTTAACAAGAAAATTCGAATCTAAGCAGGAGCTTGATCGAATTTAAACAGGACTTGAGTTTAAATTTCCAATTTGCACTTAGGCCCCTACTGTTTCCTATATTTTCCATCCTGCCCCTCTATTTGGTATATTTCAATAAACCAATAGGAATTATAACCAAGGTAAGTGACAATTGAATAATAAAATAAATAATGAAAAAATGAGAGGGTAAAATTGGTCAAGGGGTTGACATTATTTAATTAATTATTACGGTAGATGATTTTAGCCATTGTGGAGTTTTGAGGTACAAGACGACTAGGAATCATGGCAAGGATAGTACATTGGTGTGCTTTGACTAGTGTATTAGCCCTAGTAAGGAAGGCCGAGCATTAGTGAAGTCCTAACTAGGAAATTCAGGCTAAGTTGCGGCTTAACCTCTATAGACGTCTTAATTATTGATTATTATTGATTATTGACTTGTAGGAGACCGGTCGTACCAATATAGTTCGGAATGGACCCGAGCCAAGCACAAGCCCTTGTAGTGATGCAGTGCATCCAAGGACAGACCATGTAGGGATATTTTATATGTGTACAAATATTTTAGGACTTGACGTATATTTTCTAAATATAATTGCCTATATTTTATTTGGGTTTGCAGAGTTAATGTACCAATGGTACTTAATATACATTGTGTTGTATATTGCTATATACATACTTTGTGTCTATTTAATGGTCTATTTATTACTTTTATAAATCAATAATGGTTATATTTAATTATTATGATGTGATTTATAATTTATGCGCAAAAATATTGTATATGTGTATATGTGTATTTATATATAAATATATATTATATATATGTATACGTGTGTATATATATATGTATATATATACATAGGTATTTATGTGTATATGTATATAAAAATATATGTATTAGTATATAATAAAAATAAATAGAAAAAAAAAGAAAAAGAAACCAAAGAGTAGCAGCAGCAACCCCATACCAGCCTAGCCCGGCCCATTCACTGTTGCAAAAATCCCCACAACCCGAGCAAACAAAGCAACACGAGCCCAACTACATCCCAGCCTAATTAAAGCAGCAGCAAACAACTCTAAGCTCCCACATAGCCGGACTAATCCCCAAGCCCAAGCCCTTGCTAAAATCCAACAGTAGGGAAGCCCCTGCTCATTATCCCCAGGCTGAGCCCGACTAAGTTTACAATGACAGCAGCAATATATATATATAGAGAGAGAGCGAGCGGAGAACGCACAGCAGACCGAAACCCTAACTAAACCCACACCCATGCGTGCCAGACCCTGTGCGCCACTACGCCGTCGTCGTGGCACGACCGACCACCGCCGCGTGCAGCCGAGGCCACACGGATGCAGCGCATGCGCATGCACAAAAACATGACAGCAGCAGCGGTTGCAGACGCCCGGTTCACGACGTAATTTCTCCGTCATTACTTTGCCATTTTGTGCACCGCTTGGTCAAGTACGTCGAAAACCTATACCACTTTAAACCCTTTCAAGTATTTTTGATTTAGGCGGCTTAGAATTCAAGAGAAATTGAACCAAAGTTCGAGAAAAATCTTGTCCTAAAATAGAACATGAAACAGTCCATGAACCCACATTCGAGGATCGATTCCAATCGATCCAGTAACAATTTAAAAATTCCACTTGAACACAATTGTAGACAACATATAGGGCTTCACGACCCAATTTACAGAACCCGATTACATCGACTACACGTCGAGAAATCGGATCCCCAACTTTGACAAAAACCTGTTTTAAAATTAATAAAATTCTCTGATACCACGTACGTTCCGCCAATCCGGGCGACTTGGTCGCGAACCGAAAGCATCAAAAGGTGCGTAACGGCTTCGTGGACGTGTGGGCTTTGACGAAATTCAAATTGGTCGCGTGTGTACGACGAATTTGATACGTATCCGTCAAAATTCACCGTATCGGCCTCTGTGCAAATTTCTCAATTACTTTGTGCACGTTTGACAGATCGAGACGAAACTTGTGCCAACAGGATCGTATAGTTTTTTTGGTCCTGTATGCCAAGTTTGGTCCGATTCTGAGACAGTTGATCGGATCGCCGTTTTGCGGGCCCCACGGTCCGACTCAACGGGTGATTTTGTGCACGGCCCGTCGGAATCAAACTTTGGACATACGGTTGAGTTCGTATCGGAAAACCGAACCTGTTGACATGTAGTTCGATGACTTTGGAGACCATTGACTCTGGCACGCTTTTCGGTACAAAGCGGGTCCAACGGCGGACATTATTTTTGCCCAAAATTACCGTTTTGCCCCTGTATCCAGAATTAGACTTAAGGACAGGCAATCCTAGCCAATTTGACTATTCTGAGAACATTGGTAATGCTTATTTTAGCTTTCAGAGACATTTGTGGATTTTGGACTTTACGGCGTACTAGTTGACGGTATCTTATTGGTTCTTGTGCTACCAATAGGCAAGTATACCTTGCCTCCCTCTACAGATTATTTTCATACTTAAAGTACACCTGTTATAGTATGTTATCTTTAGTTACCTTAGTTGTTATAGATTTATATGATACCGCGTTTACCAGTTTATTGTCTTGCTTGTATATCAGTATTTCATGACTTGATAGTGTAGTTATACCACGCTTGTTTACGTCATGGATCATGCTAGAGTTGTCCTTACCTGTGTCATGACTGAGTTTTACCGTGTCTTCACCTGTATCTTGACTGAGTCATGTCTACAAGTATGTGTGAGTGAACTGCTATTCCTTTGTCTTTTCCACAACCTGCGAGTCCACACACGGGGCGAGGGTTGTCCGTTTGTACCTGCGAGTCCACACATGGGGCGAGGGTGACTTGTCTTGAAACTGACTTGTGAGTCCACATTCGGGGCGAGGGTTGTTATTCCATTGATCTTCTAGCAGTTCATTTATGCATAGTTGTTCCCGTATCCGTGTTCATAGTTACCTGTCAGTAGTCACATGTCAGTCTCATGTTTAGTTCCTGTTTGTACCCGGTTTATATTTTTGCATGATTAAACTGTTAGATAGGAATGTTTTATGTATCTTGCTAGTCCTCTGAGGACCTGATGATCTCTTCAGGTTTAGCGACTACATGGAGTTAGTTAGCAGAGCATGATGGTAGAGGATTACGATGTATGATACAGGTATTTGCTTGTGATATTTCTTTATTATCTTCTCGTACTTTATATTCCATGCCATGATATATTCTCTTATTTTATAGACTCGTATAATTCTTGGAGTCTAATCGTACAATATGCTAATGGGCTACAGACCATGACCCATACTTGTTCATTCTTGTTTATAAGATTCATGTGGATTGAGATATAGTTTATATTAGCCATGATACCCTATTCTTGATAGCTTATACGTACTCGAGTTGGGCTGGAGTCCGCTCGATATGTAGCTGGCTTGCTCACGAGCTCGCGCTCGAAAAGCGGGTACGGGTCGTGACAAGTTTTTGTGGTGGCCCATGCAGGTCAGAGCATATCGTATCGGTTACGTAACTGTACTGATACGAGCCTGCGACAATGACTAAACCTTAGATATCTCAATCCACTCTGTCTTGAAAATTCTCCGAGAAATTATCTACGTCCTTGAAAATTCTATATTTGCTCTCGATTATACTTCCTTGCTTTCCTTACCATTGGTTTCCGTCCCTTCCTATTCCGGGGTGATGAATGATCGTGTTGTCTAGAATTCATCAGAAATTCTTAAGTTATAGTATAATATTGCTTGATTATTAAATAATTGGTTGTTCGTAGATATGAGATATTATAGATACCATATGTCCTAGATATTTTTTGTAGAGTTATTAGCTACTAGTTAGAAGATTATAAGATTTTAGTGACCTATGTTTCAAGGGAGTAGTATGACCGAAGGTGGGTAGAAGTCCTCGATATTTCGTAAATACCAAATGACTAGAGAAGGCCATAAAATATTTTTTAGAAATTAAATTTGAGGAGATTAAGGTAATAGTAGACTTTAATTTTAAGGCATAGTTATGAATTAAAATTTTGAGGACAAAATTATTTTTAAGGTAGGTAGATTTGTAGCTCCCCTTCCCGGTATTCTTGAAATATTTTTTATTATTATTTATTTGATTTAAATAATGATTTTTAGAACTTTTATAAATAATTATTTAATTAATTATTACGGTAGATGATTTTAGCCATTGTGGAGTTTTGAGGTACAAGACGGCTAGGAATTATGGCCAGGATAGTACAGTGGCGTGCTTTGACTAGTGTATTAGCCCTGGTAGGGAAGGCCGATCATTAGTGATGTCCTAATTAGGAAAACCATGCCAAGTTGCGGCTTAACCTCTATAGACGTCTTAATTATTGATTATTGACTTGTAGGAGACCGGTCGTACCAATATAGTTCGGAACGGACCCAAGCCAAGCACAAGCCCCTGTAGTGATGCAGTGCAACCAAGGACAGACCATGTAGGGATATTTTATATGTGTACAAATATTTTAGGACTTCACGTATATTTTCTAAATATAATTGCCTATATTTTATTTGGGTTTGCAGAGTTAATGTACCAATGGTACTCAATATACATTGTGTTGTATATTGCTATATACATACTTCGTGTCTATTTAATGGTCTATTTATTATTTTTATAAATCAATAATGGTTATATTTAATTGTTATGATGTGATTTATAATTTATGCGCAAATATATTGTATATGTGTATATGTGTATTTATATATAAATATATTATATATATGTATACGTGTGTATATATATGTATATATATATATATATAGGTATTTATGTTTATATGTATATAAGTATATATGTATTAGTATATAATAAAAAGAAATAGAAAAAGAAAAAGAAACCAAAGAGTAGCAGCAGCAACCCCATACCAGCCTAGCCCGGCCCATTCCCTGCTGCAAAAATCCCCACAACCCGAGCAACCAAAGCAACACGAGCCCAACTACATCCCAACCTAATTAAAGCAGCAGCAAACAACTCTAAGCTCCCACACAGTCGGACTAATCCCCAAGCCCAGGCCCTTACTAAAATCCAACAGTAGGGAACCCCCTGCTCATTATCCCCAGGCCGAGCCCGACTTAGTTTACAATGACAACAGCAATATATATATATATATATATATATATATATATATATATATATATATATATATATATATATATATATATAAACAAAATATATATATATATATATATAAATAGAGCGAGCGGAGAACGCACAGCAGAGCGAAACCCTAACTAAACCCACACCCACATGCGCCCGACCCTGCGCGCCACCACGCCGCCGTCGTGGCACAACCGAACACCGCCGTGCGCGGTCGAGGCCGCGCGGATGCAGCACGTGCGCATGCACAAAAATAGGACAGCAGCAGCGATTGCAGACGCCCGGTTCACGACATGATTTCTCCGTCGTTACTCCTTCGTTTTGCGCACCGCTTGGTCAGGTACGTCGACAACCTATACCACTTTAAACCCTTTCAAGTATTTTTGATTTAGGCGGCTTAGAATTCAAGAGAAATTGAACCAAAGTTCGAGAAAAATTCTGTTCTAAAATAGAACATGAAACAGTCCATGAACCTACATTCGAGGATCGATTCCGATCGATCCAGTAACCGTTTAAAAATTACACTTGAACACAATTGTAGACAACATATAGGGCTTCACGACCTAATTTACAGAACCCGATTACATCGACTACACACCGAGAAATCGGATCCCAAACTTTGACAAAAACCTGTTTTAAAATCAATAAAATTCTCCGATACCACGTGCGTCCCGCCAATCCGGGCGACTTGGTCGCGAACCGAAAGCATCAAAAGGTGCGTAACGGCTTCGTGGATGTGTGGGTTTTGACGGAATTTAAATTGGTCGCATGTGTACGACGAATTTGATGCGTATCCGTCGAAATTCATCGTATCGGCCTCTGTGGAAATTTCCCAATTACTTTGTGCATGTTCGTCAGATCGAGACGAAACTTGTGCCAACAGGACCGTATCATTTTTTTGGTCATGTATGCCAAGTTTGGTCCGATTCTGAGACAGTTGATTGAATCACCGTTTTGCGGGCCCTACGGTCCGACTCAATGGGTAATTTTGTGCACGGCCTGCCGGAATCCAACTTTGAACATACGGTTGGGTTCGTATCAGAAAACCGGACATGTTGATATATAGTTTGACGACTTTAGAGACCATTGACCCTGACACATTTTTTGGTGCAAAGCGGGTCCAATAGCGGACATTATTTTTGTCCAAAATTACCGTTTTGCCCCTATATCCAGAATTGGACTTAAGGACAGGCAATCCCAGCCAATTTGACTATTCTAAGAATATTGGTAATATTTATTTCAGCTTTCGAAGATATTTGTGGATTTTGGACTTTATGGCGTACTAGTTGACGGTATCTTATTGGTTCTTCGTGCTACCTCCATGCAAGTATACCTTGCCTCCCTCTACAGTTTATTTTCATGCTTATAGTATACATGTTGTAGTATGTTATCTTTAGTTACCTTAGTTGTTATAGATTTATATGATACCATGTTTACCATTTTATTGTCTTGCTTGTATATCAGTATTTCATGACTTGATAGTGTAGTTATACCAGGCTTGTTTACGTCATAGATCATGCTAGAGTTGTCCTTACCTGTGTCATGACTAAGTTGTACCGTGTCTTCACCTGTATCTTGACTGAGTCGTGTCTGCAAGTATATGTGAGTGAACTGCTATTCCTTTGTCTTTCCCACAACCTGCGAGTCCACACACGGGACGAGGGTTGTCCGTTTGCACCTGCGAGTCCACACACGGGACGAGGGTGACTTGTCTTGAAACTGACCTGTGAGTCCACATTCAGGGCGAGGGTTGGTATTCCATTGATCTTCTAGCAGTTCATTTATGCATAGTTGTTCCCATATCCGTGTTCATAGTTACCTGTCAGTAGCCACATGTCACACTCATGTCTAGTTCCTGTTTATATCCGGTTTATATTATTGCATGATTAAACTGTTAGATAGGCATGTTTTATGTATCTTGCTAGTCCTCTGAGGACCTGATGATCTCTTCAGGTTTAGCGACTACATGGAGTTAGTTAGAAGAGCAGGATGGTAGAGGATTGCGATGTATGATACAGGTATTTGCTTGTGATATTTCTTTATTATCTTCTCGTGCTTTATATTTCATGCTATGATATATTCTCTTATTTTATAGACTCATATCATTCTTGGAGTCTAATCGGACAATATGCTAATGGGCTGCAGACCATGACCCATACTTGTTTATTCTTGTTTATAAGACTCATGTGGATTGAGATATAGTTTATATTAGCCATGATACCCAATTCTTGACAGCTTATACGTACTCGAGTTAGGCTGGAGTCCGCTCGATACGTAGCTGGCTTGTTCACGAGCTCGCGCCCGAAAAGAGGGTATGGGTCGTGACACATATGTCTCGTCATAATCAATACATTTTTCTTAATTATAACCTTGTGCCACTAAACGTGCTTTGTTGCATAGAACTTGCCCATACCAATTATCGATTGACGAATAGTTTCAGAAACAAGTTCTCAAACTTGGTTTCTCTCAAATTGATTGAGTTCCTCTTGCATGGCATCAATCCAAAACTCACCATTAAATACATCTACTACAGTCTTAGGTTATACTTGAAATATAAAAGTTATATTATCTACTACATTATTGTCCTTAGTAGAAGAACGTGTATTTACACCTTTTGATACATCACCTATGACGAATGTCTCTGGATGGTCTGGCAAGAATTTCAACTTTATTAGACTTTCCATATGGCTCTCTTTAGTAGTAGTATCTTCAGATGTCTTGGATTTATTCTGTGCATCTTCATCATCACTCTCGCTTGATTTTTAAATATTGAGGTCATCAAAAGTAACGTTAATAGACTCTTCAACAATCATCGATCTTTTATTTAAAACTTTATATCCTTTACTCTTAGCAGCATATCCGAGAAATATCCCTTCATCTGCTTTAGAGTCAAACTTACCCAAGTTGTCCTGGTGTTCAGGATAAAACAGCGATATTCAAAAACTTTAAAGAATAAAATATTTGGAATTCTTCCAAACCACAGCTCATATGGTATTTTCTTCGAGATAGGCCGAATCAACACCCTATTTAAAACATGGCAAGCTGTATTAACAGCTTCTGCCCAAAAATACTTAGAAAGATTATGCTGATTCAGCATGACTCTAGCCATGTTACTTAGAGTTCGATTCTTCTGCTCCACAACACCATTTTGTTGGAGGGTTCTATGACAAAAAATTTTGTGGTATTATCCACTATCATCATAAAACTTTTTGAAATCAGCATTTACGAATTCGCCACCATGATCACTTCGGATTCGAGTAATAAATCTTTTTCGTTTTGTACCTTTTTATAAAATATTTAAAATTCAAAAATAGCATCACTTTTATTTGATAAAAACAAAACCCTTGTATACCGAGAGAAATCATCCACAATCACAAAAGCATAGAGCTTACTGTCCAGACTAGCGACTCTACTGGGATCAAACAAATCCATGTGAATTAATTGCAAGGGTCTAGAAGTATGTACAGCGTTGATGGATTTAAAAGTTGACCTAGTTGTTTTATTCTTTTCACAATCAGCACATACCATGTCTCTCTTGAATAAGATTTTTAGGAGTCCTTTTACTGACTTTTTGGTGCATAGTCGTGAGATAGTGTCCATATTGGCATGCCCTAGCCTCATGTGCCATAGCCAACTTTTATTTTGATTGGCTATCAGGCACTTTCCTGCATTGTTAGTACTATCTAAAAAAACATAAATGTTGTATTCCCTAATCTCTTCATATATGGGATTACCAGATGACAAATCATATATAGAACATTTGTCTCTTACAAAATTGATGCCATAACCATTATCTGCCAAGCGACTTATACTTAGTAGGTTATGTTTCAACTCTGTAACTAGACAGACGTCTTTTATTACTGGATAGGGAGTCATACCAACAATGTCGTTACTAATAATATCACCTTTCAAGTTATTTCCAAAGGAAACGTATCCTTCTTTCTTTATCGATAGCATAGCGAACAAAGATGCATCACCAGTCATGTATCGTGAACATCCGCTATCGAGGATCCACTTGCTTCTAGCATGAGAGGGTTGAGGGTCCACTTACAAAACGAGTAGATGAATCCTGTGTTACCCATTTCTTTGAGGGTCCTTTTCGATTATACTACAAGAAAAGGGGCTTTTCTTGACAGGTTTTTCCCGTCAAGAAATGGCCATCTTGACGGTTGCGGATACGTCAAGTCGGCAGGAGTCAAGAAAAGACCCCCTCCCCTTTCTTGACGGTCGTTGACATGGCTTTTCTTGACCGTTTTTTGCCGTCATATGAAGTAATTTTTTTGACTATTTTTAGCCATCAAGATAGCAGTTTTTAGAAACCGTCAACGTAGGCAAAAACTTTTCTTGACTCCGGCCTAAATGACGGCCTTTAGCCGTCAATAAAAGCATTTGTTTTGACGGACAAAACCTATCATAAAAAGCAGTCATTCACGGCTATTATGCAGCATGATATGAATTAAAGTTGACGTTTGACAACAGTCAAGAGAAGCTATCCAAAGTACCGTCAAGAGAAGCATGCCAAAATTCTGTCAAGAATTATATAATATTAATCAACCACACATAATATCAATCCAGAAGCTACACACATCAAATTACTATAAAACCCAAATTTTATATTAAAAAACTGTATTGTTCATACAACAAAAATTTCCAATACACATCCCACCACATGTATTCTTCACTTGTCCAACCACAACATATTCCAACCATAAAGTACACATGCCACATCTGTTGTTTCCATACCACTTAAACATCCAAACCACAAATATCCATCACTTGTCACCACAAAACATAATCCACCAATACTACAAAATGAAACAAAAAAGTAGCAAACCATATCGGAGCACATCCCTCCATATCCATAGCATTCTCCTATTTACAGCATGCATGCACCTTCATTTTTCAGCAAGTTCCTGAGAGAACAAGAACACAAATTATCATCTTACTATTACAAAATTATCAATACAGTTTGACTTTATTGCTGCACACACACGAACTCGAGACAATTTGAATCACTTGAGAAGAATTGCAAGGCTAGCTATATAGAAACTATAATTCACAAACACGTATCAATCATGTAAAGAATCTGAAGGCTAGCTAAATTATCGATCATGTAAAGTTTCTCATTAAGGACACACTAAATGTGGTAGGGGACAGCAAAACAAACCTGGACAGTATGATATTCCTACTGCAACCCAAAAGAGGTATGGTCAATTGAACAGTAAGGATATGCAAGACAACAATCCATAGTATGATACTCTAAAGGAAATAATGACCAAAATCTTCTCGAGCCTTTACTCCACCCCCTTTCATGACTGAACATAACTTAAAAGATTTTAACCCATTGCAACACATGTAATCTGTTGACTGCAGTCAAATGCAAGGTGTAAACTGTTGTTATGGACCCAAACTTGAGCTAGACACCCATCCTTTCTCTGATACATTATGGTATCAGACAGGGCACAAATGCAGGAACAAGTACTTCCATATCTGTACAAAAGTAACTTTGAACAATTTGGATAATGTGGAATAATTAGCTCAAAATATGACAATAAGTGGTGTGGAATAGAACAGTTGGGATACTAAAAACTGAACCAAATGATGGAATTATCAAAAATAAATATTGAATACTAGAATACAACTTTCACATATATGTGCAAGCAATCAAATAATCAATGAATAAAAAAATTATCCAAACTTAGTCAATTCGAGTGAAATTACACCCAACTTAGTCAAAACCAAAATAGCACACAAAATATATGTTATACATAAGAAAGTTATCATTGTATAAACTTCATCAGGAAGCACTAAAGAGAAAAAAATAATCCAAAATTATAGTCCGATACCGACTCCGACCGATACGGTGAACCTAGCATACCCATCAAAACAATGCATGTCATAAGCATTTGCAGAAAAAGAGAACATAGAGTACCTTAAAGAAACATAATATATACAGAATGTTAAGTATACTGTGGGAGTAGTTTCTAGAACTTTTGGAATTTTCAAATTGTTATTTAAGAGGAAGGTCAATATACTATCAGATTAAGAATCTGTAAAATGAAAGATGTTTAAAACACTCCAAAGAAATATAAAGGTTCATATGAAAAGATGTATTAGCATAGTTCCTTCCATTTCTTATTCATTTCATTTTATTTACAATACGATTGAATTAGAGAGAGAAAAATAAATAATTTTATATAAATTTCTTTCAGAGGCCGATAATTAGGTCTATACGTAGTCTCAAATTTAAAATTAGCATAGTGAAATATGAGAAGTTAAAAAAATTAATCCTATAAACTACCCTTGAAATCCCAAGTATGAGAACTGAGAACAAACAGAAGAATTATTAACATGAATTTTTTTTGATATCTTGGTTTTGTAGATGTCAAGAAGTTAGAGTTAACATGAATGGACTACAGCAGATCCCGATTGACTGCTCTAGCCTTTGGTACCATAAGAGCTTATACCCAAAACTGCAGAACAAGCTAGTGCATGGACAAGGTGCAACCAATCTTGCTACAAAAAGACTCGATAAAAGTTGAAAGAAATCATAGCAAACAACTTAAATACTTATAACCCAAGCCATGTAAACTCCCCTCACTTGTTAAGTAAAACTCAAACAATGTAAACTTGTTGAGTGAAAGCTCTAGAAAGACCAAAATACTAACAATAGCAGGTTGAGTATCAGAGTTTTAAGCTCAAGCTTGAGTATCAGAGTTTTAAGCTCAAGCTCAAGCTTGAGTAACAGAGTTATAACCTGCTTTTGTAACTGTGATCAAGGCACACAGTTAGTTTGTCACGCCCAGTACCGAAATACGGAGACGGACTAGGCCAGCTACACCATATAAGGTACGTAACGTCATACGGCGATCGTGGCTGTCGAGAGACTAGGGGGTACATGCTACAATCAAGTCTTCTATGGTCCCACAGAGTTCTATGTCTCAATCAATCGAATCACATCGGCAAATAAATGAACATTAAAGATAAAGCAGTAAGGCGTCCCCGACGCTTTATCAAAATGATCATGAGAGACTAGCTTTATAATTTAGCTATCTCGGAGAGTCAGGAGTACAAAATTATACACAGCTGCAGTCTGTTTAATTACAATTATGTACTAACACAAAATATCAAGTAATCCGGCTAACAGGTGCCGGTGGCTAAACGCCGCAAAAGTATAAGCAGGAGTGGTGGAGAAGAAACCCACTCGAGTCCCCGAACTGCCATGCTCCTAGTATGCACCATGGATGTCAGGGAGGAAGATCGTGTCCTCAGGCTCTGCTACGGGATCTGGCCAAACAAAACCAGCGGGGTCAGCCCCGAATAGCAAGTACCGCCAAAGGGGCACAAGAGTTAAGATTAAAAACCCAGTTAAATGGAATGATTGATAATAGTAATACTTATGCTACTATTATAGGGTAGCGCAACATTCTCGAACCCATATGGCACCCTTACAACCAAACAAGGACAAAAGGTGCCGCATGGAGTCGGGACGTGTCGTACTCTATAACTTTCACATAAGTTAAAAGGTATAAACAATAAAATCTCCTGATCGTGACTTCGGTCGATAGCCTATCGCAGCACAATAACCAACCCAACAATCAAACAAGAATATGGGTTGGATCATGTACCATGATAGACCATGTTCCTCAGTCATTCACAGAAGTAGCACTCCACAATCAGAATAAGTCTTCCGTTCATAACTTCGGTCCACAGCCTGTCATAGTACGATAACCAATCCAACAATCAAACAAGAATATGGGTTGGATCACGTACCATGACAGTCCGTTTCCCTCAGTTACTCACGGAAGGTAATAGGGTACAAGCAAGTCGTTTTTACGGCCAATCAAGTCTACGAGTTTCTAGTGGGACGAGGTTATCCTCGTATCATGTTATGTAGAAATCCTCAGATCGTATCCTTCCAGCAAGGCTAGCCAACCCAAGGGTTCGCGTAGACAGGTATAATTGAGCACCGGTCCCTCGTAAGGCCACCTTGCTAAAACATATAATATATAGCAGGAATTAATCGGATACAGCCATCCACTCGTTGCAGATGACATAGTATCCGTGGAGACCAGCCGGCACGTCAAGACAGTATCTCAAGGCGGCTGGTGTAACACGATCTCGGAATTTTGCCCTCCCCATGCATCTAGTATATTTAGTTACCTAATTTAACCCTAGGTGAAATCTTGGATTTTCATGCTGTGGCCTGCATGATTATCCTCCTAAAGTCGTACTTTAGTACGAGTACCCCAAAGAGGATCCATGTCAATCAGTATGTCAACATGTTCTACCCTCCTTAGTGTAATGCATCATTGCAAATATGCCACATAGAGTTACGAGTCATTTGTCGAGCAAGAACTAGGACATTCAGGTACATGTATCAGGGGGGAACACTTTGTTCTCCGGGGTCACATTAGTGCTCATATCATGCTCGGGACAAAAGGCGTAAGGATATAAAATGGGCATATAATATATCTATAATAATAATAATAATAAGGTAACAAGATAGGGCACAAAAGTCCATGCGGCTCAAGGGGAGTGAGTCCATGCGGCTGGGTAAATACAGGTTCATGCGGCTGGGACTGCATGCTCATGCGGCTCAGGGAGCCCAAGGCGCATGCGGCTGGAAAGGCGGGTTCATGCGGACGAAGGGGTGTCAGCTTATGCGGCTGCGAAGGGAGCAATCGCCAGGCGGCCGGGGTTCAACAGCATATGCGACTATGATCAGACGAAGTCCTATGCGGCTGAGCATGGGCGATACATATGCGGCTGGATGATGGATGGGCCTTATGCGGCCCAAAACAGTAGCACATATGCGGCTGGATGCAAAAGAACTCATGCGGCTGAAAGCTAGCCACATGAAGTCATAACAGGGGCTCATACGGCTGAGTCTGAACAAGGCTATGCGGCTCAATTACTTGCCGCATGAAGATTCATGCGGTCAAGTACTCAAGCAAGTCTTATGCGACTAGGAAGGACTTTCCATGCGGCTGAGCTCGAACGAGTCTCATGCAGCTGGAAAGGCCATGCGGCCAGAGACTTGCCGCATGAAGATTCATGCGGTCAAGTACTGCTCTTCTTCTCCACTTGTCCGAGAAGAGGAGCCAAGCAACCATGGCTTCCAAACTACACAAAACCTTCATCCGGAGCCCAAATCGGAACTTCTTTAGGTCAAAATGGGGTAGAACGAGATCCTCTACAACATGGAACCATCAAAACTAGGAAATAACAAGATTAAGTAGATCAAAACCCAAGAAATCCGAAAATAAAGTAAACCTAGATCTACAAAAATCAAAGCTTCAAAATAGAAACTTCCAAGTTCTAAACTAGTATAGGTTGAGGAGAAGAACATGTTTTGGCAATAGTTTTTTTGTAAGAAATCATTGACAAAATTATGGATCCATCTCTTGAGCAAGTTGGTACTTGCCTTGGTTGATGGAGGAAATATTTTGTTGGTGGAGGAAATAAATGAGAGGAAGTAAATGAGAGGAGAGAGAATGAGATGAGTTATATATAGATCTTGGACCCATGGGTTCATGATGAACCATTGGTGAACCAAGAAGAGGTTACCCAAATGAGCCAAAATTGTAGGCCCAAATGCAGGAAATAAATTAGAAAATAATATTTTATCGAATATTTTGGGAAATGCATGAAGAAATACAGCATAATAAATATAGTATAAATACAAGGTAAATACAATTTGTCGGTATACGTATTAAAATATGTATTCCAGGATCGGGGAGTGACATCTCTATCCTTCTTAAAAAAATTTCGTCCTCGGAATTCCAGCCAAGACAGGATAGTGAAATCAGGGCAAGCAAGGCTCAATCATATATAAGTTAACTATCATAGCAGTTATTATCATACATCACAAAGTGCAAAATAAGCAGGTGCAGATAAGCATGGAATCGTGTCAATAAGGTGCAAAAATATACCTTATTAGTCAAACAAATACGGATACCGAGATCTGATCTCGTCCTCGCGCTCCCAGGTTGACTCTCCCGGAGAGTGATGGTTCCAAGAAACACGGACAAGGCTTATCGTCCGATTCTTGAGTACCTTCTCTCGCCGGTCTAAAATAGATACGGGTTATTCCTTGTAAGTTAGGTCGGTACCAACGACTAACTCAGAATGATCGAGGACATAACTCGGATCTGGGACATACCCACGTAATTGGAATACATGAAACACATCATGTATGCCAGTTAACGAAGGCGGAAGGGCAAGTCGATAAGCCACATCGCCTACCCGAGCGAGAATCTTAAAAGGACCAACGTATCTTGGACTAAGCTTTCCTCAGGTTCCAAATCTGATGATACCCCGAGTAGGCAAAATCCGTAGAAACACTTGGTCGCCAACTCTGAACTCTAGAGGCCTACGATGCTGATCTGCCCAATGACGATGTCGGTCCTGTGCAACTCGAAGGCGCTCTCTGACCAACTTAACTATCTCTACAGTCTGCGTAATCATCTCTGGCCCCAACAACTTTTGTTCTCCGACATCGTCCCATGCCAAAGGGGACCTGCACTTCCTTCCGTACAATGCTTCGAACGGGGCCATCTGAATGCTAGCCTGATAGTTGTTGTTATAGGAGAACTCCACTAGATGAAGGTGATCCTCCCAAGATCCGCCAAAATCCAAGGTACACGCCCGTAGCATATCTTCTAACGTCTGAATGGTTCTTTCTGATTGCCCGTCAGTTTGTGGATGATAAGCAGTACTGAATCTTAACTTGGTTCCCAAACTTTGGTGTAAGCTCCGCCAAAAATGGAAAGTAAACTGCGTATCCCGATCTGATACTATACTAACTGGAATACCGTGCTGCCTTACTATCTGCTTCATGTATATTTCTGCTAACTGCTCAGTAGTCTGTCCAACTCGGAAGGGAAGGAAATGAGCGACCTTCGTGAGTCGATCTACTATTACCCAGACTGCATTCTTGCCAGCCGGGGATCTAGGTAGACCGATCACGAAATCCATCGTGATGTGCTCCCATTTTCATTCTGGGATAGGAAGCGGCTGCAGCAACCCTGCTGGTCTCTGCTGCTCGACTTTTACCTGCTGACATACCAGACACTTGGATACAAATCTCGCTATCTCTCTTTTCATGCCATTTTACCAAAAGTACTGCCTGATATCTCGATACATCTTTGTTCCTCCTGGATGAATGGAGTAAATAGAACTATGAGCTTCGGACATAACTTCCTGCCGAAGGTCTCCACTCGGTACACAGAGTCTATTTCCAAACCTGAGCGTACCATCTTCATGAATCACTAACTCCTTCCTACGGCCTGATTCACACTCCGACCGTAACTTCTGAATCTGTGGGTCTCCTGCTTGTGCTGCCCTTATCCTCTCTACTAAGGTTGACTGAATCTGCATACTGGTCATTCTTCCTATATCCCTTGGCAAAACTACTTCGATTCCCATACTCTGAAGGTCTTCTAAAATATGCTTCTGCGAGGTCAAGATAAAGGCACTGTCTCTCCTACTCAGTGCATCTGCAACTATATTCGCCTTGCCTGGATGATACTGAAGATCTAAATCAAAATCCTTCAGCAGTTCTAACCATCTTCTTTGCCTCATGTTCAAATCTCGCTGCGTGAACACATACTTCAAACTCTTATAATCAGTATAGATCTATACCCGATCCCTGTACAAATAATGCCTCCATAACTTGAGTGAAAACACCACAGCTGCTAACTCCAAATCGTGAGTCGGGTAATTCTTCTCATGGTCTCGAAGCTGCCGAGACGCATATGCTATCACCTTTCCGTGCTGCATCAATACACATCCAAGACCCTTCCCAGATGCGTCACAATATACTGTAAAGCCTCCCGCTCCTGTCGAAAGCGTCAAGATCGGGGCTGAGATCAATCTCTTCTTCAATTCTTCAAATGATGCCTGATAGCTAGCTGACCAAACAAACTCTACGTCCTTGTGCGTCAAACGCGTTAAGGGCGCCGAGATCTTGGCAAAGTCCGCCACGAACCTTCTGTAGTAACCAGCTAACCCTAAGAAACTTCGCACTTCTGCAACCGTTCTCGGGACTGGCCAATGCTCTACGGCCTCAATCTTCTTTGGATCCACTGACACTCCTGCCCCAGAAATTACATGCCCCAGGAACGAAATGTGATCTAACCAGAATTCACACTTGTCGAGCTTCGCATAAAGTTGATGCTCCCTCAATGTCTGCAAGACAGTCCTAAGACGTTTTTCATGCTCCTCTTCACTGCTGGAATAGACAAGAATGTCATCTATGAACACCACCATAAATTTATCTAAGTACGGCAGAAAGATGCGGTTCATTAAATCCATGAATACTGCGGGGGCGTTGGTTAGTCCAAAGGGCATTACTAAAAACTCATAATGTCCATATCTAGATCTGAATGCTGTCTTCGGTATGTCTTGCTCCCGGACTCTTACTTGATAGTATCCCGACCGAAGATCGATCTTGGAAAAGACACTGGCCTTGCTTAACTGGTCAAACAGGTCATCAATCCTTGGCAGCGGGTACTTATTCTTCACTGTTACTGCGTTCATCTTGCGGTAGTCGATGCACATCCTCGTCGACCCATCCTTTTTGGGAACTAGAATCACTGGCACGGCCCAGGGCGATTTACTGTCTCGGATGAATCCCTTAGACTTCAACTCTTCTTCATGTTGATACAACTTATCCTGTTCTGACGGCGACATTCTGTAAACTCTGTCTACAATAGGCCTCGTTCCAGGGTTCAACTCAATATTAAATTCTACCTCTCTGACTGGGGGTATCCCTGGGAGCTCATCAGGGAAGACGTCGAGAAAATCTTCGACCACTCTCGGAATCTGTCCTGGCTCTGACACTGCGGCTGAGATGACGCCTCCGGCCTGATTCTTCAAGGTTCGAGTAAAGATGAACTGCTCCATCCCAGGAACGCTGAATATGACCCTACCTCCTCTACAATCAATTGTCGCATGACTGTCTCTCAACCAGTCCATGCCAAGAACGACATCAAAATTCCCCATAGGGAATTCAATCAATGATGCGGGCAGTAAATGCCCACACACCTCCACCGGACATGAAAAGTGCACTCTGCTAACTTCTACGAGCCCATTGCCGGTGAGTATATCCATCCTCTCCGGCAATGCCTCAAACTCTAATCCAATCCATGTAGCATATTGTGCAGAGATGAATGAATGAGTAGCGCCTGAATCAAATAATGCTACAGCGGGAAATGAGGTGACGAGAATTTTACCTGCCACCATGTCACTAGATGCTAGAGCCTCTCCTAAGGTCAATGTGAGAGCCTGGCCCCGCGGAGCCCCTTGTTGCGGCCTTCCTCGACCATGATGTTGCTGCCTCTGAGGGCCTTCGGCTTCCTGTGCCTAGCGAAACATCTGAGCCTGCATTGGTAGACGCTGGGCTAGGGGCCTTACTGCTAATACTGGCCCTCCACTCGGGGTTGCCACCGGAGCTGGCAATGCTGAAAACTGCTGAGCTGGCCCTCCTGGCCTCTGCATCATAGGACAAGTGGAAATACGGTGGTCTGAACTACCACACCTCAAGCATAAGCCATTCGCTGACCGGCACACCTCCCTCGTGTGCACTGCCTTCCCACAGAATGTACAGCCCTGGGGTGCTCCCTGATGCTGTTGCTGGTTTTTCGGCTGCTGATACCGAACTGGCGCTGTATTAGTTGACACGGCCGTCCTCCGCGGCGCTCCTGCATCATGAATATGTACACCGGGTGCTGGTGCCGATGTTCGCTGCATTGCTCCTCCTCCAACTTGGGAATGAGATCTCTTCTGACCTCCTGCCCTCGATGCCAACCTCTGCTGGGTAAGCTCGTGCCTCCGGGCTGCCGTCAAGACAGCGTCAAACGTCTGGTAGTCGTGTCCCTCCACAAGCTGTAGTAGTTCCAAATGAAGTCCCTGCTGGAACCTCATAGCTTTCTCTGGCTTCGTTGCCACCATTGCTGGTACGAAACGGCACAATCTGCAGAACTCTGCTGCATACCCATCTACGGTCTTGCCTGCTTGCTTGAGACTGATGAACTTCTGCTGGAGCTCATATCGAGCTACTACGCCAAAATACTTGGCCTTGAATCTGTCACTGAAGGTGGTCCAACGAACAGGGCGTCTTGTACCAACTTCTTCTGATGCCCACCAGTCGCGGGCAAGATCCTGCAGTACCAGTTTGACCTGATCAACCTTCTCATCGTCTGGAACCTTGGCTGCCATAAGAATAGCTTCGATGTCTTGAATCCATGCATCCGCAGTGATGACATCCTCCGTGCCATCAAAATACCTCGAGTTCAAGCGACGGCACCTTCCTGATGCTCCCGAGTCAACCCCGGCACTCCTCTCAAGAGCTAACGGAATCCCTTGGTTCAGCAACACGTTCTGCTCCTGCTGTCGAGTCTGTTACTGTTGGTTAGTGACAAGAAACCCCTGGATAATCTCCAGGAGTGCTACGGCGTCTGGTACTACCGTCGCTGCTGGTGTTGCAGGAGTTTCAATAACCTGCGGCTGCACTGCCTCTGGTTCTATTTCTGCTCGTGCCTGCACTGGAGAAGGTTCTCTCCCCTGTTGCTGCCCAGTCGAGCCATGCTCTTGCTGCTCTTCCTCATGGGCCTCTCCCGCTACTGAGAATGAAGCACCCCTATAGAGAAGAATATAAGATAATCAAGTCCGGACGAGGAAGATTTCGAGGATGCAAGTCAGGTTAGAGATCGAGGCAAGGACAGAGAATTCGAAACAGAATTTCAAGGGAAACAAGTTTTGATTGAGACTCCTAATAATTCGCAATACCCCACAAGTCTGAAAATGAGACCTGCATGGGCCACCACTAAAACCTTGTCACGCTCCAGTACCGAAATACGGAGACGGACTAGGCCAGCTACACCATATGAGGTACGTAACGTCATACGGCGATCGTGGCTGTCGAGAGACTAGGGGGTACATGCTACAATCAAGTCTCCTATGGTCCCACAGAGTTCTATGTCTCAATCAATCGAATCACGTCGGTAAATAAATGAACATTAAAGATAAAGCAGTAAGGCATCCCCGACGCTTTATCAAAATGATCATGAGAGACTAGCTTTATAATTTAGCTATCTCGGAGAGTCAGAAGTACAAAATTATACACAGCTGCAGTCTGTTTAATTACAATTATGTACTAACACAAAATATCAAGTAATCCGGCTAACAGGTGCCGGTGGCTAAACGCCGCAAAAGTATAAGCAGGAGTGGTGGAGAAGAAACCCACTCGAGTCCCCGAACTGCCATTCTCCTAGTATGCACCATGGATGTCAGGAAGGAAGATCGTATCCTCAGGCTCTGCTACGGGATCTGGCCAAACAAAACCAGCAGGGTCAGCCCCGAATAGCAAGTACCGCCAAAGGGGCACAAGAGTTAAGATTAAAAACCCAGTTAAATGGAATGATTGATAATAGTAATACTTATGCAACTATTATAGGGTAGCGCAACATCCTCGAACCCATATGGCACCCTTACAACCAAACAAGGACAAAAGGTGCCGCATGGAGTCGGGACGTGTCGTACTCTATAACTTTCACATAAGTTAAAAGGTATAAACAATAAAATCTCCTGATCGTGACTTCGGTCGATAGCCTATCGCAGCACAATAACCAACCCAACAATCAAACAAGAACATGGGTTGGATCATGTACCATGATAGACCATGTTCCTCAGTCATTCACAGAAGTAGCACTCCACAATCAGAATAAGTCTTCCGTTCATAACTTCGGTCCATAGCCTGTCATAGTACGATAACCAACCCAACAATCAAACAAGAACATGGGTTGGATCACGTACCATGACAGTCCGTTTCCCTCAGTTACTCACGGAAGGTAATAGGGTACAAGCAAGTCATTTTCACGGCCAATCAAGTCTACGAGTTTCTAGTGGGACGAGGTTATCCTCGCATCATGTTATGTAGAAATCCTCAGATCGTATCCTTCCAGCAAGGCTAGCCAACCCAGGGGTTCGCGTAGACAGGTATGATTGAGCACCGGTCCCTCGTAAGGCCACCTTGCTAAAACATATAATATATAGCAGGAATTAATCGAATACAGCCATCCACTCGTTGCAGATGACACAGTATCCGTGGAGACCAGTCGGCGCGTCAAGACAGTATCTCAAGGCGGCTGGTGTAACACGATCTCGGGATTTTGCCCTCCCCATGCATCTGGTATATTTAGTTGCCTAATTTAACCCTAGGTGAAATCTTGGATTTTCATGCTGTGGCCTGCATGATTATCCTCCTAAAGTCGTACTTTAGTACGAGTACCCCAAAGAGGATCCATGTCAATCAGTATGTCAACATGTTCTACCCTCCTTAGTGTAATGCATCATTGCAAATACGCCACATGGAGTTACGAGTCATTTGTCGAGCAAGAACTGGGACATTCAGGTACATGTATCAGGGAGGAACACTTTGTTCTCCGGGGTCACATTAGTGCTCATATCATGCTCGGGACAAAAGGCATAAGGATATAAAATGGGCATATAATATATCTATAATAATAATAATAATAAGGTAACAAGATAGGGCACAAAAGTCCATGCGGCTCAGGGGAGTGAGTCCATGCGGCTGGGTCAATACAGGTTCATGCGGCTGGGACTGCACGCTCATGCGGCTCAGGGAGCCCAAGGCGCATGCGGCTGGAAAGGCGGGTTCATGCGGACGAAGGGGTGTCAGCTTATGCGGCTGCGAAGGGAGCAATCGCCAGGCGGCCGGGGTTCAACAGCATATGCGGCTATGATCAGACGAAGTCCTACGCGGCTGAGCATGGGCGATACATATGCGGCTGGATGATGGATGGGCCTTATGCGGCCCAAAATAGTAGCGCATATGCGGCTGGGTGTAAAAGAACTCATGCGGCTGAAAGCTAGCCGCATGAAGTCCATGCGACTCAAGATAACAGGGGCTCATGCGGCTGAGTCTGAACAAGGCTATGCGGCTCAATTACTTGCCGCATGAAGATTCATGCGGTCAAGTACTCAAGCAAGTCTTATGCGGCTAGGAAGGACTTTCCATGCGGCTGAGCTCGAACGAGTCTCATGCGGCTGGAAAGGCCATGCGGCCAAAGACTTGCCGCATGAAGATTCATGCGGTCAAGTACTGCTCTTCTTCTCCACTTGTCCGAGAAGAGGAGCCAAGCAACCATGGCTTCCAAACTACACAAAACCTTCATCCGGAGTCCAAATCGGAACTTCCTTAGGTCAAAATGGGGTAGAACGAGATCCTCTACAACATGGAACCATCAAAACTAGGAAATAACAAGATTAAGTAGATCAAAACCCAAAAAATCCGAAAATAAAGTAAACCTAGATCTACAAAAATCAAAGCTTCAAAATGAAAACTTCCAAGTTCTAAACTAGTATAGGTTGAGGAGAAGAACATGTTTTGGCAAATAGTTTTTTTGTAAGAAATCATTGACAAAATTATGGATCCATCTCTTGAGCAAGTTGGTACTTGCCTTGGTTGATGGAGGAAATATTTGGTTGGTGGAGGAAATAAATGAGAGGAGAGAGAATGAGATGAGTTATATATAGATCTTGGACCCATGGGTTCATGATGAACCAAAGGGTTCATGATGAACCATTGGTGAACCAAGAAGAGGTTACCCAAATGAGCCAAAATTGTAGGCCCAAATGCAGGAAATAAATTAGAAAATAATATTTTATCGAATATTTTGGGAAATGCATGAAGAAATACAGCATAATAAATATAGTATAAATACAAGGTAAATACAATTTGTCGGTATACGTATTAAAATACGTATTCCAGGAAGAAAAAATATAGTCTTCCTTTTGATTGTAGTCTTCCTTTTGATTGTACTGTTTATAAATAGGAAGAAAAAATAAAACTGTTACTTTCATGATATATTTATATGCTAAATATACATGTAGATTAAGAAAAACATCATCTTTGGATTAGTAAGGTTCGATCAGATGTGATCTCCTTCATAAATCTCATCATGTAGTACCCACATTCCACGGAGCCGGCTTATTGTGGCGCCTAATCATAGAAAATTAAGCAAAGTCCTTACAAACTTGTATTTATTTTTCATTTACATTTACATGAGAGAAATATATTGTACCTTAATTGTTATCCAGTTCAATTTAAACTTAGCATGAAACATCCGAAGTCCATTATATGCAAATTAAAGTGGATAATATTAATCGTCATTATTGAATCATCTAATTAGTACCTTAACTGTAGTTATGAAATTCCTAAAATATGGTATAAATATTGATACATACCTTGTTACAATGTACTTAAGATCGTCTTGGACGTTACTCCTCAAAGAGTCCAAATAATATGCTCTCATTAGTGACAGGTAAATGACAACCAAAACCTAATGAAAACTGTACCACCATATAGCACCAAGATATATACAAGTGTTATCGAGTTAGTGAGAACTTATAGAACAAAAATAAGTAAGAAAATGTATTACCTAGGATTGTATGGCAAGAAAACAAGTCGACTTTATTTTTGAGATATCAAACTATTACAAATATGTCGTGTCCTTGCATCCTGCATTCCAAAACCATCTTTCAAACCAGACAAGGAGATTAGTCTCGGATTAATGAAGCAAACATCATATCTTGATCAGTAGGAAGAAACTACAAGTTTATGCATTTCAAATAAAAAAAATTGAGATAAATCTAGAAATTAAGGACCAACGATACACTAAAAATTGAGATACATCTAAAAATTGATATGCATCCAAAATCAGTGTATACTGATACGCACCCAAAAACGTGGTGAGGATGACATCAGTTTGCATAAGAAATCGAAAAAAGTAAAACAATAATCTCAATATCAAAATTCGTCAAAACCAAAATTTTCACAAAATTAAGTAAAACAAAAAGTATGTAAAAGAATCAAATTTTCCATATGCCAACAAGGATACATATCCTTTTTGAAAGGCTAGTCCCAAAAACAAAAGGAAGAAAAGAGAGAAATAGAAGAAACCAAAACTGTGTACAAGAATAGGAAACAACACAATTTAGTACCCTATTCCAGAAGGAAAATAATCATCTCTGTATCAAATCCATCAAAACCAAGAATTTCACATATAAACGTCCTAAAAATTCAAGTTTTCCAAACTAAATCAGAATCTCCCAGCTAACCCTTATACTGAAAATTCATAACACAAACATCAACTACAAGGTTCAAAAAAAAAGAAATTTATGCATAGAAAATAGGAGAAGATGGCAATTTCACAAAACCTACAGGAACAAAATCATCTCCATCGAATCAAACTCTGCAAATAAACAATAAACCTTACAAATTTTGAAGTTCAAAAGTACTTGAACTCCCCAACCAAAAAGAAGTTAAAATTTTGAAGTTCCAAAAGTACTATGAGTACACTACAAAAACCCTAAGTGAACACTTAGTTGCAATGCATAAAGAAAAACCCTAAGTTGACGAACGAAGTTGCCACCAAAAAAATCCTAACGTGAAGAACGAACGTAGTTGGCACAAAAAAAACCTAGGCATAAAATTGAATTTCATAGAGAAAAAATTAAAGACATTATACCGCATGGTGAAGATCGAAGTTGCCGCATTGTGAAGAACGGTTAGGTTTTTCTCCAGCACAAAGTTGTCGAAGCCTAGGGTTTTCTCCAGAGTGGTTTCGAAGTGGAGGAGTTTTCTCCAAAGCGGTTAGGGTTTTCTCCAGAGAGATTTCTGAGAGGAGGAGAGAGGGTTTCTGAGGGGGGAGAGACGAGGGGTTTCTGAGAGGGGGAGAAAGGAGGGGTTTCTGAGAGGGGGAGAGACGAGGGGTTTCTGAGAGGGGGAGAAAGGAGGGGTTTCTGAGAGGGGGAGAGACGAGGGGTTTCTGAGAGGGGTTTCTGAGAGGGAAGTAGAGAGTTTCGAAGAGAGCAGGAGAGAGAAGTCAAAATTTTCGTTCTTATGCCTCAAAATTATTTGAGGCAGAACCGTCATTAATTTTAAGAACTTTGAAATAATTACCATAATGGCAGACAAAAAAATCGTGGCAACTTTCCCGCATGTACATTAGTTAACGGTTATTATCAAAACGTCTATATAAAAGATGCTCTTTCTTGACGGATACTTCGAAACCGTCAACATACATGCTATAAAATTGCTAAAGTAACAAAAAAATGTCATCTCTTGACGTAAGACTAAAAACGTCAAGATAACCCCTATTGTTGACGGTTTTCGACGACCGTCAACTTATAAACCGTCAAGAATCGCCATTTTTTTTGTAGTGTTAGTCTTAGGAATCCAAACAATTGTTTGATTGTTAACAAGTTTTCTTGCTGGACAATATTGTGATATGTGCCCGTAAGTACCACAGTACATGCAAGTCAGTTTTAAAAATGTGCTCTTCGTTTCTGTGTTAACATGCTTTTGTGTCTTCTTTAAAAGTCTATATGTTAAAGCATAATTATGATTGGCGTATTGCTTATTGCTTGCGTGCTTTTTGTGGTTTAGTCCTCTTGGTTGTATGCTTAGCATTAGGACTAACCTTAGGCTGTGTAGTTTTCTAACTTTTTAAAAATCATGCAAGACTCTTCATATCTAGCAGTCATATCAATCTTTGCTCTATGACTAAGTGTCTCTTCTTCTCTATGTCATAAAGTCCATGCATTTTGACATAGTCTCTTTCTTTCTTTTCGATGGTGAGGCTAGCCTCATGATAGTCTACTTTGAGCTTGGCTATCTAATCCATGTTACCAATAAGCTCCTTTATCTTTTTTGGTTTGTGTATTTGTCGTGTTGCTTGTCTACAAGTACACCCCCAATCACTATTCTAGGCAATTTTTTATAACGTCTATTACTATAGATCAAAGATCAAAGTCAAGAGACTTAAGAAAGAAACGCATTGGTGTTTTCACATAAGTGTAGTTCGTTTCATCAAATAGTGGAAGTCTATTTCTGGATTGTCCTTCACCGTTGAATATTGATTTCACGGCTGCCATATATATTCTCTAGAGTGTTATATATATATATATATATATATATATATATATATATATATATATATATATATATATATATATATATATAACCTGCTCCCTTTTTTCGGCAACGCATTCACTTGGTGTAACATGCAGGAAGGAGCCGGGCGTCAATACTCTCGTCTCAATCGAGCTCTGGTTAACAATAGATGGGCTGACTTGGGTCTCATCTCCAACCTTTCCTACTTGAACACCACAGAATCAGATCACTCTCCTCTTCTTATCGATGTCAACATAATCACCACCACATCAAGAAAGTCTTTCGGTTCTTGGACTTCTGGAGCCTCCACCCCCAATTCAAAAATATTGTAGCCACAGCTTGGAACTCGGCCGATGACCCCGACCCCCTCGCTCGAATAGCAGCTAAACTTAAAGCAGCCAAGGGAGCTCTAGCAACTTGGAACAGGAATGCCTTCGACAATATTTTCCAAGCTATTAAGTTGGCGAAGGATGACGTCACGCGGGCGGAGATTCTGTTCGCCACGGACAGGTCGCAGGAGAACCGCGCTACTACATCTCACCAGAGCACTTCTCAAGTCCCGGTTGAAGATAGAAACAGAATTCTGGAAGCAGAAAGCCAGGCTGGCTTGGGATGCAGAAGGAGACAGAAACTCGAGCTTCTTTCACTCCTGTTTTAGAGGCTGCAGACAACAGCTAAGCCTGCACCAAATCGTTGATGACACCGGTCGACTACACACTGACCATCGAAGCATTCAAGCGGCCGCCATTGATTTCTACTCCAAACTCTTCTCCAAAGACACCATCTGTAAGGATGAGGAGTTCCTTGCCAAGATCCCCTACATGATCAACATCGAAGAGAACGAGCAGCTTCTTACCCCCCCCCACTCTGCGGAGGAAGTCAAGGTCGCCGTTTGGGCCCTAGACGAGCACAGTGCTCCTGGACCAGATGGTTTCTCCGGTGTCTTCTTCCGTACCTGTTGGGACATCATCGAACACGACATCCATGAGGCCGCCATTGCCTTTTTTCAAGGAGCGAGGTACCCAAAATCCATCTCTCGAGCCAACCTTATTCTCATCCCCAAAAAAGACAACCCGGACACGTTCAAGGATTTTCGTCCCATCAGCCTATGCACCTTTACCAATAAAATCATTTCAAAGTTTATCGCGACTCGCAAGTCCGCACTTCTCCCCAAGATCATTTTCGAAGAGCAAAGTGGCTTCGTTTCGGATCGGAACATCACCGACAACATTCTCTTAGCTCAGGAGATGATCACTTGCATGAAATTCCCCTCTAGGGGGGAATGAGGCTGTCAAGCTCGACGTGGAGAAAGCTTATGACCGTCTGGACTGGTAATTTATGATCTGGGTGCTTAGGGCCTTCGGCTTCTCGGAATCGTGGATCGACGTTCTCTTCAGATCCATCAACAACTTCTGGTTCTCCACCATCATCAACGGGCAAGCAGAGGGCTTTTTTAAAGCCAGTCGCGGGGTCAGGCAGGGAGACCCTCTATCCTCTACCATCTTCATCATCGCGGCTGAAGCTCTTAGCAGAAATCTCAACAGCTTAGCCAACTCGCCCAAATTCTACCATTTCCACTCTACCATTGGCTGCCCCTTAATCACTCGTCTGGCATACGCTGACGACATCTTCATCTTCTCAGCAGACGACATCGGGTCGGTGGAGGCGGTCCACAGAACACTAGAGAGATACTCCAGATGCTCCGGACAGCGGGTGAACCCAAGTAAGAGCGTCATCTACACCCATCATAAAGCTGACAGGGCCCACTCTGCCACCCTCTCCAATCTGACATCCTTCTCCACCGCTTACCCGCCGTTCACTTATCTCGGATGTTCGCTGGTGTGTGGCAAATCTAACTCGGGCATCTTCGAAGGCCTTGTCAGCAAAATCAGGAAAAAAAATTGAAGGATGGCACAACGCTACCCTATTCCCGGGAGGCAAGATGATCCTGATCAAGCATGTTCTTTCCTCCATCCCCATATACCCCCTGGCAGTCTGCTCCCCCCCCCCCCCCCGAAGAAGGTCTTATCCTCCTTTGAGACCCTTTTCTCCAACTTCTTTTGGGGTCACAACGACGAAAAAGACAAGCACCACTGGGCCAGCTGGGACTCCATGGCCAAACCCACAAGCGAGGGAGGGCTGGGATTCTAAGACTTGCGCACATTGTTGATGCTTGCTCCATGAAGCTGTGGTGGAAGCTCTGTACAAAAAACTTAATCTGGTCTCGATTCATGAAGACTAGGTATTTTCGGCAATCCAATCCAACGACGGCTACAGCCAACAACAGATCTTTTGCCAATTGGCGCCGCATTCTCATCGGTCGGAACCTCGCGGAACCCTTGATGACCACCAATGATTCGGGAACACTGCGGTGGTCCCTGAACTCCGGCAGAGAATTTACGTTAGCATCTGCCAGAACTGTGACGAGAGGCACAGGAGAGCCCAACCCCATCCTCTCCCCCTACTGGCAGCCCAATATCCCCAACAAATGGTCCATTCTCATCTGGAGAGCGCAGCACAGAAAACTCTCAATCGGCGATGCCCTCACCTCCATCGGCTATAGCCTCGCATCGAGATGCCACTGCTGCCCTCCCTGCAGGCAGAAACCGCAAAACACGTTCTGCACTCAGGTGATCTCGCAACCTAGATGTGGTCTCATCTCTCATCAGATGGCGTCCGCGCCAACAGACTGGGGGCTTCGACGATCTCCTCGCCAACTGGGGGAACTCCAACAGGCACCAGATCGTCGCAGCCGCCGGTATATGGGTATTATGGAAAAATCGAAATAAGCACAGATATGAAGGCCGCTTATACAACTCCCCACAATTTTATAGAGAACTCTGCAGACAGGTTCTCAAGGTCAGCAATCGATGTTCTCTCGCCCCGGGCGGACACCAGAGGTTGCCTCCTTAACCGCGGGCTGGGAGGTTTTTGGTCCGGTTTAGTGCGCGCCCACCAGTACTGACTGGCTTTCTTGTTTTGTCGAGTCTTTCCACGCGAGTCGTGCTTTCTTGTATAGGCTTCGGCATTTTGCGCCTTATACATCAATAAATTGGAGCTTTTGTCTATATATATATATATATATATATATATATATATATATATATATATATATATATATATAACCTGCTCTGATACCAATTATAGGACCGTTTAGCACCTCGATAGGGGAGGTGAATAGAGTATGTGTACGTGCAGCAAAAATAATCAACTCTAAAAAATTTAGCAGTAACAAACTACGACAGATATTAAGAGACTGTAAATAAATGCAGTAAGCAAGAGATAGAAGATCAAACTCAGTGAACACAGCGATATATATACTGATTTTCCTTTGAGAGGGCTAATCCAGTCGCGAGTACTCTTGTCCGCTGTTATTCCACTATTTGCAAGCTAAATGAGAGCATACCGTCTCTTTACAACACCGTGCCTTAGTGAAGAGCGCATGAACGACTCCAACAAAAACTAATTCTGAAAACTGGAACATTTTCTGAATTGCAACCTCTTTACAACTCTTTGAACCAAAAATATAAATCGAACAGAACTGTACTGGCTTTAGCTAAGAGTAATATAGGCGAGATTTGAAAGCTTTAAGGAGCTGGAAAAACACTTTAGAAGAGATAGAGAGAAGAGTGAATGAGTGATTAGAAAATAAAAAATTCTTCTCTACTTATAGTGTTTTTGAGAAACGAACTCAGACAGAGTTCGGGTGCTAGAATATCGCATATGAACGTTATTTACAGATTTTGTGGGAACTGAAATTCAAATCTAACCTGATCGAACTCGGTCAGAGTTCTACCAGAGTTCAGGTAGATGAGAACTCAATTAGAATGGGCCAAATTGCATAGGTGTTTGGGCTATTTGGATATGTGGGACTTTTGAGATCAGTAGGTAGACTTTTTGGATAGGTGGACTAGAAATAATAATCTAGACCAGTAAAACCCCGCACGATCTCACATACTACATTTTCTAGACTCAAGAAAATAAAAATACAAAAGAAAATATAAAATAACTCGATCTTGAATTCCAATGAGATTGCTTCTGGGTGATGATGCGATGTTCTTTACTAGCAATATCATGTAGATGTAGACGTTCTTAGATAAATTCCTGTAACCTGTAGCAGTTTGTATATTTTGCGTATCGACTAAAGTCGTCGTTCATTATCAAAATCAGGTGTGACCGTTAGCCAATGGGCCAACAGACAATTTGTTATAACTTAAGTATTGTTCATTTTAATATTATATTTGAGAAAATGACCAAAATCATCTAATTCTTATAATTTATTCATGTTAATCTTTTCCTCATTAAAATTACGTTGTTCTACAAGTTCTTAAGTTGTTCTACAAGTTCTTAAAATTCTTAAACCATTTTTTTTATGTTTGGATACACTCATAGTTATGAAATGTAAAGTTTTAACTTATCCATATTTTTTTTTTTGAATCACAACTTATCCATATTTAAATGACCGATAAAGTTAACTCATGGAATCATCTACTTATTATCTAATTTTAAATTAACTTAATTTTGCATAGTCTATTTTCAATAAGATATGAAGATATAATTTTAAGATATACGTTTTATGGACATCAGTTAAATCTTTGAAATTATCTATCGAATCTTTTGATTATTTATCAAATTATTCAGTATTTAGTTCCATGCAAAGTAAAAAAAGATTCAATAAAATATAAACAAATCCTTTAAAGAAATCAATTTTGAAATATTTTACCATCAACGAACGGATATTAATAAAAAACAAAAATTTGCGATGCCCGGCGTAACAAATTGGACTTTGTGCACGTTGGTTGCATGCAATTTGTGTTCCCTACACCTCTTCCACGGTTCGATCCTCTTCCACGGTTCGATTCTGAGGCCATCTGCCTAGCCAAAAAGATTATACCTCTTCTTACTGACTACAACAATTAATTACCGACTTTGTTAAGCTTAACAATCTTAGGAGAAAAGAAAAGAAGTGTAAGAATAATTAAGAAAAGAATTGAGAAAAAATACACGGACACCAGAAAAATGAAAATGATTGATTAATAAGAAAGAGAAAAAGTGTTATATAAATTTCAAAACTGTAGTCATAATTGTAGGATAGCATTTTCATTTAAAATAGAAGTTATTTATATTTATCCCCAATTGCTATTCTAAATAGAATTACCTTCCATTTTAAAATTTATTAGTAACACCTCCCTTTAGTGTTAAATAATGAGGAGGTAACTACAAATTATACTTGCTAATTATATGAAATGAGAGGTATTACTAACAAAATTAAAAATGGAAAGGTAACTCTATTTCAATTAGCAATTGGGAGAGATAAATACAAATAACTCTTAAAATTATACTTGAAAATCAGTACATTTATTAGTGATAAATGTAAGCAGTAATCTAATTGTACAACTTATAATTTCTTAACCATTATTCTTGCCGCCTCTGGTTTGTCCTATAGATGTGAATAAAAGTTAATGGACAATAGTTAAATGTAAATGCTCTTACGTCATCTCCAATGGAGATTTCTTAAATTTAGTTTATATCCTACTTAATATTGTTCTTTAAATAAAATTTCTGTATTAGTTGTTAGAGTTGCATAAAAATTGCACAAACAAAAATACTCTCAAATGGTTCTCCATTTCTATTCTAAGTGCTAACAAATAAAAATTTTAATTTAATAAGATAGGACCCAATATTATTTGTTACGAGAGATGGTTAATTTTTATGAGAGTTTCTACATGTAGAAAATCTCATATAAATTTTACATCCTACATCATCGACATATAGGAAGAAAATTGAGATAGACATTATGGTTGGAAGAACTTTTTTTTTTTCTAAAATAGATTTCTATCATTGAAATATGAAAAATAGAAACCCCATTAAATATGGTCTTATTGATAAAAATGATATGTTATTAAATTAAAAAGGAGTTTAAAGTATCCAAATACAAAACCAATGACTTGAAAGTAGATGCACTTAATAAACAAACTAACATTACATTAAGAAAATAAATTGTTATTATACATTAAATTAAGAGTTAGTGATATGAGTGTGTGTGTGTGTGTTTGTTAGGTGATGGAATCTAGAGAAGTATTTTGACATGTGAAATCATATGTGCGCGATAAATAAAAAAGGGCGGACATATGAAAAACAGTTTGATATAAGAGGACCTAAACAAAATTTCTCGTGCAGCATAGAGGAATAATTTTAGTAAATTGCATATAGTACCTTAAATAAATTTTCCTGAAGCTGGAAGTAATTCATTATTGGTACTATTCCTCCAGTAGAATGGATTTTAATTTACAATTAATATTTTTTTGGAATTCTTTTATGAGGTGATATATTTCCCATGTAAAAAAGAACTGCAAAATCTCATCCTGGTAATTATCTTTATGGAGTCCTACGATTCTTTCAAGAATCAAGGAGTAAGGATGTTTTCATGCATTACGTTGGGAGTCAAGTTGTGATTAGGGCCGGTCCGGATACCGCGGCCCAAAAAATCGAGCTGAATCAGGCTTGGTCCGATCCGGACCGGATCGAAGGGAGTAGCAGGCTGAGCCAGGTCCGGTCCAATTTAGATTTGTAGAGCCCAGTCCGGCCCAATGACCCGGCTTGGGTAGGGCTGGGTCGGACCTGTCCGGTTCGGTGAGCGGGCTGGGCTACGGGCTCAGGTGGGCCGGTTCGGCGGACGGGCCGGTTCGGCGGGCGGGCCGGTCCACCTTTTTTTTGTTATTTTATTTTATTGAAAAAAATTTGTTTTTGTTTTTGTTTTAAATTTTATGTTCCTTTGTTTACTTTTAATTTATTTTAAGTTTATTTTGTTATTTTGCTATTTTTTTTTAGTTTCTTTGTTTCTTTCTAAGTTTTATGTTATAGATTTTTTTTTTTGTTTTTTTTTCCATTGGGACCGGCAATGCAAGCTTTGCTTGTCATAGACGGAGTTAAAAAAATTTGTTATTTTTGTTTATTTTGTTATTTGCTTTTTTTAATTTGTGTTTTTCTGTTGTTTTTTTTTTGTTTTGTTTTTTTTAAGTTCTTTGTTTTAAGTTGGTTTTTTTTTTCTAAGTTTTTTTTTTAAAAGTTTTTCTTTTCTTTTGTAAGTTTTATTTCTTTCTTTTGTTTTGTTTTGTTTTTGTCTTTTGGGTTTTTTGTTTTTATGTTTTTTTTTCCTTTTGTTTTGTAAGTTTACAACTTCATACCTTTGAGTCATTCTTCTTTCTCGGTTCCAGAAGCTTATCCATTGTAAATGATTCAAAGTCCAGCTTGTTGATGTCACCATCTTCATCTCTTTTGTTTTGGGTTCTTTTATGTGCTAAAATTCAATCTTGAACACATACACAAGCTTCCAATATATCTGGCTTCAACCGGCTCCTCTTTATGCTCAAAATTCTTGATCTTGTGCTAAAACAAGATTCCGATGATACCATAGACACCGGGACCATTAGTAAATCACGTGCTATGGTAGAAAGTACAGAAAATCTTTTGTCGTATTTTTTCCATTATCCTAAAATGGTGACGTGATTTGACGATTCATCTTCTTCTTCCTAAGAACTTAGATATAAAAACAACTCTTGAGTGGGTTGGGAAGAGTGTTTTTGTTTCTTCCTTTTTAGTATACGACTGGTGTGGTCGACCAAACTAGAGCTACTAATAGTACCCACTTGAGTTGTTCGGGTCGACACAACTTTGTTTTTATAAAGCATTACTATTTTTTCCAAAACTACCTTCAGTTCTACTTTCTAGTCAGTAACATCAACATCCATGTTTTCTGCATAGACATCTAACAAAGCCTGTACGTCCCCTAAATTGATCGTAGGATCAAAAATGGAAGTCAAACAATATAAAAGAGGTACATTACCCCAATATTTATTGAATTTAGCTTCTATTCTTTTTACAACATATTCAAAATTAGGAACATTTCTATATTCAGAAAATAAGTAAGACATGTTACAAAGTTTCCGTAAAGCTAAACAATAAGTGGGATAATCAACACTAGAAAGAGTACATGTAGCATTGTAAAAAAATTTTACAAATTTACAAATAGAAGAAGCAACTATCCAATCATCTTCAGTTACTCGATATTCAAAATTGTGATCCATATTGCAATTACAAAGCCTGTGTGTAAAAATTAGACAGATGATTCGCTTTTACAACATCCATTGTGAATCTATGTAGCGTGTCATGATACAGATATAAGCATAATTTTGCTTACTTGTTCAAACATTAGAAGTAATAGCTATTTTACTAACATGCGACAAACTTTCTTTTAAAGCAACTTTTATTTCATTAAAAATTCTCTTAGCCTCTATTCTAGCAGCGCCTCTAGTAACTTTACTAAAAGATGGATTTAAAGAATTTGTGGCATAATCAAATAAAGATTCACTGTCATCCGAAGTGAATGGAAGTTCATCAGCAATAATATATTTAGTCAATTCAGTTTTATGACGAGCAGCTGAACAGGAAAACGTACTCATTGAAGAACTCGCGGAACCTCCAAAACTTATTTGAGTTTGGCTCCCCGAAATTGAGCCCAGGCCGTAGCAGGTATCAAGGTGTCTTGATATGGTACCCGTGCCACCTCCCCTCTTCCATTTGTATATGTTAGAACATTTCTTGCATTGTGCTGCGTACGGAACTGGTTCTCCTTTCTGATCTAAAACAAGTGAGCCATCAGGTTTAGTTTCATTAAAAATAACAAAAAAATTCAATACTTTTTTTTTCTTCCTCTTTACGGCATTTTGGGTAGTGCTAGCAACTTCAGGAGGTTAACCAATTAAATCTTCAGGAATAGGATTTTTCTCAAAAAAGTATTATAATATTCATAAGTATGTTCGGCAGCGTCAGTAGATTGGTTTGAACCTTGCCCGGTCATTTTAAAAAGACAAATAAAAATAATTTAGAAGAGAGAGAGGATACCGAAAATAAAATAAACCAAAAAAATTTTCTAAACAAAAAGGAGACGGGGGAAAGAAAACTATTTTGTAAATATAAAATTAAAAAAAATTAGAAAGAGGAAGGAAATAAAAAAAGAATTAGATCAGGGTTGGAAGCTTGATCGGGATGTCGTAGAGCGTCGGAATTGCTTGCAAACTTCTTGAAACCTTCTTGTGAGCTTGAATTTTTTTTGGATTGTTAGAATGGTTTGAGTTTGGAAAATGAGAATTTTGGCCTATTTATAGGATTTTTATAGGATTTTTTTTTGAAGCCAAATTAAACCCCCTCCCCCCCCCCCCCACACACACACACCCCCTCGAAATATAGTTGTTGTAAAGGTTTTTTGGTCATTTTATACAAAATGACCAAAATACCCCCAAAAGGTCATATAATGGGCGTAGTTTGGTCAAACACCCCCCCCCCCCAACGGTTAAAATTTTTGAAAAAAAATTACAAAACCGGTTCACCCGTACTGTGCGGGCCGGTCCGGGCGGGCCTAACCGGGCCAGGCTTGACCGGGCCAAACCGAGCCTCCTGTTACCCTTTAAAAAAAATTGTCGGGCCGGTCCGGGTCGGGCTCGGGTCCGATTTATTGGGCCCGGACCGGACCCCAAGGGGGTTGGGTTAGTGCGGGCCGAATTTTTTACGGGCTGGTCCGACTTATTTTGCAGCGGGTTCAGATAGGCCCGGACCGGGTTCGGTTAGACCGGCCCTATTAACACCTTGACGTTGGAGCACATGTCCTAGGCTCCTAGGCCAAGGGGAATCGATAAGTTTTCAATTTACTGTATATTATTCTTCTGTATTATACTTTATTATTTTAGCTATATAGTAATTAATTAGTTAAGGATGTGTTTGGTTGGAAATAAGTAACTCAAATTGTTAAAAGTTTCTCTTTTATCTTGTATTTTTATCACTTCTATTACTGTTAGTCTCGGGGCGTAATTTTTCAAAGCTTGATTTCACAAGATGGAAAACTTTTGTGCTTCACTTATCAATCCTAACTTCTGTAAGTTAGAGCAATTTGATGGAGAGCAATATCAAGTCTGAAAGAGGAAGGTTAGCCTAAATCTTCAACTTTCTGAAATTAACCACATGCTAACCGAGGCAGAACCAACTGTTCCAGAAACTGGGTCTGCAGCCGCAATTACTGCTGCTATTAAAAGTCAGACCAAATGGAGAAGGGGGAATAGCCTATGTAGGCTTCTCATTTTAATATTGTGGAGGACTCCCTAGAAGAATCATATTCTAAGAAGACAATTGTCAGAGAGATATGGGAGTCTTTGGATAAACTATACGAAGATGACAAAAACAGGAGCAACATATTTATCATTAAAAAATATCACAAATGGCTCTTTGAAGACGAGAAGACTATGTTGCCGCAGGTGAAGGAGTTCCTGAAGCTGCGACAGAAGTTGAAAGATGGGGGAATGCCTCTAACCGACAAGTTTGTTGTTGGAGGGATCATCTCTAAGCTCCCCGTTGGGTAGAACAAGTTATATGCAAACATGCATAGGAAGAAACTGGAGATCAATCTCGAAGATCTCCTACAGAAAATTTACGTTGAGGACCAAATGAGGGCTCAACTAAAGATGAACGCTCTGTCCAAACAAATGGCTAACGCTAATTTGTTCACACCAAGGAATATAAGGGAAAGCAGACGGCTTCCCACAGTAAGAAGAATGACTCTAACAATCACAAAGTGAAGGAGACTTCCTTCAAGCAACAGAAGCCAAATTTCTAGTTGTCTTGCTTCAAGTGTGGCAAGAAGGGCCACTTCAAGAGTGAATGCAAATCTAAGCCCAATATATCAGAGCAAGGTGAGCCTAGTAAGGTTTCAATGATCACTGACGTTGTTGTGATGATTGCGCAGGTCACTGCGGTGGGGGCTGACTCTGACTGGTGGGTAGATACTGGTGCCATCTGCCATGTCTGTTCAAGCAAGGAATGGTTCACCACCTACCCACTAACTTCTGAAGTTGCTATGGTGGCTAATCAGGCACAAGCTGAAGTACAAGGAATCGGGACGGTGGTGTTGAAGCTGACTTCAGAGAAGTCTCTGACACTTTAAGGTGTGAAGCATATACCTGCTATCGCAAAGAACCTGATCTCTGGAGGCCTACTCTGTAATGTAGGCCTAAGGATGGACATCAATGTTGGCCAGATGGTGATGTCCATAAAGGAAACATACTTCGGAAAAGCTTTTTATACCGAAGGAATGTTAAAAATTCAGCTTATAAATTAGTCTAATGTTGTTAATGCAATCACTCATTCTGCTTATACTCTTAAGTTGTGGCATAACAGATTAGGACATATCCATTGTAAAAGAATAAATAGAATGTCTAATCTAGGTCATATCTCTAAATGTGGGCGTAAGGTAGAAAAATGTGAAGTTCGTGCTCAGATGAAGATCACAAGGAAACCCTTTCTCCTGGTTAATTGAAGCACAGATCTTCTGGAGTTGGTATACTTTGATATCTGTGACTTCAAACAATTCTCTACAAAGGCCGAGATAAAGTATTTCAAAACCTTCATCGACGACTTCTCAAAGTACGCATTCGTTTACATGTTGAAGGCTAAAGACGAAGCGTTCGAGAAGTTCAAAGATTTCAGGGCTAAGTCTAAACGAAAAACTAGACAATAACTCAAGAGAATAAGAAGTGATTGGGAAGAAAAGTGTAGAAGCATAGAATTTCACAACCAGAAAGCCCATGCGCCAGACACTACATGCGCCAGAACTCGGACAGAACACTTCACAGCAAAGTCAATAAGTATAGACATTTGAAAAATGACCTTTTATTTATATACAAAAGTCTATTACATGTCTAGAAAAGGTTGTACAAAGGAGAATTTCTACAAAGAAAAGATCCTAAGTCTACAGCCAGCGGCCACCATGCGCCTCCAGATAGGCGCAGCAGTCACCATGCGCCGCCAGTTAGGCGCAGCAGATACCATGCGCCTCCAACCAGGCGCATCCCATCATCTCTTCAGCAGCTCAGTTATGTGCATCAAGCTCAGTTATGTGCATCCCTTCAGCAGCCCAGTTATGTGCCGCTCTTCCAGCCAGGCTCACCTGATAAGTGCTTCGACTAAACAAAGCATTTAACCCTCTAGCTGGAACCAAGGAAGAGAAGAGCACCGCAAATCTGTGGCCAGGAGAGGCTTCGAAAGAACCTCCAAAGACGAAGGAAGACCGTGATCGAAACCACGGCTAAAGGAGCAGCTTTCAACACAACCAGAGTGGGCGACACCCACTTTGAAGGAAGAAAGAGCCTAGCACCGCCATTCCGATCTACGGCTCTTCCGGAATAACGGAGATGAGGCCCGAGCATCCTTATCTTTGGATGCAACAGGCACCTTCCGCCTGCCTCAGAAGCCCTCGACTCCGTCTTTTGGATCTAACAGTCACCTCCAAGTGCATCAACGACGACATGGCGTCTCATCTTCACCCTCGGGAACACTTCATCAACAGAATGCACCCGAATACCCAAGTTCATATCGGAAGTACGTGAGGGAACGAGGAGCAAAACTTCTCTCCATGCCACTATTTATAGGCCGGGCAGATCAAACCCACGTGCCAAGTGGATGGCTCTTCGAATTCCGTGCAATGAATTTGCATTAAATGGATGAACCGGACGCCTCGAATTCAGCCAACGGCTATTTAAAGCGCTCGAGAAGCGAAACAGCCGCATCATTAAAAGATATGTCGGATGCGCCAGCCAGACAACGCATCACACGGACGCACCCTTCAGCATCAGGCGCATCACATAGACGTGCCCTTCAGTACCAGGCGCATCACAGTGGACGCACCCCCACACATCTCCATACCGAGTGGAACGCTAATCGACGCGCCCACTCAGCTGTCCATCGAATGTCAGAAACATTAAATGCTGAACTGACAAAGTTGGCAGCACACTTCCCAAAGTCTGAACAGTTGACAGCTTTTTCAGAAGACGAAGCGTCGGCAACGTCAGCGTCATCATGACTTTATCCCGACGGCTACTGCCACGTGGCCACTCAACCACCCGCATGCGCCTCTGCAGCCATGCGCCCAAATCTGTTTGTGCCTCAAAAGCCATGCGCCTCAGACTGCTCTCTGATTCCAAAAGTCAGAAAGGAAGTCGCCTGCATGCGCCTCAGAAGCCATGCGCCCCCGAACGGTTTGTAACTCCTAAAGGTTACGAGCCGCAGCCTCCTCCTGCGTCCAATCCAAGGCGCAGCTCACCAGATCACTTCCCCCCCACCAAATCCGAGATCTCCGAGCCATGGGTCGATGACACGTGTCCTTTGACTCAACTCATCCAAGATTTCAGCAACAGAAAGATCTTCTCCTCTGCTACGTGCCGGCTCACAAATAGCAGTATGAAGAATTCTACCCCTCGATTAGGGCGCATCCCATGCACCTCCATCAGCAATCCCCACGTGGCGTCCCCACACACCAGCGCATCCTACATACGCGCATGAGCAGCCAGCCTGCAAAACTATAAATAGAGGGATCATTTTCTTCTCACACACACACAGAATCCACAACGAACATACAGAGAATCATCAGAGAGGCAGATACAGACACTCAACATCTTCCTCCTCTCGGTAAGCTCCAGCACCCAGAGCAATCAACACCTTCAGAGAACCGATAACCGTCGTCAGCCCGTCAATGGAGTCAACGCATTACCACTCGCTCCATTGGCACTAAGGACCCAGATTAAACAAAAGTATACTTCTAGGACTACATCTAAGTCCTATATTGTAACACTATTCTGTTTGTATTAAAATTTACAATAAAAGAATTTTAATGGCAAACAAGCTAGCGACTCTGCTGGGGACTTCTTTCTCGTCTTCCGAGAAAGTCGTGTCACAGGCTGACGACGTGAAGGTGGGCTCCTCCCACAAGATGCTGGTCATGCGCCTCAATCAACAGGCGTACGAGGAGTTCATTTCTGAAGGAAGTGCGAGTCCTTCGAAGCGGCTGCCGAAGCCGAAGAAGACCCGCCATGTCTGGGTGCGCAAGGTCGACGCCTCGGGCACCACCACTGAAGGGAATGCGCCAATCCAGCCCTCCCTTCCTGCTGACGTTCTCAGCAACCAAGGTGCGCCCGCTGATGCAGCGCATCTCTCGGAGAAGCGTGCGGCTAACCACGTTCCCCAGCCATCTCCCTCTCAGGCGAGGAAGATGCGTCGACGAAGCAGGGGCGCAGCCAATGCCCCGCGCATCACCTCTGATGTGCCACAAAAAGTCTCTGTCTTTGACAGACTCACTCGCTGTAATGGCGAGGAGAATTTGGATGCTGAGTACTATGCGCCCCAGCGGGCTAGTACAAAGAAATCCAAGGCGGCACGGGCCATGCGCCACAAACGTGCTATGCCAGCAGCAGGCCAGAGGCACGCGTTCACAATCACGCGTGCTGCCGATGGCAAGCTGTACAAGGTCGAATCAGGTGCTTCTGCACCAAAAATGAGTCGACCTTCAAAGTTCTCATCTCACTTGGGCGGATCTACTGCGTGCACAACCAAGTCGAGTGAGGCAAATTCAGTGGTCTTGAACTCCTGCGCTCCTCTGGTTGTGCGTTTGAGGTCCGTTCAAGTCACTTCAAATGTTGTGGTTCCCCCACTACTGATCGTGATGCCTGCTTGGTATTAGATCAGGGGGCGCAGCACTCACCTGACCACCCCGGCGTTTGGCCTTGCCATGCGCCTGAAGAGGGTGTGAAGGTAGCACTCTCCTCCAACGACCTGCGTAACGTGATCACTCACAAGCGCCGGTCAGGAGAGTCGACCAACACGCACGATGCACCTCTCACGGGGCATACTTGTGCGGTGGTCACCTTCAACTGCTGTTGCAAGGCAGTCAGTCTTCCAGCGGCTGCAATCATCGACACCCCTCCGACATCGCCTCGGGACGAAGGTGTCAACAGAAGAGGAGCCAAGGGTTGCTTCATGCAACGTGATCTCCAACTCCTCGTCAGTCCGGAAGATGACTGGCAATTCCTCGTCTTCATCCAAAAGCCAGCCGAGGAAAACCAAGGCAGCTGTCTCGACCTCTGGAGTGTTCGAAGGCACTCGGTCGAGGAAGAAGTTCTTGGAGGAAGCTGGGGGTAGTCAGACCCTTGTTGAGCCTCCTTTCGAAGACGAAGATGTCCAAAGCACAGCTGCGGCGGATCTTCATCCTCGAGGCGAAGTCAGCCTCCCAGAAGCCCTTCAAAACGAGGATGTCCCCCAGGACACGGCTGGGGGTAGAGACGAAGAGGCCCTTCAAGACGGAGCTGAGGGCAATCAGGCCCTTGCAGATGCGCCCGTCGAGAATGACCTCCAGAATGTGGCTGGGGGTGGCCAAGGTGGAACACCAGGAGAGGTGACTCCCCCACATAAAAGTGAGGCCGAGAGCGAAGCCTCAACCAATCCATCCACTCCCGGCCGTGTCATGACAATATACATGGCTGGGGGTGATTCCGAGTCTGATGTGCCGCCGCAGGACATTGTCCAGCGCATAGACTCATTAGAGGAAGGACTCAAAACCCTCTCTGCCTCTATGCAAGCACTGACTCAAGCAGTGTTTGATATACGGTCGGCCTTGACCAGAACACCTTCAACCGGTCCCGACCCAGGAGCCAATGGGGAGTCGAGTGTACCCCTTCAACGGGCACCCTCAGACACAGAAGCACCCCGGACGTCGGAGCCCTCAAACGCTCCACTCCAGATGGTATCACCTTCCCCGACCCCTAGCTCCACGGAGGACGTGGTCGAAATGATCAAGGACTTGCGGGAGCGCTTCGAGTCCAAAAACAGGCAAGAGGAGCTCCAGAAGATGGGCATTCCCCAGCCTTATCCCCTCGAGTGGAACAAGGTGGTTTATTCCCCAAAGTATAAACCATAAACACTTACGCCGTATGACGGGAAGAACTCTCCACGTCGGTACCTGACATATTCCAGTCACAGACGGGGCATCTTCCAAAGGAGGACGCGCTCCTCACCAGCATCTTTGTTGGGGCCCTAAAAGGAGTGGCGTATGACTGGTACTGCAGCCTCCCCGACAATTCTATATCGTCCTTTGACGACTTGATGCGCCTCTTCCTCGATCGCTTCTACGACGACGGGAAGGACATGACGATGGCATCTCTCATAGAGGTACGCCAGAAGGAGAAAGAAACGGTTCGGGTGTTCATCGAACGCTTCCGACAGGCCTGCTTCAGGCTACCTCCAGGCATGTCAGAACATGCGCTCCTCTCCTCTTGCAGCATGAACATGCTGCCTGCAGTGAAGCTCTGGCTTAACTCTACTCCCCCTCCCGACTGGAGCTCCCTGATCATCGAAGCTGAAGCCGCAGAAAAGAAGGCGGCCAATGCACGTCTTCTGGGTGTCAGCTTCCCCGCCTTTGATGACAAGGGAAAAAGGTCTGCAGCCAACAACTCCGGACGAGAAGCAAAGGGGAAACAGGCATTGACTGTTAATGCCTCAAAAGGCGCATCTGCGCCTACTCAGAAGCCTCCACTGGCACCGAGACCCAAGGAGGTGTATTCATTCAATGACGAATATACCCTGCAACTCTTTGAAATACTGAAGCAGGGTGACAAGATCAAGCTTTCGGACCCAAAGCGGCCCGATGAAGTCGGGAAAGTGGACAACTCGAGGTACTGTCACTACCATCGGTTTGTCGGACACCCGACCAAGGACTGCTACGTCCTCAAGAATTACATCCAGCGCATGATCAATGCGGATGTAATCTCCGTCGACTATGAAGAGAAAACGGTGTCAGCCAATGTGGTGTCACTTCAGTTCGGTACCTTGCCGCCGACTACCACACAAGATGGCATCGTCCCCATCCCTAAGGCGACAATGGAGGTGGTGAACTTGCCACCTACCCGTGACAATGCGAGTGGACTCATCCCACTCACCACATCTCGGGGAGAGGTCCTCTGGGTTCACCCCGACCTCGTCTCCGAGGTGACTCAACCGGAGGTACGCTCTACCTCCAAATCAAAAGGCAGGAAGATCAAGTCTTGCCGCACGGTCTCTTCTTCAACGGAAGAGGCACTTCCAGTGCAGACGCGTGCACAACAGAACGCCCAGCCCGGCGAAGCTGCCGCCGAGGTGGTGTTTCCTAGCACCATCCCTGAGGAGGGCCCGTCTAAACCCTCAGCAGCCAATAAGCAGAAGCAGGTGGAGGCCCGTTTCGACAGACCTCTACGGAAGGAGAATGCTTCGGGGCTAGCCAAGCCCTACAACTTTGACATACTGGCACAACTGGCCAGTACTCCTGCACGCCTGTCTTTGTTCGAGCTCCTGCGTCTTTCCAAAGACTCCCGAGAAGCTCTCTGCGAAGCTCTGAAGGACGCTGAATCCTTTCTCAGTCAGGTCAAGCAGCCGGAAGACCTCCTAACTACTTGTGCGCACTGTCATTGTGTGGATGAAGTTATCCCAAACATAACTTTCACCCAACAAGACATGCTACTCAAGCATCACCGACATAACCGACCGCTGTATTATACAGGATACATCGGTTCAGTCAAGGTGAGCCGGATTCAGATCGATCCGGGGTCTTCCCTCAGCATCATCCCGAAGGCGCTGCTATCAAAACTCGGGATCCTAATGTACCGGCTGGCGCCCTCCAACACAACCATCAGTGGCTTCAACGCTAGCAAAAGCGAGCCACTGGGCAAGATCAGACTGAAGTGCCACATCGGCAACCACAAAACTGAGGTGACTTGTTATGTGGTGGATGCCGAGGTCAACTACAACATCCTGCTCGGCCGACCATGGCTACATGAGTACATGGTGGTGCCTTCCACGCTCCACCAATGCATAAAATATGTATCCACCAACGGCGTCATCCGGACGGAGTTCGCAGACATCAATCCTTTCAAAGGGGTTGAAGCCTACTTCACCGATTCTGACTTGTACAAGCCACTTGACGAGGAGGAAGCCAACGATGCTGATGATGAGGCAGAGACGGCAACTGAGCCAGACACGGAGCCTGAGATGACTCCAAACGCCCCTTTGAAGATCCGACTGAAGGGCAAACCACCCCAGAAGGTGCCTCCAATGAGCATCAAACTATCAGGGAAAGCACCGACTCCTGAGGCTCCCCTGAAGATACGCCTCAAGGGAAAGCCGTCTCAAGCATCGGCTCCCCTGGTGGTAAAATTACAGGGGAATGCACCACTCACAGGAGGCGCAGTTGAGGCACCTCTGAAGGTGCGTCTTAAGGGCAAGCCCCCGCAATCATCCAAGATGCCAGAGAGGGCTCACATAACCCTCTCAGATCCCAAAGTCGAAGCTGTGGTGGATTCTCCTGGTCCGACCCCAGTGCTTACAGATGAGGAGCTCGGCGAATATATCTCTGCTGATGTAGATGCACCCTCCTTAGACAATGTAATCCCACGGGATAAAATCTCGTACTTCATCAATAATAGTGTATCTTTTAATTATTCTTGTCTTCCACATTGGAATGCCATGTATACATTAGATAACGCTCTACGGTCGTTGCAAACACAAATAACGACCGTCCATGTAAATCGAGTAGTCCCGTCTCAAGGAGTATGTTTCATAGCCCCTCCACGAAGCCGAGACGAAGGATCCATCATTTTGGACAAAGTCGAGCGTCATCAAGACCTTCCGCTACTCGAGCCAGAACCTGATACCGGCAGAGTACAAGTCTACCGATACACGGATACGGCAAAGCACATCATCCAAAAGATGGGCTACGACCTAAAAAGCAACAAAGGCCTAAACTACGGCAAAGGTCGACATCTCCCTCTCCGATTTCTGACACCTAAGGGAAAGCCGCAGGACTACTACAATCAGACTCGAAGGGGGGTAGGCTATGTCACGCCGCCAACAACTCCAGAGAGTTCAGACGCAGAAGACGTAGAACATTCCCACTCGTCCGAAGCATCGACTTGGGATTCCGATACCAGTATCGGATCAGTCTTCAGGAAAGTGCTGTCAGCTAACATGACGTCAGCACAACCTCAAAAAAGGTGAAGGCGAAGACCAAGCGCCGGAACCCTTCGAAGAAGAACCCTGGACTCAACGCCTAGGAGAACAATGGGAGTCTCGTTTTGAGTTACGTGAACCTCCCACCGAAGACGAAGTCGAGCAGATCGACCTTGGGGACGGATCTTCTTCTAAACCCATCTTTATCAGCAAAAGCCTAGAAGAAGAAGACCGAGAGTCTCTAATCCAGCTGGCTAAAGAGTATATCGACGTCTTTGCCTGGAGCTACGAAGACATGCCGGGACTCGATCCACAGATCGCAATGCATAGGTTGAACATCTTACCTGATGCCAAACCTATCAAACAACAACAGCGACGTTTCCGTCCGGACATCATGAATGCCATCGATCAGGAGGTGGACAAACTCTTGACCAGTGGCTTCATCCGTGAAGAACAGCACCCAGATTGGATAGCCAACGTCGTACCTGTCACCAAGAAGAATGGAAAGATACGAGTCTGTATCGACTTCAGGGACCTCAACTCTGCTTGCCCGAAGGACGAATTCCCGCTTCCAATCACCGATGTGATGATCGACAACACATGTGGCTTTGAACGCATGTCCTTCATGGACGGGTATTCAGGCTACAATCAAATCAAGATATTCTCCGATGACGCAAAACACACGTCATTCCAGACTCCAAAGGGTGTTTTATGCTACACAGTGATGCCTTTTGGCTTGAAGAACGCCGGTGCAACATACCAACGAGCTATGAGCACCATCTTCCGTCAACATCTTCGCAAGATAGTCGAATGCTATGTTGACGATATCGCAGTCAAGAGCCGCCTCAAAGGAGATCACCTACAGGATCTGAAGACAGTCTTCGATCTCATGCGCGGCACATCAACTCAAAATGAACCCCGCTAAATCCTTCCTGGGGGTTTCTAGCGGTAAATTCTTGGGCTTTGTCATCACGACGAAAGGCATTCATGTTGATCCCGAGAAGACCAAAGCCATCCTCAACATGGACCCTTCGAAGAATCTTCGAGAGCTTCGGGGCCTACAGGGACGTCTGGCATACATCCGGAGGTTCATAGCAAACCTCTCCGATAAATGTCAACCCTTTACTCAGCTCATGAAGAAGGGAGTCTCTTATGTCTGGACAGAGGAGTGCCAAAAGGCTTTCGACGACATCAAAACCTACTTGACGAGCCCACCAGTCCTGGTGGCACCTGTCGCCGGCAAACCATTTCTCCTCTACGTCCGTGCCATGGATCATTCCCTTGGCGCTCTACTGGCTCAAAACAGCAATACAGGCTATGAGCAAGCAATCTACTACATCAGTCGAACGCTTATCGGGGCCGAACACCGGTACAACCTCGTTGAAAAGGAGTGCTTGGCTTTGGTGTTTGCCATCCAGAAGACTCGTCATTATGTCTCGGGCCAGACAATTCATGTCATTTCCCGAGTCAATCCGCTCAGAATCCTCATGACGAAGCCAGGATCATTGAACTCCCGGCTAGCCACATGGGCGATCTTGCTAACACCGTATAATATGGTGTTTGTCCCGCAAAAAGCTGTTAAAGATCAAGCTCTGGCTGACTTTTTAGCTGCACACCCCATCCCAGAATCTTTAAAACTCTATGAAGACATCCCGGATGAGGTCCAAGAATCCAACGTCACCGAAGGAAGCTCCGTTTGGCGGATGTTTTTCGATGGCGCTTCAAGAACAGGCCCCAAAGGCCAAATCATTGCAGGAGTGGGGGTAGTCTTAGTCTCCCTCGATCAGTTGGTCATCCAGCGTGCTTACTCCCTTTCGAAGCCGTGCTCCAATAATGTTGTCGAGTATAACGCACTCATCATGGGACTCCAGCTCGCGCAATAGTTGGGGATGGACCATCTGGAAGCCTACGATGACTCAAAACTCGTCGTGAACCAAATTCGGGGGCAATACGAGGTTCGCCATGAAGATCTGATCCCGTACCATAAAGTTGCATTGAACATTATTTCAACCTTCACCGGGTTCTTCATCGAACACGTACCTTGTCTACAAAACTTGGAGGCTGACGCTCTGGCTGGCCTCACAGCCTCATTGGCAGCGCCCTTTGGGACTCAACACTATGTCACGGTAACTGGCCGAGACTTGGTTTGTCCTAGAAACAACCTATGCTTGCGAGTGGCTCACGCCATGCCGACGAACACTGGTGTTAATGTTCGAGACTGGAGGTTCCCGTTCATCGACTTTGCTGTCTACGGAATCCTTCCAGAGGACCCGAAGGAAGCCGTCTCAGTCATGAGACGCTCTCTTCAATTCTACTACGATACAGCTACCAAAACGCTGTACCGACGCTCCTTCGATGGGCTCCTCCTTCGATGCCTGTCCAATGAAGAAGCAGCCGAAGCTCTTCGAGAAGCTCATGACGGAACTTGCGGAGCTTATCAACCTGGTCCTAAGTTGCAGGATCGACTGCGACGTATGGGCTACTACTGGCCAACCATGGCCGCCGACGCTGTTGAATATGCTAAGAAGTGTCACGCATGCCAACTTCATGCAGACTTCATACATACACCGTCTGAACCACTACATCCTACAGTCACCTCCTGGCCCTTTGAAGCCTGGGGCATGGACATTGTGGGACCAATCACCCCTCCTTCATCAAGAGGACACCGCTTCATCCTGGCCATCACCGATTACTTCTCCAAATGGGCAGAAGCAGTCCCACTAGCGGAAGTAAAGAGCTCCAGGGTGGTCAGCTTTATCAAACACTATGTCATTTACTGTTTCGGAGTACCCCGGCGGATCATTCATGACAATGGTCCTCAGTTTATCAGCCACATTTTTAGCAGATTCTGTGACAAGAATCGCATTCAAAATGTGGCATCCACCGCCTACAATCCGGCTGCAAACGGGTTAGCAGAGGCGTTCAACAAAACTATCGTTAGGCTGCTCAAAAAGGTCGTGTCATCCAACAAACGTGACTGGGACGAAAAGCTTGGCGAATGCCTTTGGGCCTACCGCACAACGGTATGGACCCCAACAGGCAACACACCATTCTCCCTGGTCTACGGGAGCGAAGCGGTACTGCCTCTCGAGATCCAGATACCCTCACTCCGCGTAGCAATAACAAACAAACTCACAGAAGAGGACAATCAACGTCGTCGTCTGCGGGAACTGGAGGCACTCGATGAGAAGCGTCTCCTGGCTCAACAACGCATCGAACTCTACCAAGCCCGTATATCACAGGCTTTCAACAAGAAGGTCAAACAGAGGACTTTTCAAGTTGGCGACCTGGTTCTGGCAGTCAGGAGTCCGATGGTGTTAACTCACAAGACACCAGGAAAGTTCGAGCCCAAGTGGGAAGAACCTTTCATCATCGAGACGGTATACTCAAACGGTACTTACCGCCTCGCCAAACCCAATGGGGACTTGTTCATGATGCCCATCAACAGCAAGTTCCTAAAGAAGTACTATTCTTGACATCCTTCAGACATGTACTTCCCCAAAAGGGGATCTGTGGGCCCAATCATCGGGGCTCACACACAATCTCCTTCCACAAACTCATACGCTTCCGGAACCCAGCTGTTCCGTAGCATCCTTCAATAGAAAGACAACCACGTCCACATCACCTCTGAGTTGTTCCTCTACACCCTACAAAGCGGAATTTTACACTACGTAAGCCGACGCTACCCTTCATGTTTACCACGTCCACATTACCTCTGAGTAAACATCTCGTACAAACAACCCCTACGTTGTCGTACATTGATCGCAGAACTTCCACGTCCACATCACCTCTGAGTTGTTCAGCATATCCCCCAGGATCATTCCTACCACGTCCATAATACCTCTGAGTAGGAAGATTCTATCATTTTGAACCCAATGATTGCCATGTCCACATTACCTCTGAGCAAACATGTTGGTTCTTTCAAACTTATTATCTGTACCTAAAAACCAAGGTGCGCAAAAGATAATAGGTCCACACAAATCATCAAGTTCATAATAACAAAAATGAACACATCACAAAAAAAGGGGTTGTGTACTTCTTTATTTTCTAAAAAAAGAGGGGAAAGAGAGAGTACAGAACTACACCATCCCCCAGCAAGGGTTGCAAAAGAACATAAAAAGGAGAAGCTACAGCCCCTAAACCTCTCCAGGGTGGGCTGAGAGCTCTCTGACTCGACGTCTCAAGTCGGCTGTATGAGTCTCCACAGTCGCCAGGACTCGACGCTCAGCTTCTTGACGCATCAATTCAACAGCCTCAGCGGAAGTTTCGCTCTCATGCTTCTCATCAAGCTGTTGTCGCTGCTGAGCCAGGGCAAGAGTCCGCTGAGTAAAGACTGCTTCCTCCTTCTTGAATGCTACATGCTTAGCTTGGACACATTCAGCATCTAACTGGAGTCTGGCCCGTTGGTCCTCAAGACGGCGCATCTGGGCGTTGATCTCCGCGATATTGGCGTCCAACGCAGCTCGCGTTTCCATTGTCTCCTTCATGGACTGAGACAACTGCTCTACCGCAGCCTCAGCCTCAGCCTCCTCGCGCTCCCAAATGCCCACAGTGGCCTGGTAGGAAGACTCGATCTCGGCAATCAACTTCCCCTTCTCCATATCTATCAGGACAAAGAGGTCCTTTCGCTGGATGCGCTGAAGTTTCGCAAGCCGCTCGTCCAGCTCGATCACCGAAGCCTCCAGAATTTCGGCCATATGGTCGTGGCCTTGGTGAACGCGGATCAGCTCAATACAGGGCATTGCCAGAGTTCTTGCCGTCGCAAAGCTCCCGTTGGCATCCATCACCGCAGATACACCCCTCTACAGCATTTTGTACACCCCCTCGACGAGGAATTTCATATATTCGTCTGCGTCCGCCAGTACCTGCGGCATCATAGCAGGAGTTGGAGGAGCTACTACAGTTAGCGGACCGAAAGAAGATCCGCCAACCTCAACCTGCGAGGCTTGAACCTCGGCATCAATAGGCTCTTCATCGACAGGGGCCAGACTGCTAGCCCGAGGAGCCGAAGGAACAGAGGAAGCCGGCACAGGCGCCGAGATAGTACCCCAAGTAGAAGGAGTAACAGAGGGTTCCACACCCTTGCCCTTCTCAAGCCCGGAGGAACCACCGACGTTACCGGCCACCTCTTCTACCTCCAACGTCCTATCAGCGACCAGTACCTCCCCCGGCAGAACGGGGAGATCAACACTCATCTCCTGGCTCGCCCCAGGAGACAGGACCGACACAAGGGTCTCATCCTTCCCAAGTCCCTCTACAGGGACAGAATCTGTCGCTATTTTCTGATCGGTAGCCACCTCAACTTCCACGATTGAAGCTGGGGTAGGACTCGGCAATGATATAGCCGACTTCCCCTCATCATGACAAGGAGGGGAATCAACCCTCTCCTCTATCCCAACTACCTCTGTTGCCCCTGCAACAGACTCTTGCAACACCGGAGGGACGTCATCAGAAGGCGACGAACTCCAATCCACTTCATCATCAGGATGCCTTGAGTCCGTAGGACCCTCAACGTCCAAGGCCTCCACGGCAGATTGTACCTTTCCAGGAGTTGTTGCGACTTCGAAAACCTCCGCAAGAACATCTTCGGGACCCTCCTCCACGGGAGACATTATCATCGGTGGAATGCGCTCATCAGAAGAGCCTGTCATCTCCTTCGATTTACTAGCACCCGGTTTTGAAACACGGGACTTCTTTTTCGACGATCCCTGCAAGAAGAAAAGCATAAGTCACCACAATGACAAGATGAATTAGAATTACGGAGCACTCCTTACCTCAGCAGGAACTGATCCCGTTGGCGTTACAAGTGGCACTTCCGTAACCTTTGAAGTCGACGTCTTTCTCGACCTTTTTGGTACAGAAGAACCAGCTTCTGTGTCAGCCCGCCTCTTTCCAACAGACGGATCTCTCACTGGTGCTGCAGCAGCAGCTCGATATCCCGCCAATTCTGGTGGGCGATATGATCGGGCTGCCATCAACATATTCGCCGTGGCCTCCAGCTGAGTTCCAATGATGAAACTAGTCTCCCTGTCATAACCAGGAGACGCAGCATTCATAGTACAATACAGCTTGGCGGCCGGATATAGGATCTGCGGCCGAGGGTTGCGAACTGGCGTAGTAAAATTAACACTAGTGCATCCAGCGTTATAATACTGCCAGCCCCGGGTTCTGTCCAGCAAACTCCCGATGAAGCCTAGACTGCTACTGGGATTCCACAACATTAGCTGGGTATAGCCAAATTGACGAGCAAATCGGCTTGGCAAATATGGCTCCAGATAACATCTATTCTGGTTGCGGTAGACCAGGTGAGAAGGACGGATACTTTGCAACCAACGAAAACTCCATTTCGGCAAAGTGACCGCATCTTTGCCAGAGTCAACTAAATCTTGGTCGGCCTCGAAATCTTTGAAGATCGGGCCTACCTTGACAATCTCCCACCCCTGAAGGAAGGACAAGACTCTCTTGCAAACGGGGACGCCAGTGTATAACCACTTCCTCTTGTAGAAGCGGCGGATGAAGGCATCCCCTTCAACATGATCCTCCTCCGGACCGGGACTCATCACGTTCGGATGATGCAAAATCAGCCACCCCATAAGATAATGGAAAGGCAGCTCGGCCCGGGGAAATTTGTCATTGTTACCTTTCTCGTGGATCACATCATCAGCAAAAGACCTCAAACCGTGCAACAGGTTACACACCATCGCGGGGAGGAGAGCTAAAGGTCGTCCAAAAGCCAACTTTACGGCAGGCAAAATGAGATTCCGATGTACCCTCTCTACGGCACTGGATCCACCTGCAAACACGCAATCCCGGAGCTATATCATCAAATATGTTGTCAGCACCGCCTTAGACGACATCCGGTGTGCACAGTGCCAGAAGCAGCTATACGCATTCTCGCCATCCTCATTGGAACGAGGGGTCCTCTCGTCCAGCCGACTTACTTCAGAAGTCACTTCCGCAGGCTTCAGTCCCTGCAGAGTCGCAAACCGGATCCTCGAAGGATCCGCCAAATCCTGCTTAAAGACATAGTCCCTCCAAGAAGTCACATGAGGCTGGGTCTTGCCCTTATCCCTCCGGTGCATCAGATAATGGTGGCTTGTCACCTCTTTGAATACAGCCATCATCTCTGGGTCCTTATCTTCCAGAACCTGGATCTCCTCATTTGACGGAAAATATTCCTCGTACGGCTCCGAGCCCCAAGGAAGCTTAGACACTTCGTACATCTCATGGAGAGCCAACCCCAACTCTCCCACCGGAGTGAAAAAGCTGCCAGTATGGGCATTAAATATTTCCAAGAGCGCAAGGAACATGGGCTTATTGAGATCCATACCTGCCTGCGTAGCCCGAATGGCGGCTGTCAGCCCGATCTCCTTAAGCTCAACTTTGAACCTTGAAAGCACCCAAGTGGTCAACTCGTCCCACCTCAGAATGTAGTGACACCAACCTTCGACTCTAAAGCCACCTGTCGGATACATGACCTTCGATGTCAGCATCCGATTTGCAAAGGTCGGGGCACTGAAGGGAAACATGTCACTTGGGACTTCACTGTAGAGGCTCCCGGGACGCAAGGCTCGGTAACTAAACGAGGAACCGGCTCGTGAAGCAGCCAAGGTATCTCGCTGGTTCGAGGTGGCGTCAATCGAAAGGGTATCTCCCAAGGCCCCTCCTTGAGAAGGAGTAAGTTTCCAACCCATCCTTCTCTTCGAAGCTAAACGATAAAAGGCCGTCAGCGGCAACTGGCGGTCAACCTGCCGCATGTATAGAACCATGCCTTTGGCAGAAAAGAACCAGTCTTCTTTGATCTTCAGTATCTTCGCTTCAGAAGAGACTAGTCGGTCGCCAAACAGAAAGGCAGGTTTCAAGAAAGTCACATCTTCAGACTCAGCAGACTTCAGTTTACCACTCTCCATCATACTCTGGAGGAAAAGCGGCAACTGGTTCTGGATTTGCAGCATTCTCTCCCGGGGTTGGTTCTGTAAGATAGCATCCTTTGTAGGGTTGATCACCGCCTCATCAAAATCAACTCCCATTTGGCAAAGAGAAGCGTCCAGGAGGACCTCATTCAACAAAGGGATCGTCATCGACACTGGCACAACAGAAGTGGAAGTCAGGTAAAAAGACAAAAGGCGTCAAAATAGATCAGCGCATCATCAGGGTGTAAGCCCATGCACGTCAGCATTAGAGCTTCGGTGCATCATCAGGGCGTAAACCCATGCGCGTCAGCATTGGAGCTTCGGCGCATCATCAGGGCGTAAACCCATGCGCGTCAGCATTGGAGCTTCGGCGCATCATCAGGGCGTAAACCCATGAGCGTCAGCATTGGAGCTTCGGCACATCATCAAGGCGTAAGCCCATGCGCGTCAGCAATTAAACCTCGGTGCACAATAAAGGCCTAAACCTATGCACGTCGGCGGGATAAAACCTCGGCGTATCATCAGGACAGAAGTCCATACGCGTTGGCAGCTTTGAGTTAGGGCACAGTATGGCCCAAAACTTGCGTGAAAGAGACGATACCCATCTGACACCTCGGGACGAACGTCGGCTGGAGTCGCAAGGGTGATAGGTGCATCCTCGTCGACGAACTCCTTCGCTTTCTCCTTCCCCTTGCCAGTACCGCCGCGAGGAGTCTTGGGAGCCATTCTCTCAAAGAGGAAGAAGTTAGGGTTTTGAAGAAGAACTCTAAAGAAGGCAAAGGCACAGAGCAGAAGAACTCTCTCTCTCTCTCCATCTCTCACCTATTTATAGGGGCTTGGTCGCACGCGTGACCCGATGAGGAGTGATCTCAGCCGTCGCCTCGGGTCCTGTGAAGAGATAACAGCAAATAAAACCAAAAGATCATCATTAACCTTTTCGATCACCAAGGCATCATCATTAACTGAGAGGAGCATGCGCCCGAACAGGCATGCACCCAACAATCATGCGCCCTGACCTCCATGCTTCTTATTCAAAGTATTCCAAAACTTATTCAAAAGTTTTAAAAACTTTGAAGGGGGTCTTGTAGAAGCATCGAATTTCACAACCAGAAAGCCCATACGCCAGACACTACATGCGCCAGAACTCGGATAGAACACTTCACAGCAAAGTCAATAAGTATAGACATTTGAAAAAGGACCTTTTATTTATATACAAAAGTCTATTACATGTCTAGAAAAGGTTGTACAAAGAAGAATTTCTACAAAGAAAAGATCCTAAGTCTACAGCCAGCGGCCACCATGCGCCTCCAGATAGGCGCAGCAGTCACCATGCGCCGCCAGTTAGGCGCAGCAGATACCATTCGCCTCCAACCAGGCCCATCCCATCATCTCTTCAGCAGCTCAGTTATGTGCATCCAGCTCAGTTTTGTGCATCCCTTCAGCAGCCCAGTTATGTGCCGCTCTTCCAGCTAGGCTCACCTGATAAGTGCTTCGACTAAACAAAGCATTTAACCCTCTGGCTGGAACCAAGGAAGAGAAGAGCACCGTAAATCTGTGGCCAGGGGAGGCTTCGAAAGAACCTCCAAAGGCGAAGGAAGACCGTGATCGAAACCACGGCTAAAGGAGCAGCTTTCAACACAACCAGAGTAGGCGACACCCACTTTGAAGGAAGAAAGAGCCTAGCACCGCCATTCCGATCTACGGCTCTTCCGGAATAACGGAGACGAGGCCCGATCATCCCTATCTTTGGATGCAACAGGCACCTTCCGCCTGCCTCAGAAGCCCTCGACTCCGTCTTTTGGATGTAACAGTCACCTCCAAGTGCATCAACGACGACATGGCGTCTCATCTTCACCCTCGGGAACACTTCGTCAACAGAATGCACCCGAATACCCAAGTTCATGTCGGAAGTACGTGAGGGAACGAGGAGCAAAACTTTTCTCCATGCCACTATTTATAGGTCGGACAGATCAAACCCACGCGCCAAGTGGATGGCTCTCCGAATTTCGTGCAATGAATTTGCATTAAATGGATGAACCGGACGTCTCGAATTCAGCCAACGGCTATTTAAAGCGCTCGAGAAGCGAAACAGCCGCATCATTAAAAGATATGTCGGATGCGCCAGCCAGACAGCGCATCACACGGACGCGCCCTTCGACATCAGGCGCATCACATAGACGCGCCCTTCAGTACCAGGTGCATCACAGTGGATGCACCTCCACACATCTCCATACCGAGTGGAACGCTAATCGATGCGCCCACTCAGCTGTCCATCGAATGTCAGAAACATTAAATGCTGAACTGACAGAGTTTGCAGCACACCTCCCAAAGTCTGAACAGTTGACAGCTTTTTCAGAAGACGAAGCGTCGGCAACGTCAGCGTCATCATGACTTCATCCCGACGGCTACTGCCACGTGGCCACTCAACCACCCGTATGCGCCTCTGCAGCCATGCGCCCAAATCTGCATGCGCCTCAAAATCCATACGCCTCAGACTGCTCTCTGATCCCAAAAGTCAGAAAGGAAGTCGCCTGCATGCGCCTCAGAAGCCATGCGCCCCCGAACAGTTTGTAACTCCTAAAGGTTACGAGCCGCAGCCTCCTCCTGGGTCCAATCCAAGGCGCAGCTCACCAGATCACTTCCCCCCCACCAAATCCGAGATCTCCGAGCCATGGGTCGATGACACGTGTCCTTTGACTCAACTCATCCAAGATTTCAGCAACAGAAAGATCTTCTCCTCTGCTACGTGTCGGCTCACAAACAGCAGTATGAAGAATTCTACCCCTCGATTAGGGCGCATCCCACGCGCCTCCATCAGCAATCCCCACGTGGTGTCCCCACACACCAGCGCATCCTACATGCGCGCATGAGCAGCCAGCCTGCAAAACTATAAATAGAGGGATCATTTCCTTCTCACACACACACAGAATCCACAACGAACATACAGAAAATCACCAGAGAGGCAGATACAGACACTCAACGTCTTCTTCCTCTCGGCAAGCTCCAGCGCCCAGAGCAATCAACACCTTCAGAGAACCGATAACCGTCGTCAGCCCGTCAACGGAGTCAACGCATTACCACTCGCTCCATTGGCACTAAGGACCCAGATTAAACAAAAGTGTACTCCTAGGACTACATCTAAGTCCTATATTGTAACACTGTTCTGTTTGTATTGAAATTTGCAATAAAAGAATTTTAATGGCAAACAAAAAGTACCGGTCTCATGAATTTGTATCATTCTATAAAGAACATAGAATTATCAAATGAGACTACTGCTCTGTATTCTCCTTAATCTAACGGAATAGCAGAGAGGAAGAATAGAACGTTGACAGAAATGATAAACTCAATGATGTTGACTGCGGGTCTTCCAAAATGCTATTGGGGAGAAGCTGCATTGACGGTCACTTTTATTCTAAATAGAGTGCCTCATGCAACTTCGGACGTTATTCCTCATGAACATTGGTTCAAAATCAGACCTAACTTGAATATCATTCGAGGGTGGGGGTATCAGGCATATGTGAAGATTCTAGATCTGAAGATTCAGAAGCTCGGGACAAGGACTACAAAGACGATCGTCTTGGGTTATGCCGAGAAGAGCAATGCTCAGAGATTTTTTGATATTGAATCAAATCATATCATTGAATCTCGCGATGCAGAATATCTTGATATTGTCATGTAGACGTACAAAATTATACACTGAAATTAGGCTAGCACAGGGCCTTTAATGTGCAACCAGAAGCATAAGTAACTACATTATGTGAGTGGAAAAAATTATATCTATGGTGCAGAATTCAAGACTTAGTCTATTCTTGTATTATAGTATGTTGTTTGACCCATGTGGAAAGATTCAAGTCGTCAGTGACATCTCTACTAATGCGTGATGGACAGTTACTATGGGTAACACTCAAATCCATATATCGAGATATGTAGAAGAATGTTGGAGCTTTTTCCTTGACATGTAGATAGAGCTTGCTCTCAATACATGCCTAGTATTATTTAGTCCCACATTAAAAAAGCACCATGAGTTGTATCTCAATATATATACTTAGTATGTTGTTGAAATGTGCACATGGGGTAGTGATCCTAAGGAGAAAACCATATGGGTGATTTTACTAGGAGGTAAGGATAAGATTTCATGGTAAAGCATTAATGTTTTTTTCTCTTAGAATTTATTCCACTGGAAGCTAAGCCCCGTTGGGACTTAGCGACTCGTACTTGGACTCAAAATCGAACTCGGGCCCATGGGCTTATGCGGCATAATGTGGCATTTTGTTGGCGCACTTTGCACTTAGCACAACAGCATCGTTGCTAGGTGCATAGTACGCTTACATTGTGCTCGTTGTGCGAGCCTCTTGTGTAGCCGTTCGTACGCCTGTATGTGTTGTCCGATCGTACGACTAGATACTGCGCCAGTTGGCGTGGCTAGATGGCGCGGCTTGGTCATGTGGCCAGATGGCGCGCTAGTTGGCGCTGCAGTTGGCGTGTGGTTTGTGCACGGTGCACGCTGTGCATGTGTTGTACAAGTTGGCATGGAAGGAGGTGATACTATTAGCGCAGTTGGCGCGTGCTGTACGCCAATTGGCTCAAATCGTGTCTGTGCACGATTTGAGTGTTAGCCCAATAATTATATCATGTTTTTGAATATGGCTAATCAATTAAGTTTACCATAATGACATCACTAATATTCATGTAATCACTATCATGTTGCTACTTAAACTTAGCATTGTCCTACTATTAGCATTATCCTAAATATTCTATATCATATTGATATGCTTGTATTATGTTGTTTTGTTTGCCTAACATGTATTTGTAGACATGCGGTAAGCATGATCAAACATGATCAAACCAGGACATATGCAATAGGCCAAAGACGGCGTTATACAAGAAGATTTCTCTGAACCGGCTAACGACCTATCTGGGGCCTCGCATCGGGGGTTCCGCTGCCCGGTCAGCGGACAGGGGTCGAGTGGGCAGCACCCCCCGTCAGGGGTTCGGGGGCGAAGCCCCCGAAAGGTATTCAGATTTTCAGATCTGTTTATCTTTGGACGACCGCCGTCAAGGAAAAAGGCGTCTTCAATTCTGCTCAAATATTTGAAGAAAGGCGTCATCAAAGGGCTCTTGGTTTTCCTATTTCATCAATATATTTTCCACGTTTATTGAGTCTAGGAATACGATGTACACTGCATCATACTGGCAAATAGGCTACCCAAGAAACATTTTTAAAATACCCTTTCATTTTGAAAACAAGCCCACTTACAAAAGCCCAAACTACTTCCTAACTGTTTGACTTTTCAAAAAGCCCAAAAACTTATTTGCAAAAACCCTAACAGAACCCTAGCAGAACTCGGCCCGAATTCGGCCAGAGTTCGGCCAGAGTTCGGTTAGTGAACGTTGTTTTTTGAACTTGGTCTTCCTACAGTTACGGATCCCAACGAGATTTCTCATAGAGTTTTGCCCGAATTCTGTCCGAATTCTGTCAGAATTCAGTCTTTGGAAAAACTATAAATAGAGAAGGATTTCGATCATTTCAATTCACTCATACACTTTCATATCTCTTCTCTATAAGCCTATTACTTCTTCCAAAGTATTCTGAGCTATTCATTTTCAAATCCCAAGCCAGTTACAATCCTCTAGTCGATTTGCCAGTACGGTACGGTCTAGAAGTTTCGGAGTGATTGTAATCAGAGGCTTGATTGAAGAAAGACTCTTCATAATTGAAGTTGGTCGAGTACTTCGGATCAAAGCTCGCGTTGTAGAAGTTGCAAGAACTTCGGATGAAAACTTGTGGTGATTTTCCATAGTGGATTCAACTGGAAGCTAGAGTTCTTCCGACTGGACTAGTCCTCACAAGAGGGAAACCAGTATACATTCTTGTGTTTGCGTTTGCTCTCTACTCTCTACTTTTCATTTACATATCTGTGATATATTATCTGTGATCTTGTTACTAACATGTTTTAAATAGTTAATTTCCGCTGCCTACTCTATTCACCCCCCCTCCCTCTAGAGTATTGAGCTTTACAACTCGTTCCTACAATCGGTCCTACATTGAGCAGTTACAGAACGTTCGGAGCAATTTTTTTCCATCTTCTGAACATTTTGCTAACTGGACGGCTACTGCGCGGGCCTATATAAGCTTCTCTCCTCTTTCTCTCTCTCAGTGGTTAAGTGCTAAGTGTTGTTCTAAACAATTCCTTACGAATTTTAAGAGAGTTCAAGAGAGAAGAGAAATAGTGCACCAGCGCCATCAGCGTCAGAGTCCGCGCCATCTAAGGAGTCAGAATAGCGAAGTGTTCCAAAGTTCTCCGTTGAACTTGCTGGTTCCTGGAAGCTGTTCGTGTGGGGCGAATCAATCTTTGAGCGCCGGTGATCATTCACCCAACAGGCCATTCTATCGATTTCTGTTCATCCGCTTTTATCTCGTTTTAAACGAGAACGTTTCTGATATAATCAGAAAACATTAGTGGACATTCATCGCTGCTGCTACAAATTCTTCTGTGCGTTCTTCGAAGTGACACATGTTTGTTTCTCAGAATCCTCCGGGATCTCTGTCGTGCACCTTCTTCGAAGTGTTGCATAATTTTCAGTTTTCTATCAAAAAGTTACGCCCCGGAACCAACAATTATTTGATTAAAAAAATAAGAATTAATTTTCACTTTTGGATGTGGCACAAGTGCCTCTTGATCTCTTAGAGTTTGTATCTCACATTCTTCCTCCCGAGCTTGAGGAAAGATTTTTTTAATTTTTAATTTTTAATTATGTGACAAGTGTATAAATTTACAATTTAACTTATACCAATCGCATATTACCAAACATAGTTATGTAAACGATACTTTGGAGGGGGCAAAACATGGTAACCAAACCAGAATTTTAAAAAAAAAAAAAAAAACTAACTTGTAAAAAAGTTCTTACTAAAAAAAATTACTTCACTCCAGTTGCTTGTAACCAAACACACCATAAGGAGCTTAATATTTAGCAAGTCTTACGTTCAGATCATATTAGCATTAATTTTTTTTTGTAGCATCTCTTCTAAATTTAAGTGATGGTTTGTTTAGGCTTCTTTTGTCCATTTTTCTAACTCTCAAATGCCTCTGTGTATGGGGAACGGCAAAAAGTGAGAGATTTTGCTCAAAAACTCTTAAGTACTCTTTATTCGTCTTATAAAATATTATGACTTTTTTTTTTTCAATTTTTGCTTTCATTCTGTTGTTTTTTGCTTTCTCATACTTTATTCTAACTTTGTCGAGGTGCGTCGTGTCGTTTTTTTTTTTTTTTTTTTTGCTTTCTCATACTTTATTACTATTCATTGATAAGAAAAATCATCCATGATGCATATATTAAGTTGATAAAGAGAATTATTTTCCAAGATTGATAAAAAAAAAATTCAAAATAAGAAGATACTTTTTCTGAAAATATTTTTTTTATAGGTATTTACTTTATTTTCTTTATATAGGTGTCATATTTTTAGTTATTTTCTTTGTGAAGAAACTTTGTGAAGGTATTTTGCGAAGATATTTTTTGTAAAGATATTTTGTGAAAACAAATTCTAGTTATATTCTTTATATAGGGATCATATTTGTGAAGATATTTTTTGTGAAAATATTTTGATAAATTTTAATTAAAAGGTCAATCAAATCTAATTTTTGTATCATATGTAATAAAGATATTTTGATAATTATTGTACTTTTATTAATCCTCCACTAACTCAAAATCTCAAGTTCAATCCAAACCTCCAACTCAACCAAGGCCTTGTTTGGTTCGCGGAATCATGGAATTGAGAAAGGAGTGATTAATTTTCTATTTGAAGAGGAAAGCAAAGTGATTCCCAATGGAAGGAAAATTGTGAAGGAAAAATGTTCCATCCATCCAAGCTATGAATCACTTTGCCACCTTGAAGCATTTACTTTACTTTCAAAATTCTTGACTTTTCCAAACATCGAGAAAAAAAAACAATGGAAAATGTAATTTTTCAAAGGAAAAAAAATGCCAAGTGAATTGATTTTCATTTCATTCCTTTCCGCGAACCAAACGAGACCCTGGAAAATTACAAGGCTGGTAAAGAAAATGTCAAGGAATTGATTTTCTTTCCATTCCTTTTTGCGAACCACTTAACTCTTCTTCCAATACAAGCAAGCTGAAAAGTATTGACTCATGCACCTCCCTTCTCTTGACTTTTTTAAGTTAACCCCAATTAACTCGGCTTATTTTCCCCCCTCAATCCAAAGCAGACCCTATATTGTTTGGGAAGTGGAAAAATGGGGGTGGGGGGGGGGGGGGGGGGGGGGGGGGGGGAGGGGGGGAGAAAAATATTAAGAGAAAAATGAGAGAAAAATTAAAAGTAGTGGTGTTTGAGAGGGGGGAAAATGAGGAGAGAAATTTAAAAAAAAAAAATTCATGTTGATCCCATTCACACAATTTTCTCCTAGAAGTGTAGGAAAAATGGAGAGAGATGAGAATATTGTGAAAGAAATTACCAACTACCCTTCGTATTAGTTATGATTTTAAAAAATTAAGGATTAAAATGGTAGTTATATCTTTCTCCACAAACAAATAAAATATTACTTTTGAACTTTTTCTTTTTATACTTTTTGGTCATCCAAAGAAGTGAAGGAAAAATTAATTTTACCTTCATTTTACTCTTCTCCATTTTTTTCTTCCAAAATTTTCTTTTCCTCTTAAAAAATGTTCCCAAATACAATATAAAGAAAGAAAGAAAGAGGAAGAAAAAAAAGAGGTACATTTTAGTAGGGGTGAGCATTAATCGAGAACCAAACCTAACGGTTTAGTTTAAAAATACTAACAAAATTTATTTGGTTTTGGTTTCGATTTTAGATTTTTGTTTCAGTAAAAAATCGAAAATCAAACAAGCCTTGTACAATTATTAAATACTATTAATTGTATGCATATTTTATGATTAAAAATGTGTATATTTTTGTATATATTTCGAAAATAATAATTCTATGTATGTCTTTTAAAGCCAAACTTTGGTAATTTAATAAGTAGTTTAACTTTGGACCAAATTTTGAAATACAACAAACATATGTATAAAATTTATAAATATTAATATAATTTAAGCATAATTCCATCTTTGAGTCCAACCCATTAAACATTAAAAATAGTCCAATTGAACAAACCGAATAAATCGAATAAACTGAATTTTATCAGTTCGGTTCGGTTATGGCAAGTTTCAGTTTGGTTTTGGATCTTTTGAATTTTGGTTTATTCGAATTTTAATATTTCGATTCGGTTGAAACAAAATAAATGTAAACATGACACTCCCAATTTTAGTTACATATTATACTTTGTCTAATGGTATAATCAAAGCCAAAATGAAATACCAAGGGACCTAGAAAAGTTATCATAAAGTACTAGGGCCTAATTAGTTGAGTTCGAAACTCATAAGAACCTGACCGGTCAAAGGTTTACTCCTCTTCCTTCCTGGCACACAACCTGGACCTATTTTCGATTAGAGGAGAGAGCATGGGGAATGGAGATGCAAGAAGAAATACTTTCTGATGAGAACAACTTAGGGAATGGAGATGCAAGAAGAAATACTTTCTGATGAGAACAACTTAGAATTTCGGTTTTTTTTTTAGTTTTTTTGTTAGGATAAACTAAAATAATAATAAAAAAATATCACTTGGGTTGGTTAGGGATTGACTTATCTTATAGATAAGAATATAGAGATTTAGTTTATCTTCTTTTGACTGTTTTGTAGCTTATAAATAGTTTGTAATTTCAAAAGGTATGAATCGAAGAATTGAGAATGAGAAATCTATTTTGAGTTTATATGTTACCATGCCAAAATCTTAAAGTGAATCTCTCTACCTTAGTTGCTTCTCCGCTTTCGACAACATAACTTCTCATTGACGTCTTCAACGTAGCTTCTCCACTTTCTTCTTAGACATTTTCAATGCTGCATCTTCGCTTTCGACGTTGACGTCCTCAATGGTAATCATAGTATTATTTTTGCATTTCTATTATAAGTTTTGAGACAAATTTATAATAGTTGTTGTTCACCTGTTCAATTAAAGCTTTCGCACCCAAATCTTCTCAAATCTCTCATTTCATATTAATAACTTATTTTTGGGTATTCGTCCCGTGTCAAATTGGTATCAGAACCAAACCCCGGTTTAAAAATAGTTCAAGAATGTCTACACAAAATTTATCGTAACAACTTTGTGCAATAATCGATAATATATATAATAAGATGCTTGCTGAAATAAAAAAAGTGTTCGTATAATTTTTTTAATAGAAATGAAGTAGAAACTATTGCTAACAGTGATCATATATACATAAAAATTCATTAATGAAACCTATTGAGTCTGTCATAGACAAGTTATAAGTTAAATCCAAGCCTGAGTTTAAGTTTAGATTTAAACCAGTAATAAATTTTGAGCTATATAAGTCTAGATTTAAACCATTAATAAATTTTGAGCGTTATATATCATCATTAGAAGAACTAAATAGGTCATATGATAAAACAAATAAAATTAAAAAAAACCTATTAAGTCATCTAAATATTTTGAATGTGTCTGTATAATTAAACCTGTGAACAATTTCTATCATATATTTGTTACAAATAATTGTAATAGTTTGCAGAAAATAATAATTGATTGCAGGGGCGATCATTTTACGTTTCTAGAGACATTAAGACATCCACAAGTTGTTGAAGTGCCTGATTGGTCCCTGTTGAATATTCTACTTCTTCCACTTCCACAATGTCAGTACCGTCATGAAATTTTGTCGTCGTGTCAGAAGCTTCAATGTTGACTAAGTTATTAAAACAAAGGCATCTGCCATGGCCGAATTGGAAAGTTTCAACAGTAGCATAATTCTCGAATTTTATACTTGATTCACCAGGAGGTGAATTTTTCAAAGCCGAGGAGAATGATAGAGAACAACGTAGATTTTCGATTTTTTTTAGTTTGTTTGTTAGGATAAACCAAAATAAAGAGAATTTTCTCTTGGTTGGCTAGGGATTGACTTATTGTTTAGAGATTTAGTTTTTTTTAGTTTGTTATGGATAAGAATTTAGAGATTTAGTTTATCTTCTTTTAATTGTTTTGTAGCTAATAAATAGTTTGAAATTTCATAAGGTATGGATCGAAGAATTGAGAATGAGAAATCTATTTTGAGTTTATATGGTGCGATGCCAAAATCTTAAAGTTGACCTCTCTACCTTAGTTGCTTCTTCGCTTTCGACAACGTAGCTTCTCCGCTTTCGATGTTGACATCTTCAACGTAACTTCTCTGCTTTCGACGTAGACGTTGTCAACGCTGCTTTTCAGCTTTCGACTTTGACGTCCTCAACGGTAATCATAGTATTATTTTAGTATTTCTATTATAATTTTTGAGACAAATTTATAATAGTTGTTGTTCACTCTTTAATTAAAAATTTTGCACCCAAATCTTCTCAAATCCCTCATTTCATATTAATAATTTATTTTTGGGTATTCGTTCCACGTCACTTTCCATTTTAGATCTCTCTCAAGTTGTTAATCGGGCCGGGCCGGGCCGGCCCGAAGCCCACATTGGGCGGGCTGAACCGGGCTCGGGCCAAGCCCAGCCCGGACCGGAGCAGAAAGCGGGCCGGGCCTGGCCCGGCCCGGTGAGGAAATGTGCAGCCCAGCCCGGCCCACAGGACCGGTGGGTGAGGGGCTGGGCCGGGCCGGTTCGGGCCAGCGGGCCGGGCCGGGCCCGGGCTTGGGTTGGGCCGGTCCGGGCTTGGTTTTTATTTTTATTTTATTTTTTTAAAAAATTGATAAAGTTTATGTTAAAAGTATATAAAAGTTTATAAAGTTTATAAAGTTTTTATTTGAAAAAATTGAAAAAATTGATATTTTTATTTGTTTAAGTTAAATTTTTAAAGTATATAAAATTATTTATAAAGTTTATTCTAAGTGTATAAAGTTTATTTAAAGTTTTTTTTAAGTATTTGTATAAATTTTAAACATTTTTCCCTCCTTCTTTTTCCGGGCTTGGGACCGGCATAGGCGAAGTTAAAAAATGTTTTTTTTTATATTTTTTAATTTATTTAGTTTGTTTGAGTTGTTAATTTAAATTATTTATATTTTACTTACTTACTTTCTTTTAAGTAATATAATTTATAATTTATTTAGTTTTTTTAAATTAATTATATTTTACTTACTTTCTTTTAAATTATTTACTTTCTTTGTTTGTTTTTTTTTAAAGTATAATTTTTTAAAGTATAAATTATTTACTTTTAAAAATTATTTACTTACTTTCTTTGTTTGTTAAAGTATACATTGAAAGTATAAATTAGAAATTTTTAAAGTATAAATTTTTAAAGTATGCATTGAAAGTATAAATTTTTAAAGTATAAATTTCAAAACGTGTAAATTTTTAAAGTAAAAATTTCGAAAGTGTAAATATCAAAGTTAGTATTCATACCTTTGCCTCATTCTTCTTGCTCCGCTCCAAATGATTCACCCATTCTAAGCGATTCGAAGTCTAGCTCGTTGATGTCGGCACTTTCATCTACTTTGTTTTGAGTTCTTTTCTCGGCTTGGACCCAGTCTTGAACACATACACATGCTTCCAAGATATCTGGCAGCAACCGGCTTCTCTTCTTGCTCAAAATTCTTGAACCTGTACTAAAACATGACTCCGATGCTACCGTGGACACCGGGACCATTAGTAGATCACGTGCTATCATAGAAAGTACAGGATATCTTTTTTCGTGTTTTTTCCACCATTCTAAAATGGTGAAGTGAGTGGAAGAATCGTCTTCTTCCTCATAAGAACTAAGGTATAAAGACAACTCTTGGGTCGGTTGGGAAGATTGTTTTTGTTTCTTCCGTTGTAGTATACTTTTGGCGTGTGTCAACTTAGACACCAAACCAGAGCTACTACTACTACTAGGCCCTTGAGTTGGGCGGGGAGTTGGTGCTTTGTCTTCATAATGAATAACTAATCTATCCAAAGCTAGCTTAACTTCTACTTTTGTGCCACTAACATCAATATTCATGTTCTCTCCAAAGTCATCTAACAATGCATCTACACCATCTAATTTGATTCTAGGATCAAAAATTGAAGACAAGCAATACAATAAAGGTACATCGCACCAATATTTTTTGAATTTTGCTTCCATTTTCTGTACAACGTAAGCAAAATGGTGGGCAGTTCTATATTTAGAAAATAAGAAAGAAATGTTACAAAGTTCTTGTAAAGCTAAGCAAGAAGTTAGATAGTAAACACCGGAAAGAGTACGTGTAGCATTGTAAAAAGTTTCTAAAAATTCACAAATTGAAGAAGCAACTTCCCAATCATCCTCAGTTACTTGAAATTCAAAATTGAGATCCGTGTTACAATAATATGTAATAGGATCTCTAAATGGAATTGCGGACTTCAACATTAAATAAGTTGAGTTCCATCTATGTGGAACATCCTTTACAAATCTTCTAAAACGAATACTAAAATGTTGACATGTGGCCTTGAAATGTTGTTGCCGTGAAGGAGACGTGTTTAAACTGTGTAAACATTGTCTAAGAGTATCTAAATGTGAGCTAAAATAATCAAGACATTCTTTTACTACTAAGTTAATAATATGACAAGCACACCTAACATGCATTAATCTACCTTCTAAAATGGGCTGAAATATTAACGCTAATGAAGAGATGGCAGAAGTATTATTACTAGCATTATCAAATGAAACAGAAAATATTTTTTGGTGAATATCATATTCACGCACGTGTTCTATAATAGCGCCTGCTATTGTGGAGCCTGTGTGTGGAAATTCTAATATCTTTAGACAGATGATGCGTTTTTGCAACATCCATTGTGAATCTATGTAATGTGCTGTGATACAAATGTAAGCGTAATTTTGCTTACTTGTCCAAATATCAGAAGTAATGGCTATTTGACTAACATGCAAAAGACTTTCTTTTAAAGCCGCTTTTTTCTCATGAAAAAGTCTAATAGCCTCTTTTCTAGCGGCGCCTCTAGTCACTTTACTAAAACAAGGATTTAAAGAAGATGTGGCATAATCATATAAATTCTCACTTTCACCCGCAGTGAAAGGAAGTTCATCAGAAATCAAATATTTTGTAAACTCAGTTTTATGCCGAGCGGCAGAATAAGAAAACGTACCCATTGACGATCCCGTGCTACCTCCAGCAAAATTTATTTGAGTTTGAGATGCAGAAATTGTGTCATTCCCGTAGCAGGTCTCGTAGTGTCTTGAAATTGTACCCGTGCCACCTCCAGTCTTTCATTTGTATATGTTGGCACATTTCTTGCACTGTGCCGCGTACGCTATTGGATTTCCTTTCGGATCTAAAACAAGAGAATCATCGGGATTAGTTTGATAAAGAATAACAAAAAATTCCCAATACTTTGATTTTTTTTTCTTTTTTTTTGGCACATTCCGAGTGGAACTCGCAATTTCAGGAGGGGATCCTACTAATTCTTCAGGAGTATCAGCAGGAATAGAATTTTGCTCAAAATAAGTATTAAAATATTCATAAGTATTTCCGGCATCACTGGTAGGTGGGTTAGAACCTTGTCCGGCCATTATAAAAAATTAATGTAAATTTTTAGAAGAGAGGGAGAGAAGAAAAATACACCGAAAAAAAATTCCCGAAAAATAAAAAAAGAGTAAGTAATATTTAATAAGTAAGAGAGGGAGAGAGAGAGTAAGAAAAATACAAACAAATTTTGTTCAAACAATATAAAACAATTTTGAATTTTTAAGAGAGAAAGAGAAGAAAAAATATTAAATCGGACGCCGGATTTCGGAGCTTGAGCCTTGAGCGGGGTTGGGAGCTTCTTCGCAAACTGATGGAAAGCCGGATTTAGTTTAGAGAAACTTGTATGAAGATTGAATGAGTGAATTGTGTATGAAAAATGAATTTTATGGGCTATTTATAGGATTTTTTCCATGCCAAATGACCCCCTCTACCCTCAAAATAGAGTTGTTGGAGTGATTTTTTGGTCATTTTCTTGAAAATGACCAAAATACCCCTCCAACGTTTTAATAACAGCTATATTATGGGGGTATTTTGGTAAAATACCCCCTCCAATTCAAAAAAAAAAAAAAAAAAAAAAAATATATATATATATATATATATATATATATATATATATATATATATATATATATATATATATATATATATATATATATAAAACCGGTTCAGACCGGGCTAGACCGGGCCGGGCCAGTTCGGGCCTACCGGGCCGGGCCTACCGGGCCGGGCCTACCGGGCCGGGCCTACCGGGCCTAACGTTAACAGTTAAAAAAAAAAAAAAAAAATTCCGGTCCGGGCCGGGCCGGGCTTGGGCTCGGAGGGGGAGGCCCGACCCGGACCACTGGGACAGGGGGGGCTGGGCCGGTCCGGGCTTCGTCGCGGGCCGGGCCGGGCTAATAGGGCGGCGGGCCGGGCGGGCTCGGGCCGGGCACCGGGCCGCCCGGCCCATTTTACAACTTGAGATCTCTCTCTCTAATATAGCTCACTATATACTCTCTCTTTTTTCATTCATATATAGCTTTTTTTTCCTTCCCTTTTTTTCCTTTCCAGGATGATTCAAGCAACTCAGATTCTGATCAAAACAACAAAAAAAGTTGATCATTCTTTTGTTGGCCAACGGTGTTGGTGCCTTCCTGATTGGTTATGCACTGCACTCTGTTGCTTCGGATATGAAAGAGGCAATTTTCACAGACAAACTTCATAACCTCCAAATGTTGTTCCGGGAGAGGTCTCTCTCGAGCCGGAAAGTGGAGATGCCGAGGAGCCACAAAGCAAGAAGGTCGAGGAGCCGTGGCCTGCGGAGTTGCCCCTACGGGCCGAAGACTTCACCTATTTGAAGAAATATAAGTTAGTAAAACACTATCTGGAGAGAGCTCTTCAGTAATTGTACCAAGTACCTGCAAAACAACATTTAAAGAAGTCATTACAAGGGAGTATGCTGTGAAAAGCCTTTCTGTTGTTGGGAAGAAAATTCAGATGTTCCATAATTTCACCAGAAGGTATAAAATCAAGAGCATATTGCAGTTGAGCCTTGGATGAAAAGTTTTAATTACATGCTCAGCCTGTACTGTGATGCAGACCTTAATTATCAGGGGAACATGCAATTGGGGGGTTATTATTAATTCAAGAGATCCTGGGACAGTAGAGGCACTATTCCAGGACTATTATTAATTCCATGCCAGTAGGAGAAAGCAGCCATCATCTTGCCATTCACTTGGGTTTTTTTTCTTGTTGTTGTTGTTGCAGTAGGCCTTTCTGCAGAAACTTTTGATAATGTTTTGTTATAAAATGTAGGAAGAATAGCTTCGTCTAAATGCCCTCACTTACGCACTTGATCTGACTAAACTTATGTGGCTGGCTCCTTCATTTTTAGCACTTGCTACTGCTCAAGCCTAGCCACCTTTGCAACTTGACCTTAATGGCATGTGATGTAATATGAATGTGTATAATTGTATCCAATTTCCTACTCAAGAAATTAGAGGAAGTATCTCGTTCATATCTGGGATGTCGTATCTCGTATCTGGGACGTCCCCAAGAAAGTATCCAGGTAAATGTATGCCCCCCTTCAATCCTACTTGTTTGTTGTGTGAACAAGGTAAAGGTACTAGATGAACAGTATGTATGAAGATCCTGGGCAAGTCAGCCATAAGAAGCAGCCTTTAACTTTAAGAGTTTGTAGTTTGTACGAATTATAATTCCTAACCATACGTACTAGTTTCAAACTGATGAATGGTTAATATATGTGCTCCTGGGCTTACATGTATACATACTTCTATATGAGATTATGCATCATTTGTTATGACGGAGTTTAGACTTAAGTCAACTCTTTAAGTATCTAAAATCTGAAATCTGATGTAGAAATGTACAAACAACAATCAGACATAGTTGCCCATAACCCATTTAATCTACTTTAAAATTGACTGTTAGTCAAGATGGTTTATTACAACCAAATTTATTGTAATTAGACATGAAGATTTCATTTGAAATCTAATAAATCTAGTTTTTAATATTTCGGTTTCTGAAGATTTCATTTAACCAGCTATGTTTAACATTTTAATCCTTGTTTTTGACAAAGCCTGACCCAAACCAGGGGCGAGCGATTGAGCAAAGTATTACTCATCGCAGCATGGCCATATGTAAGTTTTTACTGGGTTTGACATTTAGAACACTGTTTAAAGCATAATCCTGTACTCCATAAGTAAGAATAAGAGAACATTATAATTTTTCTTATACTGACAATTAAATAAACAAATGCAAATAGAATAGAAACAAATATAGTTATCATGATGATGATGAACCTTCATTTCCTGGCCTTTGTCTCCTCTTTTGCAAATTCATAAACCCACCAACTTTTCTTTTGTTAAGGCTGGCAAAATGGCATCCATACCAGGTAAAACCACAAGTTCTTCTACCACCTATTCACATGAAAAAAGAAAAGAAATCAGTATATACAAGATGTGAATCTACTTTCTTCCCACAATGAAACAGAAGACATAGCAGCATTCTAGAGCCATCAGTATTCCCAAGACGTGAATCTACTTTCTTCACACATTTGAAGATTCAAGATGCATCTACACATTTAAAAACAAAACAAAATTAGCCCTAACCCATCTATGGAGCTTGACACAGGTTTGAAAATGGGAATGAAAGATGGTTACTTTGCCTTGTCGTATCTAGCCTTCGTCTCCTTTTGTCTCTCCGCGGCATCCTTCGAAACCTTAACTGTCACCTTCGAAGACCACCATGTCCTCCGCCGTCAGCGGTGCTTCGTGCCCTTGATCCGGTGATGGAGGGCGGCGATCTAGCCGGAGCAGCGACTCTCTCTGCTCCATCGGGACTCCACGAGCAGCAACCATCGCGGAGCCACCATGACTCGTCGAGCATCCACCATCGCGCAACCACCTCTGCTCCTCTCTCTCTCTCTCTCTCTCTCTCTCTCAGAAAGATGATTTGGGTGGAGTAAATCTAGTGTTAGGGTTAGGTTTTTGGATGATTTGAGGAAAGGGAGGAGAGGAAGCTCGGCAGAGAGAGGGGGAAAGTGGAGGGAAAGAAAAAAATGATGCGGGAGAAATAGAAAATTTTCCTTTTGGTGGAATGCATGTGACAGTATATGATTTTTTTGTAACAGTTTCTACTGTTACCAAAATAACAAAAATAACATAACTATAAAGTTATAATTTTAGTAACGGTTTTTCAACTATTGTAACGGTTATTACCATTACAAGAGTGTAACAGTAATAACCGTTACTAATTATAAAAAAAATGTGTTACGAGTTGCATGTTTTGGTGTAGTGTGCTACACCTCGCCAATTTTGCTACGAATTTAGCTACATTTTGCTACAACATGCTGGCATGACAAATTTGGCCATGTCAAGCGCAAATTAGCGACGTTTAGTTAGTTTATGAAAATATATGCCCACGGTTAATATGTAAAATAATGATGCTAAATAAAATTAGCGACGCAAACTAATGGTCGCGTATTCCTTAGTCGCTGACAACATATACGCCTTCATCACTGTAGCAACGTCTTTAGCGAAGACTTAACGTCGCTAAATTATTTTTGATTAGCATCACTTAGCGTCACGATGTCACTAATTTAGTGACATCCTTGTGTGTTGCTACACCTTGCCAATTTTGCTACGAATTTAGCTACATTTTGCTACAACATGCTGACATGACAAATTTGGCAATGTCAAGCGCAAGTTAGCGACGTTTAGATAGTTTATAAAAATATATGCCCACAGTTTATTATATATCCTAGTTTATAAAATAGACCCGTAGCAACCTTTCATTGAATTTTTCAGGTTCGCCTACCCTTTCGGTGAAACGCTCAACACCAATAAATTCATATGCAATTAATAGATAATAAAGTAAACTTTAAGAGAATGACAAATTGGTATTACAATAAGTCCCAAGAAATAGATACATAAAAGTTTGAAATAAATATCCCCACCTCATCATTTAGTCTCACTAAAATTATGAAATAAATACATAAAAGATCCAAGAATGGCCAGTACAAACAAATACCCGAGAAAAAAAAAATCCAAACTAGGTCTATTGTTGATCTAAAGGAAGAGAGGGCACACCGTCGCGCATCTGGGGAATGACCATGTCAAGCTGCTCATGTGAAAGAGTTACGATGTCGATGGAGGAGGTAGTATAGTCGGTATCGGTGTCGATGTCAATGGACCATAAGAACTTACCTGCTCCAATAATGTCAGTCGCGCAATGTAAGAATCCATGGTAGATACCATCTTCGAAGTGCTCTGCTCCACTAACTGGCTCAATGAATCCTGGATTACCTGTAACCTAGTTAGTGACTCGTTTGTCACCCCCATTTCCTGTATTACGTATTTATGCTCGTATTTGATTTTGGCACGTATTTTAATTTTCTCGACTTGCGGATTTTGGTTCTTGTAAATGGGTTTTGGACCATGGCTTGGTTTTATTTTGTGGAAGTTGGTTTGGTTTGGTTCATCATGAGTGGAACACTTTAACCTATACTCTACCCTCAACACAACACAACCACCCTCATTATATCTCCACCAAACTTTCTCTCTCCTCTTTACTCTCCATTAATTTTCTTCTTCTTCCTTCTTCCACAACTCCCCAACCCATTAGGCAAGTGCACCTTGCCATCAAATAAGCACCACTTTTTATTTGTCTATTAGCTAGATTAAGCCATGGAGAACAACTTTAGAACTTGACATTTTGTGATTTGGAGTTTCCTTTGTTCTAGATCTAGATTTTTACTATTTTCGAATTTACATGGTTTTGATCTATTTAACTTTGATTTTTGTATGTTTTGATGCTTCCATGTGGAAGAGAATTCGATTTTACTCAAGTTAGAACTTTGAAAATCTAGATTTGGTTTTAATTTGGCTAAGTTATGAAGAATTGAAGTTCTAGGTGTTCTTGGACTTGCTCTCGGCCAGGAAGAACAGCCCTCTGTCTTGCGCTTTTTAGCGCATGGCCGATTGCGCACCCCCGGCCTGTGCTCTTTAGCGCAGGACCGATTGCGTATGACCTCAGCCAGTGCTTTGCGCTGTGCTGGATTGCGCTGGCGCAAGCCATCCATACGCAAGCCAGCCATGCGCAAAGTAATCCCTGCGCAATCCACCCATGCACAGTTGACTTCTGCGCAGTCTGTTCCTGCGCAATCCACCCATGCGCAGTTCACTTCTGCGCAGTCTGTTCATGCGCAATCTGCCCCTGTGCCCCTGTGCCCCTGCGCACTTGGCACCCTGCGCAACTGACACCTGCGCAATCCAACTCCCTGACCCCTTGCGCAATCCATTGGCTTTTGGAGTTTTGTTTATTTCTTTAAGCTTGGCTCTTCTATAGCCCTATAGATATTGGTATTTTATTAGATATTTTACACCCATTTTATATCCTTACGCCTTTTGTCATGAACTTGATTTTACTTAATATGTTTGGAATGACTATTGTACATGGCATGGCATGATAAGGAACTAGCATAACACGACAGTGACCCGTAGTGGTGCACTCTTGACATGACCAACCTGACTTGATAGTGGCCCGTCGTGGCGCACTCCTAACAAGTACCCTGACATGATTTATCTTGATAACTTGATAGTGGCCCGTGGCGGCGCACTCCTGACTTGACTTGACTTAACTTGTAACTTGTAACTTGACTCATATAATCAACTTGACACCGTGGGTGTTCCTGCTTGCCTGCTTGTACAATCCACTTGTCTTGTCTTGCATCATGTCTAGGACGTGACTTCCTGGGTACCACGGCCAGGGACTCGCGCTAAATTGGATTAGGCTAATGATTAGATCAAACTAGAACATGGAGAATTCCCAGTCACAGGCAATCTCGTTATCTGGGTGCTTTAATGGACTTGTAGCTTGCCGACGAGTAGAGCATATTTCCAGCACACTATCATGTGTTGCACCCTCTAAGTCACCTAAGGGTACATTTGTCTCCCGGGCAATGTACCCACCTATAACTCTCAACCCGCGGAAGGATAACTGGATAGTCTGCAGGGCTTGGGACTGGAATTCTCACTTGCATCTTGTTAGTAATTAGGCTTGTGATAACCCTAGTTAGTTAAAGTAGTAAGCCGTAGTACTTGCTTGGCCGATGGTGAATGAATGGTGTCCAGCTCTGTCTAAGTCTTATCTAGCCCCTGTACCTGGAACTCTTGATCATGATTGTTTTACTTATCTCTAACGATAAATGGGTAGAGACAGTGAGCTATTCAGGCGAAGGGGTACAATCCCGGTCCTTGTTTGATTTAAGGATTGTAACCTGGCTCCCGGAATGGTTCCACGTCCCTAGTCGTTTATCGCCCTGTGTACTTTACTACTTGTACTTCTTTTATTCTTTATGTTCTGATATGCTGGCTTTTGTTCTTATTTGTGGCCTCCTTTGTGGCACTTGCTCTTTCTGGGGTTTGACCCAGCTGGTTTTGTGTGGGCAGATTTCGGAGCAGCTCCCGAGGATCTACCGAGCTTCCAGTCCAATGGTGACAACTAGACGGAACCCGGGCCAAGAGTGGGTTTTCCTTTTTGTTTCACCCACTTATATGTAAATTTATTCTTTTGAGGCGTTTAGCCGACGAGCACCTGTTAGCTCGATGCACATTTACTTACTGTCTGCCTACGGGCTGTAAACATGATTAACAAATCCTAGGGTTGATCATGTATGACTGAACTCTTGCTAGTCCTATCATTTTGTACGACTAGCTTCATGATCATCCAATATGTAATATTTGGGACGCCTTATATATATATATTTGATGCTCTAACATCTTGTAACTCTATTAATTGCTTGAGATTGAGACAATAGGCTTGACCTTAGGAGACTGCTGGCTTGTAGTAAACCCTCATATCTAGACAGCCGTGACCGTATAGTTGAGATGTATTCTATTTCAATATACGTAGCTGGCTATGTCTGCCCTCGCTCTCCAGTATTCTGGTTCTGGGGCGTGACATGGTTTAAGTGGTGGCCCATGCAGGTCTTGGCATTCAAGAACTGTGAGGGTTTACCGAATAGATGTCTCAATCAATATTCGTCCTTGATCTCTGCTCGTATCTTCAAATCCCTGAGATTCTTGACCTGGTCACACGCTTGTATCATTGATCTGTCCTGGTCCTTCCTTACTGTTCCCTATGTCGTCTTCTTCAGCGGCATTACTCCCGGACCTGCCAACCAGCCAGAGGAAGCTCGACAAGCACCCCAGCGCCAGGAAGATCAAGCTCAGCACTCTGGAGTAGCCTCCCGAGTTATGCTTTCCGGAGGCTCAGAACCTCCAGTTCAGGCACCTCCGCCCGCTCAACCAGCTAGACAGGATGAGGGACCTTTGGTAGGGCTTATCAGAGAACTGCTTGCATCCCAAGATCGTCGAGGCGACGCCTTGCACCAGGAAGTTCATGATGCACTAAACCGAGGAGGTCCCCAAGGGAATCAGGCGGCCAACAGTTTCAAGCGCTTGAACCCTCCCTTCTTTGACGGCAGTGAAGATGCGATTGCCGCGGACGCTTGGCTTCAAGATATCGAGGTGGTTCTAGAAGCAGCTAGGACACCTGAGAATGAGAAGGTGGCGGTGGTACGCCTACAGTTGTTAGACTTGGCTCGCGATTGGTGGGCGGCTCAGGCCATGGGGTTAGCGACACCAGTCACCTGGGCGACGTTCAGAGAGAGGTTCCAGACAAAGTACTTCGATGCGGTGGCACGGTACGACCTGCAGACCAGATTCACCAACTTGAAGCAAGGAGGCAGGACGGTCGATGGCTATACGACCGAGTTTTCCAGGCTGAGTAGGTTTGCCCCCACTTTGGTGGCGACCGAGTTCGATAAGGCTCAGCGGTTCCAGCAAGGGCTGCACTTAGAGATATTATTGGCTGTGGAGCAGTTCGAGCACCAGACGTTCGATGCAGTGTTGAAGGCAGGAAGAAGGCATGAGTATACCTCCCGGAGAATTGTAGACAGGACCGGAGGCAGGAAGCGGTCCCACAACCAGATGCACCAATCTTCAGCTCTAGCCCCGGCAGCTAGGGGATTGACCATTGGAACTCCGAGGCGGGCGGCCTCAGTGACGTCGGTTCAGCATTCGACCCCGACGTACCCGCAGCAGCAGAAGCAGAAGCAGTCTTCCGCGGTGGGATGTTCTCATTGCAGGAAGCCGGGCCATGTAGTGGCAGAGTGTCGTAGGGCACAGAGATTGTGCCTGGCTTGTGGAGGAGCAGACCACCAGATAGGGACCTGCCCGAATAGGGGAGGTCCATCATCATCCAACCTTTCTAGTTCTTCGGTGAGAGGACCAGCCCCAGCTCCAGTTCAGCAGCAGCAGCAGTACCCGAGGCCAATGTTGCCTCAGGCCCAGGCCTTTCAGCAGCAGAACCAGCAGCAGATCACCCAGGCTCCAGCACAGAACCGACAGAGGGGTTTCCAGCAGAGAGGACCTGCAGCTAGAGGTCAGGCTATGATGATGACCATGGAAGAAGAAGTTGTACCAGGTGAGGTAGTGGCAGGTACTATTCTCGTCAACACCTTTCCAGCATCTGTATTATTTGATTCTGGTGCATCGCATTCATTCATGTCTGCACGATTCGCGACACGGATAGGATTGGAGCCCGAGTCATTATCAGTGAGGCTCAATATACTTACTGGTAATGGTCTTGTGGGAGTAGATCGAGTGTTTTCCTCGTGTCGGATCGTAGTTAGCGGTAGAGAGTTCCCCGCTAGGCTCATAGAGTTCCCTATGGCAGACTATGATATAGTCCTAGGCATGGATTGGTTGAGGAACTATTATGCTAGGATAGACTGCCATGCTGGCAGAGTTGTCTTTAGTATTCCCGGAGAGCCAGAGTTTTTATTTTCCAGAGGCGCAGTAGAGCCATCTCCTCCAGTATTGCGGATGGCAGTAGCAGCAGTGCAGTTGCCCCGGATAGTTGAAGAGTTTCCAGATGTCTTCCCAGAGGAACTTCCAGGGATGCCACCAGAGCGGGAGATCGAGTTCACCATCGACTTGATTCCCGGAACAGCACCAGTATCAGAGCGAGTCTACAGAATGGCGCCTTCAGAGTTGGAGATTTTGTACAAGATGATTGAAGAACTCAGGACCAAGGGATTCATTCGTGCAAGTGGATCGCCTTGGGGAGCCCCGATGCTTCTTGTGAAAAAGAAGGATGGTACGTCTAGGCTATGTGTTGATTATCGTACCTTGAACTCAGTGACAATCAAGAACAGATACCCTCTCCCGAGGATAGATGACTTGTTTGATCAACTCAAAGGGGCTTCAGTTTTCTCGAAGATAGACTTGCGGTCAGGATACCACCAGATCAAAGTCAGAGAGCAGGACATCCCGAAGACGGCGTTCAGATCTAGGTACGGGCATTGGGAGCTTCTAGTTATGCCCTTTGGAGCGACCAATGCGCCGGCAGTGTTCATGGACCTCATGAACCGTATTTTCATGCCTTACTTGGATCAGTTTGTGATAGTGTTCCTTGATGACATCCTGGTCTACAGCAAGAGTGAAGCATAGCACGAGCAGCATCTCAGAGTTGTCTCCAGATTCTCAGAGAGCACCAGTTGTACGCCAAGTTCAGTAAATACGAGTTCTGGCTCGATCGCATTTCGTACTTGGGTCACATCATTACTCGAGGAGGAGTGGAAGTGGATCCCCAGAAGATTGTGGCTATCGAGGCATGGCCAGTACCCAGCTCAGTGGCAGAAGTTCGCAGCTTTCTTGGATTGGCCGGCTACTACCGGCGGTTCGTCTCTGATTTTGTAAGGATTTCAGCGCCGATGACCCAGTTGACCCGCAAGGATGTACCGTTCGTTTGGACAGCAGAATGTCAGGAATCATTTGAGAAGTTGAAGCGAGGTTTGATAACGGCTCCCATTCTCACCCTTCCAGATGGGATCGGAGGATTCACAGTTTATTGCGACGCTTCAGGTAGAGGATTGGGATGTGTTTTGATGCAGCATGGGAAGGTAATTGTGTCACGACCCGCTCCCGAATAATCGGACACGAGTCGGACACGCCCAGCCTTCATTGTTAGACACAATGAAGTAAGCTGTACCAAGCTAGGGAAACTAACCAGATAAACATGAAAGTATAGAATCACAGCAAGTATATAATGTGTCCCAACCAGAAAAGAGATACAATATCTGAATTTATTATAATTCAACTATAAGAGTCTACTAGTCTCAAAACATGAAAAGATAAATGGAAAACTAAATGAAACTAGGCCTCTGCAGCCTCTAGGTCACAAGCAGCTCCAGCTGGCTCAGTAGGGAAGGCAGTATCCTGTCCATAGTATGTGTCACACAAAGCCTCCATCTCACCTATCATAACATATCCAGTCAGGAGCGGAGCAAGTACAATTCTAGGTAATGAACAAGACATCATGATATGAAAGTACAAGGAAACATGGAAGTACAGGAAAATACAAGTGAATGAGTACATGAAGAACAGGGTAAAGTACATGAAAGAACATGAATGTAAGAACATGATATGTAAGCACCTGAAAGAACATGATATCATGGAACTACAGGAAATAAGTACAAGGTAATCTCCTGAACATGTGTGTACTACATTTGAAATATAACTAAATATGTGACCGGCTAGGGTAAGCACCTGAAAGAACCTGAAAGCACATGAATGGTGACTTAGGACCCGCGTGCACGATGCGGGGTCTAAGCTAATACACACCTGAGTTGTTACTTGGGATTGGTCACATAGATAGCATATTTCCCCTCCCCAGATACAAGTAATAAGCACAAGAGAACAAGAGTACCAGAAGAACATGTCGTGTTGCAATTGTGTCACTCAAGGAAGTACAGGAAAGATAATGTAAAGTACAAAATCGTAGAGTGTACTTGCCTGGCTCCAGGAAAGTACAAGTAGGCAAGAAAACTGGGTGTCCTCCTGTATGAAATAATGATGTATACAAGTTGGTCAAAATCTAAAGTAACCAAATCTTAAGACTAGCAAGTCACTTAATAATATATCCTAAGTCCTATTCTTGGTAAACAGGTTACCCTATAATTGGTAATTTGCCTAATTTAGTTAGTTAAAACATAAAGGTAGAGTCATATAAGCAAGGTTATAGAAATGAACTTATTTGGGAAAACCAATATCCTAACAAAACTGTTTATAAAACAGGAACTTGATGTAGGGTTGGTTCCTCAATCAATATGTGAAACTGATTCCTAGAATCTAAAGTTTACTAACTAAACTTGCATGGTTCTAAGACTTCATAATTTATAAAAGACCTTAATGAGACAAAGATTTTACCAGTGATCAACTTCCTTGCTAAAGTCAATAGAAGAACCTGAGCTACTTAATGGAATGCCATTCCAAAACCTAAAGTTACTGAACTGATTCATGGAATGTCCTCGGTCCTGATTAACTGAATATGAGATGCCTCAGGTTTCTTGGGTTCAATTAATCCCAACTCAGTACTAGGACTGATACTTAGACTAGTTTTCCAGATTTACTCCCTCCACATAACAGTCCTCAATCTTAAAGAAAGACAAACTAACAAATTACCAGCAGCCTAAAGATAGGACTGAACAAGGTTCAGTCAAAAATCAACCCAACTATCAACTTGATTAACTGTCCAAAGGAAAATTCAGTACCCAGCTATACATCATGTTCTGGAAACAAGCAAACAGTGAATTTTTAACTCCATTCAACAGAATTTCCAGGAACAAAGGAACCAATCAGTTCAGTCCAGATTCCCTATTACCAAGTTCAACTTCTAACTAAGTGTAATAGGTTAAGGGAAGAGCAACACAGGGGAGTGTAGAATACTGAAATTGTATTCATGCCTCCAGTCCAACCAGGACAGTTTATAAGCTTTATGATTCGTATAAAACCAACTTGTTGATATGAATTTAGGATAAATGAACTCAAGGTTGAACCATAGAATGATGATCCATCTATAATTGAACTTGACTCCACCCATGACTTCCAGAGTTCGAATGAAGACAATTCAAAGCTAACATCATCAGTCAGTGCAATTCCAAATGAAATTTCCACAAAATTTCTCTGATACTTCCTTGCTCACAACCTTCCTCTCATCACTAAATCACTCCTTACCCATATCCAAAATCAATTCCCAGTTTGCACTCTCCTGAACTTATGCAAATTCAACTTATTGCAATGGCAGAAACATACTGTCTTAATCTCTCAACACTAACTCAACACCTATACACCAAATGGAACATTTAAGGTCACATATCTGAATACTGGCACAAAGGTGGAGCCCTGAAATTAAGATGAAATCTCAGGTCACTTCTCTGCCAGTATACAGATCTGACAAGGATGGATGCAAAAATCATCCATCAACAATGCTCACTGATAACTGGAATTTAAATCAACAGGGGTTGCATCAGTGGAACAATCTAACACAACTCACCAGTCTACACTAACTCTAAAATATCATTTCTTACCACAGTTGGATATAATGATTTGAAAGGATGAAATCAACACATATGCTGGAATCAGGAATTACCTTGACCAAGCTTCTTCCCAATATCAACTCAAGTGCTTGAGAAGAGTAGTGTCCTGCACAAATGCTGGAACCATGTTCTCAATTAACATGACATCCTTCAACCCATATATCAAAATTGGTAGAAAAGATCAGTAATACCTACATGTACAACCTGGAATTTTTAGAAGTATGGATACCCCCCCTTCTTAAGATCCTGACATATACTAGGTAACAACTATGCCAAAGAACCAGGATTCGAATCATAGTCAGGCAAAAATCAGGAAATAGAATATACTCAGCTTAAGGATTTGGATCCACTTACCAACAACAATCTCTTGATTAAAACAAGACTTGATCTACTGCTTGAACACTCAATACTCTGACATTAAAATAACACAAAATTTAGAAGAAATCTTAATAGGATATAACTCAAAGAAGAAGAGTAATCCTCACCCAAAAATGGTTCAAGAGCTTCACACAAGAACAGATCTGCTCATCCCAAATAGTGGATCAACTATTTGTGAATCATCAACACAATGCACTCAATTAGGCCAAGGAAAATGAATTGAGGAATAAAAGTACTAGGGATCTTAAATACTCACATGAATTGTTCAAATCAAATGGAATAGATCCGAATGGAAATGGCAGGAAACGTCCCTCCACTGTCGTGGCTCCTAGGAGGAGAAAACGAGGGGTCCTTCCATTCCGTCTGGTTGAGGAAGGACTGATGTCGATTGATCAGCTTGGATCTCAACAGGGGAAGCTCGTCGCCATTGTTGGACTTCTGAAGAACTCGAGATGGATCGGAGAAGAAGAAAGAATTTGCTCTCCAGAGTTTGTTAGATCTGAGCAGCAAAGAAAGGGAATGGATAGGATTTATAGGCAGTTGAAAGTTTGTTACCACAGCTGTCAGGAAAATCCGCGGGAAAAATTTGGAATTAGGAATTTTGATCAGTCGAGCAATGCTCTTCTTCCCTCTGGAGAGTTGGAATAAGTTTTCCTTTGTTGTTGGGAGAAATTTGAATTTAAACTCTCTCTCCAGGCATTCCTTTAGAAGAAACAGAGAACAAAATAACCTAAGTTAAGAACAGGTTGTGCTCAAAAGGAAGTGGTTGCTTGGGCTGGCTATGTTTGGCCCAATCAATTGGGCCAAAGGAGATTAGGCTTAAGAGAAAATTACCTAGATGGTTTATAGAAAGAAAATAATTTCATCTATAAAAAATATATTCCCAAAACATTTCTCAATATAAAATTTTAAATTTTTACCACATGCCAGGAAAGTGGAGTTACAAATCTCTCCCCCTTGAAAAATTTCGCCCTCGAAATTGGAATGTAGACACAGATATCAAGAGTAGTGAAACTAAAGAGTTGTTTATTGAATTCACAAAATATAAAACACAAACACTCACGTGAACAAACTAGGATATCGCTCACGCATCTCGTCCTCACGCTCCCATGTGGACTCTCCCGGAGAGTGGTGTCTCCACATGACGCGAACAAGGGAAATGGTCTGATTCCGCAGACGCTTCTCCCTGCGATCGAGGATCTCTACTGGCTGCTCCTCGTAAGTCAATCTCGGGCCCACCTCCAGCTCAGAATAGTCCACCACATGGCTGGGGTCTGGAATGTATCATCGGAGCTGAGATACGTGGAAGACATCGTGCACTCCCTCCAAGCTAGCTGGAAGCGCCAGTCGATACGCCACCTCGCCAATCCGTGCCGTCACGTCAAATGGTCCGATGAATCTCGGACTGAGCTTCCCGCCTCTGCCGAACCGAATGACGCCTCTGGTGGGTGAGATCTTCAGGAACACTCTGTCTCCAACCTCGAACTCAAGCGGCCGTCTGCTGCTGTCTGCCCAATGCTTTTGCCGATCCTGCGCAACCCTGAGACGATCTCTGATCAGTCTGACTTTTTCTGCTGAGTCCACCACCATCTCTGGCCCAAGTAAAGCTCTCTCGCCAACGTCGTCCCAGGATAACGGCGTGCGACATCTCCACCCGTACAGCGCCTCAAATGGAGTCATCTCGATGCTAGCCTGATAACTGTTGTTATAGGCAAATTCCACCAGGTGTAAATGGTCCTCCCACGAACCGCCGAAGTCGAGTGCGCAAACCCGCAGCATGTCCTCCAAGGTCTGAATGGTCCTCTCGGACTGTCCGTCCGTCTGTGGATGATAAGCCGTGCTGAACTTCAACTGTGATCCCAAGCTCTGCTGTAGACTCCTCCAGAAGTGTGATGTGAAGCGGCTGTCTCGATCTGAAATAATACTAAATGGCACCCCGTGAATCCGCACGATCTGACGCATGTAGAGGTCTGCAAGCTTCTCGGTCGACAGCCCAACCTTGAACGGAATGAAATGAGCGGACTTTGTCAATCTGTCCACGATCACCCAAATAGCGTCCTTGCCACTGGGAGTACGCGGCAATCCAGAGACAAAATCCATGGTAATGTGCTCCCACTTCCATTCCGGAATAGGTAAAGGCTGGAGTAGTCCTGCTGGTCTCTGGCGCTCCGCCTTGACTTGCTGGCACACAAGGCATCTGGAAACAAATCTGGCGACCTCTCTCTTCATCCCATACCACCAAACATACTCACGCAAATCCTTGTACATCTTGGTAGATCCAGGATGTATAGAATACTGCGACTGGTGGGCCTCCTGCATCACCTCCTCCCGCAAGTCCTTGGGCACACACAGCTGACTCCCGTGCCTCAAGGATTCGTCCACCGCAATGGTGAAGTCGTCGAGCAGACCCAACTCTACCTGAGCTCTAAGACCTTGGATTCCCTCATCAAGCAACTGGGCCTCCTTGATCTTCTCTAGCAACCCCGACTGTATCTGCATATGCATCATCTGACCTCCATACCCTGGGAGAACAATCTCAATCCCAAGGCTCTCCAGATCCTCCAAGAGATGCCGGTCCATGGTAAGATACATAGCAATAGGATACCGACTGAGAGCGTCTGCAACCACATTCGCCTTCCCAGGATGATACTACAGACTGATGTCGAAGTCCTTCATGAGTTCCAGCCATCTGCGCTGCCTCATATTCAGTTCCTTCTGAGTAAAGACATACTTCAGGCTCTTGTGGTCCGTGAAGATGTCCACTCTCTTCCCGTACAGGTAATGCTTCCACAGTTTCAAGGCAAATATGACTGCTGCAAGCTCCAAGTCATGTGTAGGATAATTCTTCTCATGGGGCCTCAACTGTCTAGAAGCATATGCTATAACCTTCTTGTTCTGCTCCAGCACGCATCCCAAGCCTTTCCCTGAAGTATCGCTGTAGATGACGAATCCTTCTGATCCCGATGGCAAAGCTAGAACTGGGGCCGTCGTGAGTCTTCTCTTCAATTCTTCAAATGCTGACTGGCAGGCGTCGCTCCAGATGAACTCCTCGTCCTTCCGCGTAAGCTTCGTCATAGGCTCTGCTATCCTGGCGAAGTCCTTCACAAACTTCCTGTAGTATCCTGCTAGACCCAGGAAACTACGAATCTCTGCTACTGACTTGGGAGGTGCCCACGCTTCCACTGCCTCAATCTTCTTGGGATCTACAGAAATCCCCTCCCCAGTCACCACATGCCCGAGAAACTCCACTCTGTCCAAGAAAAACTCACATTTCGAGAGTTTTTCGTACAGCTTCTCCTTCCGCAGAATCTCTAAAACAATCCGCAGATGCTCAACATGCTCCTCCTCCGTCTTGGAATAGATCAGAATGTCGTCAATAAAAACCACGACAAACTTATCTAAATACTTGTGGAAAACCTTATTCATCAGGTTCATGAAAACTGCGGAGGCATTGGTGAGTCCGAACGGCATCACCAGGAACTCATACTAGCCGTATCGAGTGTTGAAGGCTGTCTTCGAAATATCCTGCTCCCGAACCTTCATCTGGTGGTACCCCGATCGTAGATCGATCTTAGAAAAGACCTTCGCTCCACTAAACTGGTCAAACAGCTCGTCAATCCGTGGCAAAGGATATCTATTCTTAATGGTGATGTTGTTGAGTGCACGGTAGTCAATGCACATCCTCACCGTCCCATCCTTCTTGGGCACAAAAAGCACCGGTGCTCCCCAGGGTGAAGCACTGGACCGAATAAATCCTTTGCCCTCAAGCTCATCAATCTGCGCCTTCAACTCCGCAGCTTCCTACGGATTGATCTTGTAACAGTACTGGGACTTTGGTGCTGATCCGGGCACTAGATCAATACTGAACTCCACATCTCGATCTGGCGGTAACCCTGGCAGCTCCTCTGGAAAGACGTCGAGATACTCTGCAATCAGCGGATGCGGCAACTCCTGGTCTTCTGTAACTGCTCCGAAGTAGACTCCCTCTGGCCTCTCTGTAACTCGTCTGCTGATCTCGAACGGTGGAACTCCTGGCGGACTGAAGATCACCTTCCCTTCATGGCAGTCTATTACGGCAAACTGCTCGCTCATCCAGTCGATGCCAAGGACTACGTCAAATCCAGGAAGCGGCATCACTAGAAGTCGAGCTCGAATCTCCCTCCCAGCAATAGTGATAGGGCATTCCACCATCTCACTTACTGGCACTGACCCCCCTCCTGTCATGATCTGACAGCTCCGCCTAGTGGGCTTGGGTGTGAAGCCGTGTCTATGCAGAAACTCATATGATACGAAGCTATGGGTGGCTCCAGAATCAAACAATGCAATGGCAGGAAAAGAATGCAAGAAGATAGAACCTGTGATCACATCTGGTACTGCCTCATCCTCCTCAACTGCAGCCATGACGTAAGCACGTCCCTGCTGTGCTCCTCCTCTCTGCTGCTGCTGGTGCTGTGCAAACCTCTGATGCTGGGGTGGTAGAGCTCCTCCTCTCTGGGGTGCAGCAGGCAATGCTCTGGATGGTGCAGCCGGTGGTCCTCCTCCTTGTCCTCCTGCTAGCCTAGCTGTAGCCTGAGCGCAGTCTCTCATCTGATGTGCATCGGATCCGCAGAAGAGGCAAAGTCCCAACCTCTTGCGGCACTCGTCGATGTGGTGTCCAGGGCGATGACAAAAAGCACAACTGATCGCCAGATGCTGTCTCTGATGCTGATGTGCTGGAGCTCTGGCCTGACTGTGATGCTGCTGCTGCTGTGGCCTCGTCTGGGTCTGAGTCTGAACCCTCTTCGCTGGTGCCTGGAAGCTGCTGCTGCCCACGTTCCGGTCCCTCTTCAGCCTGGGGTCCGCCTCCTTCTCAACTGCCTGAGCGATCTTGAGGATGCTAGAGTAGGTAGTCGCCTGGCTAATTGCCACCGCATGTCGCAGCTCCCTGTTGAGACCCTTCTTGAATCTCCATGCTCTGTCCTCTGGCTCTCTAACCAGTCTCTCAGCGAACCTGCTGAGTCTGGTAAACTTCGAAGTGTACTGCGCAACCGTCATCGTCCCCTGCTGCAGCGCCTCGAACTGCACCCTCAACTCATCACGCTCCACCTCTGGGAAGAATTTCTCCTTGAACAGTGTTTTGAAAACTGTCCAAGACATCCGGGGATCTGACAACTGGGGGTCCTCCCGGTACTAAGCTCTCGCCAAGTCAAAGAGTCGCATGCTAGCCACTGACACCTTCTGGTCCTCTGGAATGTTCGCCATGGTCAGGGTCCTCTCTGCATTCTCTAACCATTCATCTGCATAGATGATCCCCTCGTCGCCCCAGAAGTCCATCGGGCTAAGGTGCTGGTACTCCTTCGCTGTCCCGGGTCTCGGTCCTCGCGGTGCTGGAGGTGCTACTGGTGCTGGTGCTGGTGCTGGCTCTCTGGTCCTCAGCGCGTCGACGACAGTCGCTCTGAACTGCGCTGCCTGATGGTTCTGGGCCTCCAGAAAGTGCTGAAACAACGCCATCACTTGGTTGCCGTCAAGCATCATCGTCGGTGGCAGCGATGGAAAGATAGGAGGCGCTGGCGGAAGCTGATCCGCCTGGATATCTGGTGCGGGCTGCTCTGTACCGCCTGTAACTCCAGTGCTGACTGCAACTCCTGAGCTGCTCGCAACTCCTGTCTGATCTGCGGTCTTCCTAGTGGCCACCATCCTGCATAAAAAGAAAACTTGTTGAATGACAAACCCTAAAACCTAACAAACAATGTTTTTATAATAATAAAGCACCTGATAATCCTGATAATACCTGATATACCCTTATTTCCCGATTTTTCCTATGCTGTGATCAAGTTTTCCTAGTGTAATCAAGTCCCCCAATAGTACGCTAAGACCTAGGTACCATTAGGATGGACCTGCATGGGCCACCACTAAAAACATGTCACGACCCGCTCCCGAATAATCGGACACGAGTCGGACACGCCCAGCCTTCATTGTTAGACACAATGAAGTAAGCTGTACCAAGCTAGGGAAACTAACCAGATAAACATGAAAGTATAGAATCACAGCAACTATATAATGTGTCCCAACCAGAAAAGGGATACAATATCTGAATTTATTACAATTCAACTATAAGAGTCTACTAGTCTCAAAACATGAAAAGATAAATGGAAAACTAAATGAAACTAGGCCTCTGCAGCCTCTAGGTCACAAGCAGCTCCAGCTGGCTCAGTAGGGAAGGCAGTATCCTGTCCATAGTATGTGTCACACAAAGCCTCCATCTCACCTATCATAACATATCCAGTCAGGAGCGGAGCAAGTACAATTCTAGGTAATGAACAAGACATCATGATATGAAAGTACAAGGAAACATGGAAGTACAGGAAAATACAAGTGAATGAGTACATGAAGAACAGGGTAAAGTACATGAAAGAACATGAATATAAGAACATGATATGTAAGCACCTGAAAGAACATGATATCATGGAACTACAGGAAATAAGTACAAGGTAATCTCCTGAACATGTGTGTACTACATTTGAAATATAACTAAATATGTGACCGGCTAGGGTAAGCACCTGAAAGAACCTGAAAGCACATGAATGGTGACTTAGGACCCGCGTGCACGATGCGGGGTCTAAGCTAAAATACACCTGAGTTGTTACTTGGGATTGGTCACATAGATAGCATATTTCCCCTCCCCAGATACAAGTAATAAGCACAAGAGAACAAGAGTACCAGAAGAACATGTCGTGTTGCAATTGTGTCACTCAAGGAAGTACAGGAAAGATAATGTAAAGTACAAAACCGTAGAGTGTACTTGCCTGGCTCCAGGAAAGTACAAGTAGGCAAGAAAACTGGGTGTCCTCCTGTATGAAATAATGATGTATACAAGTTGGTCAAAATCTAAAGTAACCAAATCTTAAGACTAGCAAGTCACTTAATAATATATCCTAAGTCCTATTCTTGGTAAACAGGTTACCCTATAATTGGTAATTTGCCTAATTTAGTTAGTTAAAACATAAAGGTAGAGTCATATAAGCAAGGTTATAGAAATGAACTTATTTGGGAAAACCAATATCCTAACAAAACTGTTTATAAAACAGGAACTTGATGTAGGGTTGGTTCCTCAATCAATATGTGAAACTGATTCCTAGAATCTAAAGTTTACTAACTAAACTTGCATGGTTCTAAGACTTCATAATTTATAAAAGACCTTAATGAGACAAAGATTTTACCAGTGATCAACTTCCTTGCTAAAGTCAAGAGAAGAACCTGAGCTACTTAATGGAATGCCATTCCGAAACCTAAAGTTACTGAACTGATTCATGGAATGTCCTCGATCCTGATTAACTGAATATGAGATGTCTCAGGTTTCTTGGGTTCAATTAATCCCAACTCAGTACTAGGACTGATACTTAGACTAGTTTCCCAGATTTACTCCCTCCACATAACAGTCCTCAATCTTAAAGAAAGACAAACTAACAAATTACCAGCAGCCTAAAGATAGGACTGAACAAGGTTCAGTCAAAAATCAACCCAACTATCAACTTGATTAACTGTCCAAAGGAAAATTCAGTACCCAGCTATACATCATGTTCTGGAAACAAGCAAACAGTGAATTTTTAACTCCATTCAACAGAATTTCCAGGAACAAAGGAACCAATCAGTTCAGTCCAGATTCCCTATTACCAAGTTCAACTTCTAACTAAGTGTAATAGGTTAAGGGAAGAGCAACACAGGGGAGTGTAGAATACTGAAATTGTATTCATGCCTCCAGTCCAACCAGGACAGTTTATAAGCTTTATGATTCGTATAAAACCAACTTGTTGATATGAATTTAGGATAAATGAACTCAAGGTTGAACCATAGAATGATGATCCATCTATAATTGAACTTGACTCCACCCATGACTTCCAGAGTTCGAATGAAGACAATTCAAAGCTAACATCATCAGTCAGTGCAATTCCAAATGAAATTTCTACAAAATTTCCCTGATACTTCCTTGCTCACAACCTTCCTCTCATCACTAAATCACTCCTTACCCATATCCAAAATCAATTCCCAGTTTGCACTCTCTTGAACTTATGCAAATTCAACTTATTGCAATGGCAGAAACATACTGTCTTAATCTCTCAACACTAACTCAACACATATACACCAAATGGAACATTTAAGGTCACATATCTGAATACTGGCACAAAGGTGGAGCCCTGAAATTAAGATGAAATCTCAGGTCACTTCTCTGCCAGTATGCAGATCTGACAAGGATGGATGCAAAAATCATCCATCAATAATGCTCACTGATAACTGGAATTTAAATCAACAGGGGTTGCATCAGTGGAACAATCTAACACAACTCACCAGTCTACACTAACTCTAAAATATCATTTCTTACCACAGTTGGATATAATGATTTGAAAGGATGAAATCAACACATATGCTGGAATCAGGAATTACCTTGACCAAGCTTCTTCCCAATATCAACTCAAGTGCTTGAGAAGAGTAGTGTCCTGCACAAATGCTGGAACCATGTTCTCAATTAACATGACATCCTTCAACCCATATATCAAAATTGGTAGAAAAGATCAGTAATACCTACATGTACAACCTGGAATTTTTAGAAGTATGGATACCCCCCCTTCTTAAGATCCTGACATATACTAGGTAACAACTATGCCAAAGAACCAGGATTCGAATCATAGTCAGGCAAAAATCAGGAAATAGAATATACTCAGCTTAAGGATTTGGATCCACTTACCAACAACAATCTCTTGATTAAAACAAGACTTGATCTACTGCTTGAACACTCAATACTCTGACATTAAAATAACACTAAATTTAGAAGAAATCTTAATAGGATATAACTCAAAGAAGAAGAGTAATCCTCACCCAAAAATGGTTCAAGAGCTTCACACAAGAACAGATCTGCTCATCCCAAATAGTGGATCAACTATTTGTGAATCATCAACACAATGCACTCATTAGGCCAAGGAAAATGAATTGAGGAATAAAAGTACTAGGGATCTTAAATACTCACATGAATTGTTCAAATCAAATAGAATAGATCCGAATGGAAATGGCAGGAAACGTCCCTCCACTGTCGTGGCTCCTAGGAGAAGAAAATGAGGGGTCCTTCCATTCTGTCTGGTTGAGGAAGGACTGATGTCGATTGATCAGCTTGGATCTCAATAGGGGAAGCTCGTCGCCATTGTTGGACTTCTGAAGAACTCGAGATGGATCGGAGAAGAAGAAAGAATTTGCTCTCCAGAGTTTGTTAGATCTGAGCAGCAAAGAAAGGGAATGGATAGGATTTATAGGCAGTTGAAAGTTTGTTACCACAGCTGTCAGGAAAATCCGCAGGAAAAATTTGGAATTAGGAATTTTGATCAGTCGAGCAATGCTCTTCTTCCCTCTGGAGAGTTGGAATAAGTTTTCCTTTGTTGTTGGGAGAAATTTGAATTTAAACTCTCTCTCCAGGCATTCCTTTAGAAGAAACAGAGAACAAAATAACCTAAGTTAAGAACAGGTTGTGCTCAAAAGGAAGTGGTTGCTTGGGCTGGCTATGTTTGGCCCAATCAATTGGGCCAAAGGAGATTAGGCTTAAGAGAAAATTACCTAGATGGTTTATAGAAAGAAAATAATTTCATCTATAAAAAATATATTCCTAAAACATTTCTCAATATAAAATTTTAAATTTTTACCACATGCCAGGAAAGTGGAGTTACAAATTGCTTATGCGTCACGTCAACTCCGTGATCATGAGAAGAATTACCCGACCCACGACTTGGAGCTAGCAGTAGTAGTATTTGCACTTAAGTTGTGGAGGCACTACTTGTACGGAGATAGAGTGGAGATCTTTACTGATCATAAGAGCCTGAAGTATGTTTTCACCCAGAAGGATCTTAATATGCGACAGAGAAGATGGCTCGAGCTACTGGTGGACTACGATGTGGATTTGCAGTATCATCCAGGGAAGGCCAACGTTGTAGCAGATGCGTTGAGCCGGAGAGCCGGAGTTTATTTCCTGACGACGCAACCAGAGCTATTGGCGGATCTTCAGAAGATGGGAATTGAAGTGGTTCTTCCTTCCAATGTGGCCTTGATGGCCAGCCTACAGATTCAGTCCACCATAGTTGAGAGGATCCGGACAGCACAGTTAGCAGATTCCAAGATTCAGCGGCTCAGAGCAGAGTGCGAGGCAGGAAGAAGGCCAGAGTTATGTATTCATGAGGATGGTACACTTCGACACGGCACGCGTCTTTGTGTACCCAGTGGAGATATCAGACAAGAAGTCATGGCAGAGGCTCACAGTTCGCAGTACTCCATTCACCCAGGCGGCACGAAGATGTACAGAGATATTCGTCAACACTTTTGGTGGAATGGTATGAAGAGGGAGATAGCCCGGTATGTCTCTCGATGTTTGGTTTGCCAACAGGTCAAGGCTGAACATCAGAGGCCAGCTGGACTTCTTCAACCTTTGCCGATCCCAGAATGGAAATGGGAACGCATAACCATGGATTTCGTGACTGGGTTACCCAGATCTCCGACAGGCAGAGATGCTATTTGGCTCATTGTGGACAGGCTTACCAAGGTGGCACACTTTCTTCCATTTAGAGTTGGACAGTCGACGGCACAGCTAACAGAGATGTATCTCAGGCAGATCGTCAGACTTCACGGAGTGCCAGTCAGCATAGTATCAGACAGGGATACGAGATTTATATCGCACTTCTGGCGCAGTCTTCATCAAAGTTTGGGGACTCGTCTCAAGTTCAGCTCAGCGTATCATCCGTAGACAGATGGGCAGTCAGAGCGCACTATACAAACCCTCGAAGATATGTTGCGGTCGTATACCCTTGACTTCGGTGGCTCGTGGGAGGATCACCTGCACCTGGTGGAATTCTCGTACAACAATAGTTTCCAGGCCAGTATCCAGATGGCACCCTTCGAGGCTCTGTATGGTAGGATGTGCAGATCCCCGTTAGTATGGGACGATGTCGGAGAGAGGCAGATGCTCGATCCAGAACTAATTTCTCAGACGGTTGAAGTGGTCAGGAGAGTCGGAGATCACCTCCGAGTTGCTCAGGATCGCTAGCACCATTGGGCCGATGCTCATCGACGTCCCTTAGAATTTGCCATCGGCGACCATGTATTCCTTAGGATCTCGCCTACCCGCGGCGTCATTCGTTTTGGCATGCGGGGAAAGCTTAGTCCTAGGTATATAGGGCCGTTCGATATTCTGGAGCGAGTAGGCGATGTGTCCTATCGTCTCGCTCTTCCGTCGTCGCTAAGTGAGGTACATGATGTATTCCATGTATCCCAATTACGACGGTACATCCCGAACCCGAGCCATATCATAGATCATTCGGAATTGGTTGTTGGTACCAACCTTTCGTATGAGGAGAGGCCCGTGTCTATTTTGGACCGGAGGGAAAAGACGCTCAAGAACAAGACTATTAACTTAGTTCGTGTTGCTTGGGGTCATCAGTCTCTAGGTGAGTCAACGTGGGAGCGTGAGGACGACATCCGATCGCGATATCCCTATCTGTTTGACTCGTGAGGTATAATGTCTTTCTTATGCCTTACGCTTTCCCTTCCTTGCTTGCATTGTATGATTGTATGATTGAACTGCTTAACGTAGCTTGCCTGTGCTTAGTATAGCTTGTCATGGCAATCTCTAGCTCCTTGATTAAATTCCGAGGACGGAATTCTTTGAAGGTGGGTAGAGTTGTCACTCCCATTTCCTGTATTACGTATTTATGCTCGTATTTGATTTTGGCACGTATTTTAATTTTCTCGACATGCGGATTTTGGTTCTTGTAAATGGGTTTTGGACCATGGCTTGGTTTTATTTTGTGGAAGTTGGTTTGGTTTGGTTCATCATGAGTGGAACACTTTAACCTACACTCTACCCTCAACACAACACAACCACCCTCATTATATCTCCACCAAACTTTCTCTCTCCTCTTTACTCTCCATTAATTTTCTTCTTCTTCCTTCTTCCACAACTCCCCAACCCATTAGGCAAGTGCACCTTGCCATCAAATAAGCACCACTTTTTATTTGTCCATTAGCTAGATTAAGCCATGGAGAACAACTTTAGAACTTGACATTTTGTGATTTGGAGTATCCTTTGTTCTAGATCTAGATTTTTACTATTTTCGGATTTACATGGTTTTGATCTATTTAACTTTGATTTTTGTATGTTTTGATGCTTCCATGTGGAAGAGAATTCGATTTTACTCAAGTTAGAACTTTGAAAATCTAGATTTGGTTTTAATTTGGCTAAGTTATGAAGAATTGAAGTTCTAGGTGTTCTTGGACTTGCTCTCGGCCAGGAAGAACAGCCCTCTGTCTTGCGCTTTTTAGCGCATGGCCGATTGCGCACCCCCGGTCTGTGCTCTTTAGCGCAAGGCCGATTGCGCATGACCTCAGCCAGTGCTTTGTGCTGCGCTGGATTGCGCTGGCGCAAGCCATCCATGCACAAGCCAGCCATACGCAAAGTAACCCCTGCGCAATCCACCCATGCGCAGTTGACTTCTGCGCAGTCTGTTCCTGCGCAATCTACCCATGCGCAGTTCACTTCTGCGCAGTCTGTTCATGCACAATCTGCCCCTGTGCCCCTGCGCACTTGGCACCCTGCGCAACTGACACCTGCGCAATCCAACTCCCTGACCCCTTGCGCAATCCATTGGCTTTTGGAGTTTTGTTTATTTCTTTAAGCTTGGCTCTTCTATAGCCCTATATATATTAGTATTTTATTAGATATTTTACGCCCATTTTATATCCTTACGCCTTTTGTCATGAACTTGATTTTACTTAATATGTTTGGAATGACTATTGTACATGGCATGGCATGACAAGGAACTAGCATAACACGACAGTGACCCGTAGTGGTGCACTCTTGACATGACCAACCTGACTTGATAGTGGCCCGTCGTGGCGCACTCCTAACAAGTACCCTGACATGATTTATCTTGATAACTTGATAGTGGCCCGTGGCGACGCACTCCTGACTTGACTTGACTTGTAACTTGTAACTTGACTCGTATAATCAACTTGACACCGTGGGTGTTCCTGCTTGCCTGCTTGTACAATCCACTTGTCTTGTCTTACATCATGTCTAGGACGTGACTTCCTGGGTACCACGGCCAGGGACTCGCGCTAAATTGGATTAGGCTAATGATTAGATCAAACTAGAACATGGAGAATTCCCAGTCACAGGCAATCTCGTTATCTGGGCGCTTTAATGGACTTGTAGCTTGCCGACGAGTAGAGCATATTTCCAGCACACTGTCATGTGTTGCACCCTCTAAGTCACCTAAGGGTACATTTGTCTCCCGGGCAATGTACCCACCTATAACTCTCAACCCGCGGAAGGATAACTGGATAGTCTGCAGGGCTTGGGACTGGAATTCTCACTTGCATCTTGTTAGTAATTAGGCTTGTGATAACCCTAGTTAGTTAAAGTAGTAAGCCGTAGTACTTGCTTGGCCGATGGTGAATGAATGGTGTCCAGCTCTGTCTAAGTCTTATCTAGTCCCTGTACCTGGAACTCTTGATCATGATTGTTTTACTTATCTCTAACGATAAATGGGTAGAGACAGTGAGCTATTCAGGCGAAGGGGTACAATCCCGGTCCTTGTTTGATTTAAGGATTGTAACCTGGCTTCCGGAATGGTTCCACGTCCCTAGTCGTTTATCGCCCTGTGTACTTTACTACTTGTACTTCTTTTATTCTTTATGTTCTGATATGCTGGCTTTTGTTCTTATTTGTGGCCTCTTTTGTGGCACTTGCCCTTTCTGGGGTTTGACCCAGCTGGTTTTGTGTGGCCAGATTTCGGAGTAGCTCCCGAGGATCTACCGAGCTTCCAGCCCAATGGTGACAACTAGACGGAACCCGGGCCAAGAGTGGGTTTTCCTTTTTGTTTCACCCACTTATATGTAAATTTATTCTTTTGAGGCGTTTAGCCGACGAGCACCTGTTAGCTCGATGCACATTTACTTACTGTCTGCCTACGGGCTGTAAACATGATTAACAAATCCTAGAGTTGATCATGTATGACTGAACTCTTGCTAGTCCTATCATTTTGTACGACTAGCTTCATGATCATCCAATATGTAATATTTGGGACGTCTTATATATATATATATATTTGATGCTCTAACATCTTGTAACTCTGTTAATTGCTTGAGATTGAGACAATAGGCTTGACCTTAGGAGACTGCTGCCTTGTAGTAAACCCTCATATCTAGACAGCCGTGACCGTATAGTTGAGATGTATTCTATTTCAATATACGTAGCTGGCTATGTCTGCCCCCGCTCTCCAGTATTCTGGTTCTGGGGCGTGACATCGTTCAACGCCACATACGACCCCGATAGCACAATCACGTTGTGCTCTGTTGATGTGGCCATATCTGTAGCACTTTACTGTGTCAGCTCAGATCCATGAGCTCCGTAATATTGTGCTTCAGCGCATCAAAACATGTTGTGATCGTCGCATTGTCTCTGCAGCTGGGCCTAGGGCTGCTCTGTAATCCTCTGTATCAACTCATCATGCAGAGATGCAATCTGATGGTCAATGCTCTCCTAGACTCATATCGACTCTTGCAAAGGCTATATGGGAAATGTACAATGATAGGGGAAGCTTGGAGGACTGTGTCACAACAAAGGCGTTGTATGATTTTGTACCGTAGTACGTACCCTTCTGAAGATCACCTTTGACGGTCATCCACAGCTCATTCTTCGACAGAGTTGAGAAGGGTGAGGGCTACGTGGAAGTACCAACCTCTTCCTCGATAGGGGCATGCAGTAGTAGCCTGTTGCATCCACCGCCTACGGAGCCTAAGATACTCATCCTAGAAAAATACACATCCTTCGATAAATGTACTTCTTATTAACCACTCGTTGTGCACATAATTGTTAATATTTAAGCTACTTATTACTAACTCCATCGATATTTATTTGCATATTTTCAAAGTCATATTAAAATTAACAAAACATAAAGTAATACTTACATAGCTCTGCGTGACCCTCTCATTGATAAGCTTTCTGCTCTTTCGATGGGTGGCCAGAAAGACAGTCACTTTTGTTAGCGTTCTCTCCTTTTGTACCTATGAAAATATATTGTTTGTTATTAAAGTTAAATATTTTATCCTACTATAATAAAGTACATACAAGGTGACAAAAATGTTCTATCATCGGAATCGAGCTACCACACCACTTCACTGCCACATTCGCCTTCTCCGACCTTTCCTTGTACTTGTCATCGTTAGGGCTGTAAAACGATTCAAATCGTTCATATGCGGCTCGTGTTCGGCTCGGTCCAAGCTCGGTTTAAGTTCGTTCGTGGACTAATCGATACCGAGTTCGACCATAGGTTGTTCGACTCGATCTTGTTTATAAACAGGCTCGAGCTCGGCTCGGTTTCTCATATTAGAACTTTTTCTATATGGTATGCCTTTTTTAATAGATATAAATATATTTTGTCATAGAAATTTTACTTATTTTTTCTCTTTATATGATGGTAAATTTATAATGTAAAGAGCATAAGTAATTCAATAAAAAATTCTTTAAAATTTGAGAGAAATAGCGTGATAGTCTATACAATATGTTTTATAAATACTCACTACTAAGGCTGTAAAATGATTCAAACCATTCGCATTCGGCTCGTGTTCGGCTCAGTCCAAGCTCGGCTCGAATCAAATTCGTTCGATAGTTAAGTCAAACTAAGCTTGAACACTCTTTGTATTTTGAGCTCGTTCGTTCGATTTTCAGCCATAGTCATCGTTGAATCTAGTCCTCATCATAGTCCACTACTCAAACGTGATCCAACGTTGGATTGGTTGTCCCAGTCAATCATGAGTTTCTGGTCATTGATTGCATCACGAACCAGATTGACGGCGGCGACATAAAATATTTTTTCGATCATCTCAGCCCGTTGTGTTGGAGAGTGATACATTTTGTACAAAAATTAATGTATTAAGTTATATAATATGCATAAATTAGATGATTGATATTAATACCAAATTTATATACTTTTACCTTGAAGTGCTCAAACCAGAACGCATTCATCTCGTCCGAAGCATGCCACTAAAGTTGAACCAGTTCCGGTGCTCCAACACCCATTTGAGAAACTAAACCTTCTACAAAAGTTGTCTATAATCATTCATCAAATGCAACTTAGCTATAAAAATATAGCATGCATAATAACAGAACTTGAAATAACTACACAACGCATTCACTTCGAAATTTCCACATTTCTCAAGCCATCATTCGTTCTTCCATTCTTCCCAATTCATGGATCACCACGTCTTCTACTTTCTAATCTAGGGATTGCCACATTGACGATTCAATACATTTTCCATATTTTCACTCCTCTGAAGCAACAATACAATATACCACAAACAATATAACATTACAACATTATATTACATATGATAACATAACAACAACACTATTTTCCACATATTTATAACAACAGTTCAATTATTCATTTCTATAACAACAGTATAAAAACTCATATCTATAACAACAAGTTAATATTCCATGTTTTTATATAGAGAGTTAGTAACAGTCATATTACTCTCATTTATCTTGATATTTTTTACTTAGCATGACAAATTTATAGCAACAAAGACAAATAATATTTTTAAAGTGTGAAGGTAAATGAGAGATTGATCAAAATCACGCACCATTTGACGAATTGACTTCATCTCGATCACAAAGACTCCGAATAATTACTCTACATGAATCTAAGTCCAACCAGACCCTTCGAGCCAACAAACCAGCCCAACGCACCATGCACAGCGAGACATTATAAATCAGGAGATACATTTTGTTTGTATTTATTTATCTAAAAATTGTTTTTATTGATATAAAATTATGATAGAAGTCTTATTAAACTTTTTTGAAAAAAATAGAGTGAACAGTTATTTAAAATCTCTTGGATTTCTGAACATATATAATAAAATGACATTAATATCTTAAATAGGTACAAAGAGATTTTGTTATAACTTGAGTATTATTCATTTTAATATTATACTTGAGAAAAGGACCAAAATCATCTAATTCTTATAATATTATTCATGTTAATCTTTTCCTAATTAAAATTAAGTTGTTTTTACAAGTTCTTAAATTTAAAAACCAATTAGTTTTTTATGTTTGGATACACTCATAGTTATAAAATGTAAAGTTTTGAATTAACTTATCTATATTTAAATGATTGATAAAATTAACTCATGGAATAATCTTACTATCTAATTTTAAATTAATTTGATTTTGCATAGTCTATTTGATATGAAGAAAAATTTTCAGAGATACTTTTTATGGACATCAGATAGAACTTTTAGGTTATCTATCGAATCTTTTGATTATTTATCAAATTATTCAGTACTTATTTTCATGCAAAGTCAAAAGATACAGTAAAATATAAACAAATCCTTTAAACAAATCAATTTTGAATTAATATTTTACCATCAACGAACAAATATTAAGGAAAAAAATACCGATTTTTTCCCCATGTCCTACTTAATACACGGGACTTTGTGTGTTGGTCCCTTGACGAACAATCGATGGAAAAAATACGAGATCAGAAATAATTGTAAAGACAATGTTTCTGGCAACAACACCCTAAAGAAGGTGAAGTTGTTTTACGAGAATCTAAAAAGATTATTTCGTAATATTTCTCGAAGGCAACAGAACCGTATAACTTCTACAGAGAAGCGACGGTATTCTCGAAGGCAACCGAACCGTATTACTTCTAAAGAGAAGCGACGGTATTCTCGAAGGCAACAAGAGATGATCAACAACAGTTGAGTCTCAGATTCTCGAAGGCAACAGAAAGAGGGAGGAAGAAGAAGAACGGATCTCGCTGGGGTGTAGAACACCGGCGCTCAAAGCTATACCCGCAGTACGGATAAGCTCCCAGGAACCAGCAAGTTCAGGAGAACTTCTGGAACGCTCGTAAGTCAATATTTGAGACTTGAACGGGCTTCCTGGACTTAACAGACTCCCTCAACTCTCTTCTTGGTGCATCTTTCAAAGGAGGCCAAGGGGCTCTATTTATAGAGTGGAGTTGAGACTTCACCTCTTCTCCTATCCGATGTGGGACTAAAATACCAATACTCAAAAATAGAGTTTGATATTTTAGATCATCCCACAATCAGTATAGAAGTGTGCCAGTCCACGCCTACCCCCCGAACACTCCCGTGCATGCACGAGACATCCTGGAGTCCGTGTCCGAGTCCGAGTCCGCATCCGCACAACAAAAATTAACTTTCATCCTTGTTGGATTTAATCCTTTTTCCTTCTAGAAAATACTTCCACATGGCACAAACTTGTGCCCCACTACACCTCATGTGCACACCTCAACACAAGCAATGCATTATATTGAGATAATCACCATTTGGTGTAGCCGATGTGGGACTATCTTTTCTAGTCCAAAGGCAAAAACACCAACAATCCCCCACATATCTCAATATATGGGTTGAGCGTTCCCCACAGTGATTGTCCATCATGCATTAGGAGAGATGTCGCTACGACTTGAATCTTCCCGCATAGGTTAAATAACAGCATGATACAAGAATGGATTAAGCCTTAAATTCTGCACCATAACTGCAATTCTTCCTACTCACATAATGACATCAACTGTGCTTCTGGCTGCACATTGAAGGCCTTGTGCCAGCCTGGTTTCAGTGTATAATTTTGGGCGTCTACAAGCTTACCCTCAAGAGACGGCCTGATATCTCTTTCCATACACTATAGGTGAGTTCTTTATAAAGAGTCATGGCATGAAGCATTGCGCTTCTTTGCGGTGCTACGCCGCTATGACATGGCTTAAAGCCGAGGCTTTACCCCACCTGGGTACCTCATCGTAGTGTCATACTACTGTAGCATGAGGTCACAAGCCCCTTTGTAGTGCCAAACTACCCAGCATGAAGCCTTGCGCTTCCGTGCGGTGTTACGCCGCTATGACATGGCTTGCGAAGCCGAGGCTTTACCCTACCCGGTACCTCTTCGTGGTGTCATGCCACTGTAACATGAGGACATCGTCCTCTTTGTAGTGCTGTCTACCTCTCTTTATTACGATTATCATACAGCATTAGGCTACCTGCCTATTTGCGGTGCTACTCCGCTGTGACTTAGCTTGCAAAGCCGAGGCATTATCCCTACCTGGGAACCTCATGGTGGAGTCACCCCACTGTAGCATGGAGTTTCACTCCTTGTAGTGCTGCTCTACCGTGCTTCCTGTAAAGCACACCAGGCATTCACTCTGCCTGAGAACTCATTAAGGCATTTAAGCCATCCTTCCCACAGGATCAATTTTCTTCAGAAAATACATAGTAGACAATAGTGGTTATGGGTCCGTAACCCTTCCATGTTCCGCAGAACAAGTACCCACTGTTAACTGATATTATTCTAGTCAATGATCCTCCTTTGAACCAAAAATTAAATGTCTAGTAAATTTCTCTTTGAACCAATAACATAAAATTTTATGGTAGGATTACAATAACACAATATCAGAAAGTCTTCAAGCCCATCTTCCTTGCTGTGTCCTCGACCAGCTGACGCTTGAGACCCTTCGTGAATGGATCCGCCAGGTTTTCCTGACTCCGAACATCGATCACTGCAATGACGCGCCTTTTGATGAGATCGTTCACTGCTCTGTGCTTCAACCGCACAGTCCTCTTCTTTCCGTTGAAGAGTTCATTTGATGCCACTGCTGCTGCCGCCTGGTTGTCACAGTATATCGGAATCGCCGGTATCTGAGCCCCAACCATTGGAAGGTCATATATGAGCTCCCGAAGCCACTCTGCTTCATCTGCAGCAGCGTCCAATGCAAATAATTCAGATTCCATGGAGGAGCGAGATAACATAGTCTGCTTCTTCGACTTCCACGATATAGCAGCTCCATCCATGGCGAACACATATCCACCTATGGAATATTCGCTCTCCACCTCTGAACACCAGCTAGCATCACTGAAGCCTTCCACTACTGACGGATCTCCGCTGTAGTATAGTGCATATGTCTGAGTCTTCTTGAGATATCTCATAACACGCTTCACAGCTTTTCAATGCTTTACGCCTGGATTGCTCGTAAATCGACTCAGCATTCCCACTGCAAAGGCTATGTCAGGCCTTGTGGCAGTAGTAGCGTACATCAAACTTCCGATGACGCTAGCGTACTCCAACTGCCTGACGCTCTCCTTCGAATTTGGCTCCAGTTTCAGATCACTCCTGTACGGTGTATCAATAATAGGAAGATCTTGATATCCGTAGCGAGAGAGCATCTTCTTAATGTAATGAGACTGTGACAGCGCTATTCCAGTGCCTGTCCGGATGATCTTGAGCCCCAAGATTACGTCGGCATCCCCCAAGTCCTTCATACTGAACTTGGTCGAGAGGAATTTCTTTGTCTCTGTGACGCAGCTTAAATCCGTACCTAGGATTAGCATGTCGTCCACGTATAGACAAACGATTACTCCTCTTCCGTCAGCAAACTTCGTATAGACACACTTGTCTGTTTCACTGACCCTGTAGCCATTTGACCTTATCACCTTGTCAAACTTCTTATGCCACATTTTGGGAGCTTGCTTCAAACCATACAGAGACTTCATCAACTTGCAGACTTTGTCTTCCAGACCTCTGACGACAAAACCTTCTGGTTGTTGCATGTAGATCTCTTCGGTCAGCTCGCCATTATGGAATGCCGTTTTCACATCCATCTGATGTATCACCAGCTTGTGTATTGCTGCTAAAGCAATTAACAATCTGATAGTTGTCATCCGAGCTACTGGAGCATAAGTGTCAAAGTAGTCGATCCCCTGCTTCTGAGCAAACCCCTTGGCCACTAGCCTGGCCTTGAACTTGTCAATGGTTCCATCTGCTTTCATCTTCTTCTTGAAGATCCATTTGCATCCGATGGGTCTTGCTCCTTCTGGTAGGTCGACCAATACCCATGTGTTATTGGAGGTGATTGAGTCAATCTCGTTGTCAATCGCCTCCTTCCAGAATATAGCATCTCTGGTCTTCATCGCCTCATCATAGGTAAGCGGATCTGCTTCCACATGATAGGTGACGAAGTCATCTCCGAAGTCTTTCGGCCTCCTTGCTCGCTTAGTTGACGGCTCAGCGAGTTCTGGTTCAGCTGGTGTCTCCTTGACGACAGCTTCATCTTGGACTACTGGTTCATTAAAGACTTCTGTCTGCTTTGTACCCTCATCATTCTCCGGAAGATCCGCGAGAACAATATTCTTGTGTTTTGCAAACTTGTCTTCAAAGTATTCAGCATCGCGAGATTCGATGATATGGTTTGACCCGATATCAAGGAATCTCCGAGCATCACTCTTCTCGGCATACCCCAAGAAGATCGCCTTCGTAGTCCTTGTCCCCAGCTTCTGAATCTTCAGATCCGGGAGCTTCACATAAGCCAGGCACCCCCACACTCGAATGACATTCAGGTTGGGTCTGACTTTGAACCAGAGTTCATGAGGAGTTATGTCGGAAGTTGCATATGGCACTCTGTTCAGAATGAAAGTGGCCGTTAATGCAGCTTCTCCCCAATAGCACTTTGGGAGACCCGCAGTCAACAGCATAGAGTTCATCATCTCTGTCAACGTTCTGTTCTTCCTTTCTGCTACTCCGTTGGATTGTGGAGAATACGGAGCCGTCGTCTCATTGATGATTCCATGTTCTTTGCAGAATGATAAGAATTCGTGAGACCTATATTCCCCACCTCGATCACTCCTCAGCCTCTTGAGTTGTTGTCCAGTTTGCCGTTCAGCCTCGGCCCTGAACTCTTTGAACTTCTCGAATGCTTCGTCTTTAGATTTGAGTAAATAGACGAAGGCATACTTGGAGAAGTCGTCTATGAAAGTAATGAAATACATTATCCCGGCCTTTGTAGAGAATTGTTTGAAGTCACAGATATCTGAGTGAACCAACTCCAGAAGATCTGTGCTTCGATTGACCCTGTGAAAGGGTTTCCTAGTGATCTTCGTCTGAGCACATATCTCATATTTCTCTACCTTACCCCCACACTTGGAGATAAGTCCTAGACTAGACATTCTGTTAATTCTTTTACAATGAACATGTCCTAGCCTATTATGCCACAACTCAAGAGAATAATCAGAAAAAGTGATAGCATTTATATAATCATGCTGGGTTACAACAAGCTGAATCTTGTACATTCCTTCAGTCTGAAAAGCTTTCCCGAAGAAAGTACCCTTCTTGGACATCACCATTTGGCCAGCATTGATGTCCATCCTCAAGCCTGCGTTGCAGAGCAGGCTCCCAGAGATCAGGTTCTTAGCGATTGCAGGAACATGCTTCACACCTTGAAGCGTCAGAATGTTCCCCGATGTAAGCTTCAGCTCCACCGTCCCGATCCCCAGTACTTCAGCTTGTGCCTGGTTCGCCATCATGACTTTCTCGGAAGTAGGCTCATAGGAGACGAACCAGTCCTTGTCTGAACAGACATGACATGTCGCGCCAGTGTCTATCTACCAGTCCAAGTCTGCCCCCACAGTTGCAACCTGTGCTATCATGGCAACCTGATTAGTAACCAAAGAAACCTTGTTAGGCTCACCTTGCTCTTTGGGCTTGGACTTGCATTCACTTTTATAGTGACCCTTCTTGCCACAGTTGAAGCAAGTCACATGGGACTTGGACTTCTGTTGCTTGAATCCTGGACCCTTCACTTTCAGATTCGAGAAGTCCTTCTTCTTGTGGTGAGAAGCCGCCTGCTTCCCTTTGTTCTCTCTGGTGGCTTGAACCAGATTTGCCGTTGCTAGTTGCTTGGATAGGGCGTCCAACTTCTGTTGAGAGCGCATTTCGTCCTCAACATGAATCTCACTGAGGAGATTATCCAGGCTAATCTCCATCTTCTTCCTATGCATCCTTGCATAGATGTTGCTCCATCCTGGAGAAAGTTTTGCCACGATCCCTCCAACGACGAACTTGTCGACGAGGGGCATGCTATCATCCTCCAGTTTCTGGCGCAGCTTCAGGAACTCTTTCACTTGGGACAGCATGGTCTTCTCGTCTTCAAAGACCCATTTGTGGTATTTTTCAACCATGAACATCTTCGACCGGGCCTCGTCGTCGTCATACAGCTTCCCCACGGACTCCCAGATCTCTTTGGCAGAAGTCTTCTTTGTGTAGGACTCGGCCAGAGAGTCTTCCATGGAATTCAGGATCAGCAGCCTGCATATGCTGTTATCCTTTTTCCACTTCGTCTGCTTGCTCGTAGCAGCGGCCAGAACAGCAGCAGATCCTGTTGCTAGAACGATTGGTTCTTCCTCATCCAACACGTGATCAACATCCACGAGTTGAAGGTTCAGAGTCACCTTTCGCTTCCAGATCTGGAAGTGTTCACCGTCGAATTTCTCCAACTTGTTAAAGCCGGTATCGACAAGCGAAGCACGAGTGTTTTCCATCGAATCGTATAGCTTTGAGATTGTTGGTCCCTTGACGAACAATCGATGGAAAAAATACGAGATCAGAAATAATTGTAAAGACAATGTTTCTGGCAACAACACCCTAAAGAAGGTGAAGTTGTTTTACGAGAATGTAAGAAGATTATTTCGTAATATTTCTCGAAGGCAACAGAACCGTATAACTTCTACAGAGAAGCGACGGTATTCTCGAAGGCAACCGAACCGTATTACTTCTAAAGAGAAGCGACGGTATTCTCGAAGGCAACAAGAGATGATCAACAACAGTTGAGTCTCAGATTCTCGAAGGCAACAGAAAGAGGGAGGAAGAAGAAGAACGGATCTCGCTGGGGTGTAGAACACCGGCGCTCAAAGCTATACCCGCAGTACGGATAAGCTCCCAGGAACCAGCAAGTTCAGGAGAACTTCTGGAACGCTCGTAAGTCAATATTTGAGACTTGAACGGGCTTCCTGGACTTAACAGACTCCCTCAACTCTCTTCTTGGTGCATCTTTCAAAGGAGGCCAAGGAGCTCTATTTATAGAGTGGAGTTGAGACTTCACCTCTTCTCCTATCCGATGTGGGACTAAAATACCAATACTCAAAAATAGAGTTTGATATTTTAGATCATCCCACAATCAGTATAGAAGTGTGCCAGTCCACGCCTACCCCCCGAACACTCCCGTGCATGCACGAGACATCCTGGAGTCCGTGTCCGAGTCCGAGTCCACATCTGCACAACAAAAATTAACTTTCATCCTTGTTGGATTTAATCCTTTTTCCTTCTAGAAAATACTTCCACATGGCACAAACTTGTGCCCCACTACACCTCATGTGCACACCTCAACACAAGCAATGCATTATATTGAGATAATCACCATTTGGTGTAGCCGATGTGGGACTATCTTTTCTAGTCCAAAGGCAAAAACACCAACATTGTGCACACACATCTACACGTCCTCCACATTTCGATTCCGAGACCTTCCGCTTAGCTAAGGTGACCTCTCCTGCTGAATATAACATAATAGCCAGCTGAGTTTGGTTACCTTTTTTTTTAAGCTTAACAATCTTATGAGAAAATAAAGACGTGTAAGAAAAAAAATTAAGAAAAGATTTGAGAAGAGAAAAATACATGGACACAAGAAAAATGAAAATGATTGATTAATGAGAAAGAGAAAAAACTGATATATAAATTCCAAAACTGTAGTCATAATTGTAGGATAGCATCGTCACTTAAAATTATACTTGAAAATCAGTATATTTATTAATGATAAATGTAAACAGTAATACAATTGTATAACTTATAATATCTTCACCATTGTTCTTGCTGCCACTGGTTTGTCCTAACTTTTAAATGTGAATAAAAGTTAATGGATAGTAGTTAATTGCAAATGCTCTTAGCTCATCTGGCATCTCCAATGGGGATTTCTAAAACTGAGTTTCTATCCTACTTAACATTGTTCTTTAAAGAAAATTTCTATACTAGTTAATAGACTTAGAAATTGCTATAAAAAATACTTTTCAATGGTTCTCCCTTGCTATTTTGTGTGCCAAAAAAGAGAGATCAATTTAATGAGATAGGGCCTAATATTAATTGCTACGAGAGAGAGAAAACTTTATTAGAGTTTCTACATGTAGAAAATTTTATAGAAATTTTACATCCTATATTACCGCCACATAAGAAAAAATAGAGGTTGAAATTATGGTTGGAAGAAGGTTTTTTTTCTAACATAGATTTCTACCATATGAATATAGAAAATAGAAACCCCATCAGAAATGGTCTTACTGGTAAAAACGATATGTTATTAAATTAAATCTGAGTTTAAAATATCTAAATACAAAACCTATGACTTGAAAGTAGATGCACTTAATAAACAAACTGCCATTACATTAAGAAAAGAAATTACTATTATACATTAAATTAAGAGTTAATTAGGTAATGGGGAGAGAGAGAGAGAGAGAGAGAGAGAGAGAGAGAGAGTGTGTGTGTGTGTGTGTGTGTGTGTGTGTGTGTGTGTGTGTGTGTGTTAGGTGATGGAATCTAGAGAGAGAATTATTTTAACGTTGTCATGTGAAATCATATGTACGCTCTCAAAAAGGTTGGACATATGAAAAGCAGTTCTTATAGGAGGACCTAAACATAATTTCTCGTGCATCATACAGGAATAATTTTAGTAAATTGCATATAGTCCCTCAAACAAATATTCCTGAAGCTGGAAGTAATTCTTTATTGGTACTATTCCTCCAGAAGAATGGATTTTAATTTACAATTAGTATTTTTTGTATTTATTTATTAGAGGAGATATTTCTATGTAAAAATTGCAAAACTCATGTTGCTATATATCTTTATGGAGTCATTCTTTCAAGAATCAAGGAGTTAGGATGTTTTCATGCATTATGTTGGCGCACCCGTCCTAGGCTCTTAGGCCAAGGTGGACCGATAAGTTTTCAATTTACTGTATAGATCTTCTTCCACACTTTGGATCTTCGGAATTTGATTAGTAATGCCCATCACTAAGGACAACGACATCTCGGGTGCGTAGCTTGTAGGGATCTTTTTGGCCATTTTGGATTGTTTACCTTTATTTTCACTTCCTGTAAGGCGTTTGGGCAATCTCCCGACGTCTACTTGAGCCTCTGACTCCGTTTGATAGTAATATATTCGGACTTTTGTTTAAAAAAAAAAAAACGAAAAGAAAAATATCCTTTTATATTATAGTTTATTATTTTTAGCTACATAGTAACTAATTGGTTTAATTGGTTAAAGATGTGTGTTGGAAATAAGTGAAGTGAAAGCTTAAACTTTCACTTTTATCTTCTATGTTTATCACTTTATTATTTGATTATTAATTTTTTACTTCTGGATGTGATATAAGTACCTCTTGTTCCCTTGTGAGTTTGTATCTCACATTCTTTCTTGCAAACTTGGAAGTAGGATTATTATTTTTTTAAAATTTTAAATTTTAAACTAATAACTATGTGACAAGTGTATAAATATACAATTTAAGTCATACCACTTGCGTATTACTAGATGTAGTTATATAAATGATAATTTGGAGGGGGCCAAACATGGTAACCAAACAAGAACTAAAAAAACTCACTTGTAAAAAAGTAAGTCTTATTAAAAAAAAAAATTCACTTTACTCCACTTGTTTGTAACCAAAAAAAAAAAAAAAAACCAAAACCACAAGGAGCTCAATATTTAACAAGTCTTATATTCAAATCATATTAGCATTAATTTGTTTATAAAATATCTTCTAAATTTTAAGTAATGGTTTGTTTAGCATTCTTTTGCTTATTTTTTTAACCAAAAAATCGGAGGGGTAACGAAGAAAAGTGAAAAGTTTTGTTTAAAAAGTCATAAGTACTCTTCATTTTTGCGTTAAACCTGCTGCTAGCTTCCTGATGCGTCATGTCTTTTTTCTCTTCCTCATACTTTATTACTCGTTCGTTGATAAGATAAATCATCCGTATGAATACGTTAAGTTGATAAAAAAAAATTCTAAGGTTGATAAAAAATTAAAAATTAAAAGATATTGTTTGTGAAAATATTTTTTATGGGTATTTTCTTTATATATATGTATCATATTTCTAGTTACTTTCTTTGTGAAGATATTTTGTGAAGGTACTTTGCGAAGATTTTTTTGTAAAGATATTTTGTGAAAATAAATTCTAGTTATGTTCTTTATATATGTATCATATTTGTGAAGATATTTTTAGTAAAATTTTGACAAATTTTCATTAAAAATTCAATCAAATTTAATTTTATACCATATGCAATAAGAATATTTTGGTAATATTATACTTTTATTAATCTCCCATCCATTCAAGACCTCCAACCAACCAATAGTTATTAAATATACCCTACTCTTCCTCAAATTCAAACAAAGTCAAACCCCCCCCCCCCCCCACTTATATCCCAATTAACTCGGCCTATTCTCCCCCCCCCCCATTTATGCCCCAATTAACTCAGCTTATTCCCCCCCCCCCCCCCCCCTCTCAATCCAAGCAGACCCTACGGAAAGAAAAAGGAAGAAGAAAAGATAAAGGTACATTTTAGTAGGGATGAACATTAATCGAGGACTGAATCGAACAATTCATTTTCGATTTTTAAAATACTACCAAAACTTATTTGGTTTCAGTTTCGATTTTATATTTCTATTTCCGTCATAAATCGAAAATTGAATAAGCCTTATATAATTATTAACCACTACTAAAATACATCAATTTGGCGACGGACCATTAGCGACGGATCTTGTCCGTCGGTAATAGCGACGGACTAGCGACTACCTTGTGACGGACTACCGTCAGAAAGCAATGGATAATTTTTTTATTTTTTTTGTGTCAAAATCAGTCGTACATCCATCGCTGTAGCACCCAGTTTTCTGAAATTGGGGATTTTTGAAAATTTATTATTTTTATTATTTATTAAATGGTGTTTAGGGCATGATATGATTTTTGGTGATTATTAGTGTAGTTAAACCATTTCTAAAGTCATGCTAGGTCATGACTTATGACTTTGTGATTTTGGTTAGTATAACTTAGTGTAAACCCTAGTTGTCTCTAACCTAGAAGTTGCCATGACCATGAGAGCTTAGCCATAGGCTTAGAACACCAAATTAGTGATTTTTTAGCCTAAAGGGTATTTTGGTAATTTACTAGACTTTATTTGAGATTATGTGATTTTATTATTATTTAATCATGGTTAAAGTCCCATGATTAGTCCCTAACCTATCCTACCCTAAACTAGAGGTTAGCCACTAATCTAGAAGCATTAGGATGAAGATTGGTCATGGGGTAAAGTAAGTTAAATATCTAGATATTACTATTCTTGATATTTTGCTTAAATCACTCCAAATATCCAACCCCTTTACACAAGTCCAAGCCTTAGCCTAGAAGAAAGCCAAGGACACCTCCCCTACCCCCATGGCAGCCAAGGACCCCCCCTTGGCAGCCCACAATTCTATAAAACCCCATTGAATTAATTCATGAATAATTTACATGAAATTAATTCCTAGAAAATCTATTTTTCTTCAAACCTTCACAACTTGATCATTCTTGATCCAAATTCACTCTAGTCTTTTGCATTGGACTCCCCTACAGTAGAGGGTACCATTTGTGGGTAGTTAGCAAGGATTCGGAGGCTCGGGATCGTCACAAGATCGAAGGAAGTCCTCATTCAAAAGGCTTGAAATTGAGGTTTCACCCTCAATAGGTAAAACCCTACAAAACCTATTAAATTCTAGTTTTCTTCCCATGGATGCATTCATTTAGGGTCCCCCTAAGTGTAGCCCAAGTTTGGTAGGAATTCGTGTCCATTTCGTGTCCGTATCGGACACGTATCGGTGTTTAAAATAGGATGTTCGATGAAATGTTTGTGAGAAGTAAATTATGTTAATTTTAGATTCTAATTGAATGGAAAATTAAGTTATTATATGTATATCACTAATCATTTGGACTGAGTCGAAGTTTAGAAGTTTTCGTGTCCAAAATGGACATGCACACACGCGCACATGCCCCGTACCCATGCCCTGCTACCCGACACGAAATTCTCCCTGTACACGACACTTGGACACACCAAATTTGGTGTACACGTGGGGGCCATGACTGTCAGGCCACCCACAAAATTTCAGGTGATATGGTGGAGTATCGAGGGAGTTCTCGGGCCTGCACTGAAATTACACTGGCACGCGCACACTGTACACACGCGGGAAAACCCCCACTGATACGGGTTGAGAACTCGGACACGACACGGTGTTGACCCATTTCAGGGTGCTAGACACAAAGCCCTAGACCTACCCTAGCTGCTGACACGTGCACGAGACCCAAGGTTGCGTGTGTCGTGTCCTAGCTCGACTTGCACACGTGCACGACGCTGTGCACGCGTTGAGTGTCAGGAATTTACCCGTATAGTGTTTTTGTGAGATTGGACACGTGAAACCGTGTCGTGGTGTCGTGTCAGGCACCTAGGACACTAGTGTATGTGTGGGGTGTTAATTACCAACCCATAGGATCGAGTCTTAGTTTGGTTTCGTAGGTGAAATCAAGTTTACCTAGTTTCTAGTTCACAGTCCCTATTTTCCAGGTTTTAGGATAAATCCAGTTTTGCAAATCCGAGTTTTAAACCTAATTTTGATCTGAATTATACATTGTATGGTATGTTTTTAGTATCTATATACATAGTATATATGTATGTGAGAGTGTGGGTGAATTTTAGGGGTAATTGGTTGTGTATAGGTGTAGTTGTGTGTATATACATATATATGTATATATATAACTGTGGGTGTGTGTGTTTGTGGCTGAATTTTGGGTTCCAGGATCAGGAACCACCCCCTCTCCTTTCTTGTCTACTGTCAGCCCTCTCTCTCACTGTTCATTCACTCTCTCTCTCACTCTATGTCTCTCTCTCTATGTCTCTCTCTATATATATGTAATATATAAGTTATATATATAAATATGTATATATATATATATATATATATTGATATATATATATTGTATTAGATTATACATGGTATTATGTATATATATGTGAGTGTGGGTTGTATTATATAGAGTATTACATATTGGTATTTGGGTAGTAGATAGATAGTGTATGTCTATATATATATATATATATATATATATATATATATATATATATATATATATATATGACTCCTAGTTATAGGTTTATATGAAAACCCCATCATTAGCCTATGGCCTAGGATTTCTAGCCAATGGCTTGGGGCTAACCCTAATGGCCCAAAACCAACATGTTGACCTTTGATTACTAAGGGTTGACCAAAGTCAACCTTAGGTCAAAAGTGACCTAGTTCACCTAGAAATGACTAGGAATGACCTAAAACAACTAGTTTGACTAGTTTGACTAAAACCCTAACTAGTTGACTAGTGTTGACCTAACTTTGACTAGTTTGACTTTAGAGTTGACCAAGAGTTGACTTTTGACCAGATTGACCTAGAATCATGTAGTATGCATTGTATACTCTATTTTTACCATGGTGGATATGTTGTGACCTGTTTTACTCTAAATAGGACTCTGTGACACCAGTTCGGACATCTATTCATATCAGTCATACAGGATGACAGGCGAGTACATTCTCTGATCTTTTCATGCTTGTTAGGACTTATATTCTTGCTTTAGATTACTTTACATGATGTTGTCACGTCATTATCACGGATTGGTACTATATGAATCTTGTTATGCGATGTTATCTCCCTCGGGGTGCATCAGATACAGTTGTCATGTGCTTTTCACGAATATCTTGTATTTCATGTACACCGCTTTCATGTATACTCTTGTGCAATCTTGTACTCTCATGATCACGCGAGCAAACATGATAAAAACCTCTTGTACAAGGTAACGTAACTTGACTGGATCGTTGTGTATTGATTGGGGAGGGTGAGTAGGAAATGGTTATGTGATCAAAATCCCATCTTGTACAAACTCTTGTGAAATCTTGTGAAATCTTGTATATGTCCTAAGCCCGTTTATATAACCATATCATGCTCTAAATCACAGGTTACCTACAGTTCTTACTTATCATGTATATAGATATTTCCAGTTATCAAATCTCTCTCGTTTTACATATATTCTTTACAGTTCATGTATCTTACTCTATGCATGCTTTACATTTCCCAACCTGATATGAACTGCGTGAGATGTATTGTGCTCGTTCCTGTCCTGACTGGGCCTGTTGAAAATATTATAGATGATGATGGTGACTGTCCTACCTTCTATGGGACACATGAGGGTGACCTTCAGGAGCCTGAGGAGCATCTAGCTCAGTAGGGGGTGCCTAGTCTAGTCTAGTGTTTACAGTTTTTATTTTGTATCGGACTATTCCGATTGTTAGTTGTGACTTAGTAATATTTCAGGTCTTGTACTTATTTGTGTTGGACATCTACTTGTGTGGTGTGATAACTCTATATATATTCAGTTCTTTCTTTCGTCTGATTCCATATCATGTTCTATCTTTATCTTCCCTAGACTTGTGTTGAGATATAGAGTTGAGATGTTATGTTATACCTCCGTGCGGAGATGACAGGTTTATATGTCTTATTGTTAGATGTTAGTTGTTATAGATGACCTATACAGCGTTCTACCGCCGACACTGCGGCGTAGGCTGGACGTACCCACGTTCTCGTGCCCCTAATCAGGGTGCGGGTCGTGACAATCGCTAATTTGACGAAAATTTAGCGACGGATTGATCTCCGTTGCTAATATGTCGCACATTGTGGCGACAAAATCTGAAAAAATGGCGCGATAAATTAGCGTCTAACTAGCGACGGACGTTTCGTCGGTAATCTAATGGGTATTTAGCGACTACTTAGCGACGGATATATCCGTCGGTAGTCCGTCGCTAAATACTGTAACCTAACTTAAATTGAACCGACGGGGAGAATTTTTCATTTCCCCCAAAAAGACTCTCTCTTCCCCTTCTCTCTCTCTCTCCGGCGGCGAGCTCTCTCCGACGGGTCTCTCTCTCTCTCAGGTATGCTCTCTCTCCCTCCCTCTCTTTCTCTGTTTAATATATAGGGTTTCGGGTTTGGGGGGAGGGATCGGCTGTCGCTGGGGCCGGCGGGGTGGGGGGGAGGGAGTGGGGGTAGGGTGGGTGGGGGAGGGAGGGTGTTGAGGGCGGGGGGCAGGGTAGGGTTTCGGGTGGGGGGATCGTGTCACGACCCGCACCCTAGAATAAGGGCACGAGAAGTTGGTACGTCCAGCCTACGCCGCAGTGTCGGCGGTAGAACGCTGTCCTAGGTCTCATGCATCTAACAGTATAAGGCTAAACAGTTTATACTCCCCGAATGGGGGTGACATAGCAGATACAGACTCAATCACATCTAAGGTAGAGCACGATAAGGATAGATAAAACATGAAATCCAAAAGAGGTACAACAGAGAGAAATCTAAGTGTCTAAGATACACAAATCCAGAAATACATCTCAAATCTCCAAACTCAGATACAGTAATCCATAAAGTAAATACAACTCCAGACAATTGAAATAACTATCTATACAACCTCTAATGTGTCTCCTCTAGGCTAGCAGGCAATCTCCAAGCTATCTGTAAAATTTATCAACAGGTCCAGTCAGGACGGGAGCGAGTACAGTACATCTCAACAATATCATAACAGGTTAGGAAATATAAACATGCTAGAGAGTAAGATACAGGATCTGAAGAAATAACATGATAAAAAAAAGAGAGACTGTAAGTAAATAGCTACAATATATAGAGAACTATCAGTGACTAGTGATTCAGAGCACAAGATGGTTATGTAAACGGCACGATGTTGTACACGAGTAATCTACAGAGGTTGTACACGAGTAATTTACTAGATTGATTACATAACCACTTCTACTCCCCCGCCCCAATTAATACACAAGGATCTAGCTACGTTATGTTATTGCACACGAAGTATAGTCGCACACGAGATCATGTGAATACATGAATATATACGATTTCACACGATTTGTACACGAATGTCACGAATACAAGGAGTACACAATGCTCACGATAAAGTACACGAACACGAATACCAGATGTATCCGCTAAGGGGATAACATCGCACAACAAGATCCATATAGTACTAATCCATGTTTCCAACGTGTCAGCATCATGTAAAGTAATCTAAAGCAGGAAATATAATCCTAAACAAGATATGAAATGATCAGAGAATGTACTCGCCTGATAACCTGAACAGCTGATAGGTATAGGGGTCCAACTGAAGCCACAGAGTCCTATTTAAAGCAACACAGGTTACAAGGTGTTCAAGTTGTAATAAAAGAATCTCTACAAGCAATCTATATTATCCTAGGTTCTTCTAAGTCAAATTAACTCTAGGTCAACTCCGGTCAATATTCTAGTCAAACTAGGTCAAGTGTTGACTTACAGTTGACTTTTGGTCAACTGGTCAACTCTGGTCAAATAGGGTCAATTCTAGTCTAATTATTAAAGATATAAAGTGCACTTCGTTATTTGTACGTCAAAACTTACGACATGCAAATCGAGATAAGATGATTAACGGTAAAGTTAATAATCTTATTATAATATTTCACGTGTCCATCTGTCAATTTTAGCGATGTGAGATCAATGGAATTGACTGATCTCAGTTTCGTTGTACTAATCCCGAAATACGAACATTATAAGAATTAATTATTAATTAATTATAAAAAGGTTAAACTCAAAGAAACTATAAACAAACATTGTCGGACGATGAAATAAACATCGCCAACGTGTCCAGAATGGTCAAATTAGCTAGGATAGCCTACCTACCGGTCCAATTTGGACACAAGGGCAAAAAGGTAATTTTGGGTCAAAATGGTGTCCATGTCGGAGTTGTTTTGCACCGAAATACGTGCAAGAAAACAAGTCTATAAAATATAACAAATTATATGTCCACGAAACTAGGATGACGATACGAACCCAACGGTATCTCCAGAATTGGATTCCGTTGACCCGATCTCAATTTGGTCCGTTGACCAGAACTTAGAATTCTGGTTTGCACAGAAATGCGTGCCGGAGCCAAAGTTCTCAAAACTCAGCAAACTATATGTCAACGAGTCCAGAATGACGATACGAACTCAACGGTATATCCGGAATTGGATCCCGATGAGCCGATCTCAAAATGACCCGTTGACCCGGATATTGGTATCCGACTTGCACCGAAATGCGTGTCGGGTCCAATGTCCACCAAAACCTAGCAAATTATATATCAACGAGTCCAGAATGACGATACGAACTCAACGGTATATCCGAAATTGGATTCTGATGAGCCTGCGTCAAAAAGTTCCGTTGACCCAGAATGTGTGACCCACTTTGCACCGAAAAATGTGCCAAGGCCCACGTTCTCCAAATCTAACAAATTTTATATGAAAACATGCCAGAACGATGCCACGACTCTACTGGTGGTGTCAGAAATGAAATATGGAGTCCTGTGTTCAAAAATAGAATTTTACAAGTTGGAAATTACGAATTCGGACGACCAACTTTGGCGTCGAATTCAACCAATCAAACAAGCTCACAATGAATCAAAACTAGAGGGATAGCAAGAGGGTTGTACCAGCTTTGCACAGGAACTGATATTACGCCAAACGGAGCTGCGGTAGACGAGATACAAGCTGAGGAAGTTGGCCCCACGAAACTGTCCAAATTTAATACAATTTAAACGGTCAACTTGGTGGCCGGTTTTGATGTATCAAACGATAAAATTAACGGACAAAAGTTGACAGGGATGAAGGTGGATATACCGAGATTGTGATGGAGCGAAGAAATCGTCGATCCAACGGTCGGATTTCCGGAAAAATGTGCGCGAAGTCGCTGCGACGGAACGCAATTCCAGCCTCGTTCCCGAGCTCGTCACGACGGGACGTCGTGTAAAATGCACGAATCGCCTCGATGGCGTTTCCCGGAGGACGGTGGCCGTCAGGAAAGAGTTCGACGGAGTTCGGCGCACGGCCAGGGTCCATGGCGGCCCGTGCGTCGGCACGGCGGTTCACGACGGCGGCCCGCGCGCGCGCGTGCGTGCCTGTACTCATGCAGCAGCTGCTGCTGTGCTTTAGTGCTGCCGCGACGGTACGGCCTGGCCGACGAGGCGCGGCGGCGCGCTGTCGAGCCTGGCCCGGCGAGGCCAGGGCGGCGCGGCCTGGACGGAGGGGGTGATGGCTGTTATGGTGGTGGTGATGAATTAATGATGGTGGTGGTGGATTAATACATGGGAGGATGAGGAAGGAGGAGAAGGCCGGGCTGTGCTTGGCCAGGGGTGGCCGACGGCCGACGAGTGTGGCCGGAGCCAAGGGGGAGGTCGGGTTGGCCAAGGGAGGAGAGGGAGTCGGGCCATGGTGTTGCTGTTGGTTGTGTTGTTGGAGTTGTTGTATTGTGTTGGTGAAAAAAAACAAATAGAAAGGAGAGAGAGAAAGAGATAAGTTAATTAAAGAGAGAGAGAGAGAGAAATGTTATCCTCTCAAACTAGGGTCGGCCACATGGCTGTGAGGGGATTGGGAAAAGTTCATGGAGGAATTAATGGATATGATTTATGTAGGAAAAATCAAGGGTGGAGATTAATTAGGGGGATTGAATTTATTTTTTTTGGGATTTAAATCGAAGGAATTTACACTCAATACTTGGAATAGAAACTAGGTATTGAATATTATTTTTGGGCAAGTAAAAATGAGGGCATCATGATGGAGAGTAACATGGAGCTTGGACTGGGTTCGGTCAAACCGGGTTGGATAAAAATCGGACATTGTGCAAAAATCGAATAAAAATAGGTGTGGATGATCATGGATAAATAAATAGCACATGGGGATTCCAATAAATGGGACACAAGTGTCGGACGGGTAGTAGGCTCAATGTGGGCCATGTCCATAATTGAGGCTGACATGTTTTGGTCGACAGGGGACCCACAAATCAAGTTGGAAAATAAATGTGACGCCGTGGAGTGAAATAAAATCGGATCACGTGTCAGGAAAGTTGTGCGAAGCAAATGGAGCACAAAATGGCGTGTCTGAGTGGGACACGAAGGTCAAGGGTGAAGAGCGTCTCGAGTAGATCATCAATGAGAAGTTGGTTTTAAGAAACTGACTGGTCTTGCGCTCCCAATTTGAAAGTCACGGTAACGCACTGAAAATGATCAAGGAAAAGAGTGGGAAAATAAATAATAATCAAATGGTCTAAATCGACCCGAAGTTCTGTGAAGCAAAAAGAGCACAAGGGAATAAGTTTGGATGGGACACTATATACCGTCATGAAGGCAATCATGTCCATTCCAAAACTCGAGAAGAAGATTTCCAGAGTTGAACATCCCTGACACTCCAAATATCAAAGGCACGGAAAAGTACACTTAAAGATAAATAACTGAATAAATTATTTATTAAAACTAAATCAATCAAAAAAATTTAAAAAAAAATTAACCCAAAATTCAGGGTGCTCACAGGTCGGCTGTCGCGGGGGCTGGCGGTGGGGGAAGGGGGGAGGAGGGGCGGGTGGATGGTGTTGGATGCGGGGCGGGGGACAGGAGGGATGTTTGTTGTAGGGGGAGGGGGTGGGTGTTTCCTGTCGGGGGGGGGAGGGGTTGGGGTTGGGGTTTGCTGTCGGGGGTGGGCTGTCGGTGGTACGGGGTGGGGGAGGGGGAGGGGGAGGGGGGGTTTGTTGTCCGGCGGGGTAGGAGAGGGGGTTGGGGGGTATCGGTGGTTTCGGATCGGACCATTCCTATGAATATCGGTGGTTTCGGATCGAAGTATCGGATCGGGGGAGGGGGTATAGGTGGTTTCCGATCGGACCAATTCTATGAGTATATCGGATCAGGGGAGGGGGTATCGGAATCGGTATCAGATCGGGGGAGGGGGGTGGGGGAGGGGGTCGGGTAGGGGATGCTGTCGGGGAGGGGGAGTCGGGGAGGGTGTGGGGGAGGGGGGGTACCGTGGGGGTTGGGTGCTGTCGGGGAGGGGGGTGGGAGAGGGGATCGGGGAGGGGATGCTGTCGGCACACACACATACATACATACATACACACACACACACATACTCACACACACACACACACACACACACACACACACACATATATATATATATGTGTGTGTGTGTGTGTGTGTGTGTGTGTGTGTGTGCCGAATATATATATATATATATATATATATATATATATATATATATATATATATATATATATATATATATATATATATAAGTATATATAAATTTTAGTATGTTCGAAACCGAAACTGAAATCAAAACCAAAACCAAATCAGTATCGGTATCGGGCTTTTCCTATGAGTATCGGTATCGGACTATTTCGTTGAGTATCGGAATCGGTATCGGTATCGGTATCGAACTAATTATGTTTAGTTTGTCTTACGATACAGATTTTCACATCCAAATTGAAATGGATCGTTACTTCGTTGATCGTACATGGATGTACCAGCGGATCAACCTCCTCGACCGTAGGTACTTATAAGTATTGGCCGTATCGGATTAGTATCAAGATCATCAATCAAGGTCAAGAGTTGATAACCAAGATTAATGTACAATTAATCAAGATGATATAGAACGTAGTGTAGATGCAACGTATAAGTAGTATACAGTTTGGCATGTCCCGCTCCGATACTGACCGATACCCGATACTGACCGATATCGGTTCGATACTGTCCGATACCGGTAATTTCAATTAGCGACGGATTAGCGACGGATAGGGCCGTCGCTAAATCGTTGTATTTTAGTAGTGAACTATCATCAATTGTATATATATTTTATGATTAAAAATATGTATATTTTTGTATATATTTTGAAATAATACTTTTATTTATGTCTTTTAAGGCCAAATTTTGATAACTTAATAACTAGCTTAACTTTGGACCAAATTTTGAAATTCAACAAACATATGTATCAAAATTATAAATTTTAATGTAATTTAACCATAATCCCAACTTCGAGTCCAATCCATTAAACAACAAAGATAGTCCAACCGAACAGACAGAATAAATTGTATAAACCGAATTTTATTGGTTCAGTTTGGTTATGACAAATTTAATTCGGTTTTGAATTTTTAGAATTTTGGTTTATTTAGTTTTTACTATTCCGATTATGCCGAAATCCAATAAATGGAACCCTCAAACCTAATTTTAGTTCCATATTATACTTTTCTAATGGTATAGTCAAACCCAAAATGAAATACAAAGGGACCTAGAAACGTTATCATCAAGTACCAGGGGCCTAATTAGTGGAGTTCGAAACTCATAAGAACATGACCAGTCAAACGTTTACTCTTCCTTGCACACACCCTGGATCTATTTTCGACCAGAGGAGAGAAAGCATGGGGAATGGAGAGGCAAGAAGAAATATTTTCCATTTCAAATCTCTCTCTAATATATCTCAGTTCGTACTTTTTTTTGCTTTTTTTTTTTTTCATTCATATATAGCTCTTTCTCTAATTTTTTTTTTTTTTCCTTTCAGGATGATTCAAGCAACTCGGAGTCTGATCGAAACAACGAACAAGTTGATCATTCTTCTGTTGGCCAACGGTGTTGCTGCGTCCCTCATTGGTTATGCACTGCACTCTGTTGCTTCGGATACGAAAGAGGCGATTCTCGCAGACAAACTCCACAACCTCCTAATGCTGTTCCGGGAGAGGTCTCTCTCGAGCCGGAAAGTGGAGATGCCGACGAGCCACAAAGGGAGGAGGTCGAGGATCCGTGGCCTGCGGAGTTGCCCCTACGTGCCGAAGACTTCGCCTATTTGAAAAAAGAGCAAGTCGAGGAGGAAGAGGACGACGAAGTTAACGACGGAAGGATGTACGGAGGGTATGGCGCCAGCAACTATGACCCACAGTCCCACGACACAGCAGCCAAACGTAAGTTGATCAAGCAAGCAAGAGGTAAGCTGGCTCCAAAACCACAGCCGCCGCCGCCGCAGCCGCCGCCGCCGCCTCCTACTAACAATCCTTAGGGAGCGGATGATCTTTATGGATCCATCTTTGTAGTTTGTTCTAGAGTACTGGTCGTGATTCATGACGTGTCTTGTCTGATATATGTTCGACACAATACGACACGGATATTGTATGAATTTTTTTCTTTCTTTTGGAGTGTCTTGTGTTTCCTTAGTTATCACCCGATTATCAATAAGTGACATTATGTGCTTTTGGTTCTTACTATTAGCAGTTGAAATTAAATTTGCTATTTTCTTTTCATTCTGTTGTGTAATTAGCTCAGTTTTTGCCTATTATTTGATATAAGTTTATAGGTAACTCTGTGGAGAGTGGACAACAGAAGGTATTTGCAGACACTCAGTCGACAACAGAAGGTCAGCTTCTCTCAATGTGGCAGAAAGATTGGATCGTGTATCTGCAGACACTTTGCAGACACTCAGTGGAGATTATTGTATCCATCTGCTGGAGTCCTCCATCTTCCTTGCAACAATAGTGATCATCACCCAATTCTCCTGAAAACAAATGTATTAAGGAAAAAGTGGAAGTTCCCAGTGAGATTCTCTTCTTCCTGGCTTAAGGAAGAGGATTTCAAGGAAAAACTTCAGGATTTATGGACTTCTCATACTAGCCCACGCTTCCTACATCTAAGCAGAATTCTACCTCGTTTGAAAGGTTGGGGTAAATCTCGAATTCCTGACTTCTCAATTGCTATTAAGGAACTGGAGTTCAAATTGTTGCAACTTCTCAATTGCTATTAAGGAACTGGAGATTCAACCTAGCAAAGCACCTAGGCCTGATGGCTTCCCAGCTATTTGTTACCACAAGTGGTGGGAGAAGAAGTCATTAAAATGGTACAAACCTTCTTTACTACTTCCCTAAATCATACATTTCTATCCTTAATCCCCGAAGTGTCAAATCCCACCTTATCATCAGAGTTCAGACCCATCTCCCTGTGCAACTTTACCTATAAACTTATATCGAAAATCTTCACCAAAAGAATCAGACCTTTCCTTAATCACCTCATGTCACCTTTCCAGAATGCTTTCGTTCCACAACGTCAAATAACTGACATTATCATAATGGTCTAAGAACAATTCCATTCATAATGGTCTAAGAACAATTCCATTCGATTGCATCCTTCCCTAAATTCCAAAGCTGATTTGCTCTTAAATTGGATTTGGCAAACCTATGACAAAGTCAGTTGGCCGTTCTTAAGCCAAACTCTAAGGGATTTGGGATGACAGGGAAGACCAATGACCTAATCATGAGCTGCATCACCACCTCTGCTTTTGTTGTCCTTGTAAATGGATCCCCGTCCAAAACTTTCTATCCTACCAGAGGTATTAGACAGGGATGTCCATTGTCTCCATACTTATTCATCCTATGTGGTGAGATACTGTCAGATCTCATTACCAACAATGTTAATATTGGCATCTTTTCAGGCATCAATATAAATCATAGAGAGCACCCAATATATCCTACCTGATGTTCGCAGATGATATTCTCCTATTTGGTAAAGATTCGCTTCCTAATGCCACCAAGATATTGGATATCCTTAATTCTTACACTTCTTGGTCTGGACAGAGTATCAATTTCAGTAAATCTTCCATTTATTTCTCTAAAAAGTTTATTGTTCCAATCGTGAAACATCTTATCCAGAGTTTACTTCATGTAAATCCTATGAATTTGAAGGACAAATACTTAGGCCATCACGTTCTTCTTTCTAAGAATAGGATTAACACGTTTGATAATCTCATCAAATATTGTTATACTAAACTGGATAGGTGGAAAGCTAGGTGCTTATCTCAGGCAGGAAGAAGTGTCTTAATCAAATCTACGTTGGCATCCATTCCGATCTACAATATGGTTTCTTACCTACTTCCTAAAGGAGTTACAAACAATCTTTCTCAAATCCAACGACACTTCTGGAGTAAATCCAATATGAAAATCAACTTTACAGGATGGGATAAAATTGCAAGACCAAAAGACGAAGGTGGCCTGGGGTTTCGACAATCAGACATCAATAATCAAGCTCAGATTTGTAAGGTTGATTGGAGATTTCTACAGAATCCTGATGCCTACAGGGTTAGAGTACTCAAAGCTAAATATCTTGCAAAATTGCCTTTCTGGTCAATAAAGAAGACATCAAATTGCTCATCCGTCTGGGCCAGCATGTTGTCATGCAGAGAATTATCAGCTCAAATATCATCTGGAATATAGATGATGGCTCCAGATTCGAGTATGGGATGACCCATGTGTTGCTGCACTACCAAATAGCAGAGAACTCATTACTTATGTTAAGGTCCTGTTCATTCCTAGTACTGTGAGTTGGAACCAACAGACTATCTATTCCTCTTTTCCAATTCATGAAGTTAAGGCCATTCTGAATACTCCTATTCCTACTGTCCCTTTGGAGGATATCCTTGTCTGGACAAAAACTCCATCGGTTATTTTCTTAACAAAATCAGCTTACAAGGTGATCGTGGACAACAAGCCCTCTTCTGTAGTGCCCCGCTCCTAGCGGTTCACTATGTAAGGCTTGTGGCTTGGTCAACTCGGTCGGAACCGAGTATTGGAAAAACTTACCGTCGGCACCGAATCAATCACAGACAAGTGCATAAGAACCTTTCCAACTAATGGATTGGTTTCTCTTGAAATGTGTCCAAGAGTTTTCTCTGGATGTTTTTGTCACGCCCCAGAACCAGAATACTGGAGAGCGGGGGCAGACATAGCCAGCTACGTATAATGAAATGGAATCCATCTCACCATACGGTCACGGCTGTCTAGATATGTGAGGGTTTCACTACAATCCATCAGTCTCTTAAGGTCATAAATTATCCTATTGTCTCAATCTCAACCAACTAATAATAGTTACAAGATATCAGACCACCAAATATACAATTGTAAGGCGTCCCAAACATTACATATCCAGATGATCATGAAGCTAGTCGTACAAAATGTAAGGACTAGCAAGAGTTAAGTTATACATGATCAACCTCGAGTTTCCAATCATGTTACAGCCCGTAGGCAGACAGAAAGTAAAATATACACGAGCTAACACTTGCTCGGCGGCTAAACGCCTCAAAAGAATAATGTACAATTACAGTGGGAGAACAAAAGAAATCCACTCGTTGCCAGGATTCCCTCTAATGGTCACCATCTGGCTGGAAAGCAGGTAGATCCTTTGCTGCTGCTCCGGTATCTGGCCATACAAAACCAGCTGGGTCAGACCCCAGAAAGAGCAAGTGCCACAAAGGAGGCTTCACTTAGGAACTAAAACCAGCAAATTAGCACAAGAATATAATTACTTAATAAGAGACAGTAATTTAAGAAAAAGCATGACAGGTGAATATAAAAGACAATCTTGTACAGAATCAATAAAAGACAGAACATATGGAACAGCATGACAGGATGATATACGATGAGATAACCATGGGACTATTCAGATAACCAGGTTACAACCCGTAAACCAAACAAGGACCGGGGTTGTAACCCTTCGTCTGAACGGAACTTGGCTTCTCCCACCATTTATCGGCAAAATAATACGAGAAAATCATGACAGGTAGCAATTCTTGTGCAGGAATCAAGACAAGACTAGACAGGTTATTCTCATACAATCAATCACGGCCAAGCAATAAGTACGGCTTGCTACTTTAACTAACTAGGGTTATCACAGGCCTAGTTACTAGCAAGATGCAATGAGAATTCCAAGTCCGGTTACCTGTTTGTTACTACCTGAGTGATCCCAGCAAGAAAAGGAAAAGATAGCTGGATATAGCAGACACACTGTAGTAAGATACATGTGTCCTAAGGTACCATGCTCGATGGCGGGCTGGAAGTGCGCTCATCTCGACGGATAGCAACAAATCCCATGTATATATATATAAGGCCGGGACCAAAGGGGCAACAGGTAACTGGAAAATTCTCCATGAACTATTTGATCAATCTAGTCATTAACCTAGCCAGATTCAGTATGAATCCCTGACCGTGGTACTCAGGGATCATGCCCTAGACATAATGCAAGACACAATCGGACCAGTAGTTTATACAAGCACCATCCATGCAAACAACCACGGTGTCCAGGCCAATGAATTAATTTGTCAAGAGTGCGCCGCGACAGGCCACTATCATTATCATTATTACTTATCAAGAGTACGCCACGACGGGCCACTATCAAGCATTGTCAGGGTACTTGTCAAGAGTGCACCACTACGGGTCACTGTCGTGTCATGTGTAACAGGTCAAGTTATCAGGTCAAGAGTGCACCACGGCGGGCCACTATCAAGCATTGTTCAATTATCATTCCAAACATAATAAATAAATTCGGGATCATCAAGTTCATAAAAAAGGCGTAAGGATATAAAATGGACGTAAAATATCTAATAAAATATCAATATCCAGGACCATAGAAGAGCCATGCGGCTAAGGCATATGCGGCCATGTAATGATCACATGCGGCTGGAAGGAGAACAGCCCATGCGGCTGGAGAAGACTGGGCCTTATGCGGCCAGAAAGTAACCGGATCTCATGCGGCCAGGAAATGACAGTGGCATATGCGGCTAGCGGGAGTTTAAGTTCATGCGGCTCAGGGTGTTGAGTTCATGCGGCTCAGGGTGGGCGGAGTCCCATGCGGCAGCAGGGGAAAATGCTTATGCGGCTTAGAGGGGAGAGTACCCATGCGGCCGGGAGGGGGCTGTACATAGGCGGCCAGGAGCAATGAATGCATATGCGGCTGAAGGAGCAGTGGAGCCTATGCGGCTCGAACGACTCCGGGTCATGCGGTTAAGTATGGCGGGCACATATGCGGCTGCATAGGTAAGAGGGCGCATGCGGCTAGAATAAATCGGGTCATGCGGTCCGGACTCAGAAGCCCATGCGGCTCAGTTAGGACCGGGCCTTATGCGGCAGCGTTAAACTCATACGGCTAGAAAATGTAAGTCTCATGCGGCTAGGATTAAATCTTCATGCGGCTGGGAGAATTGAGTTCCTGCGGCATAGGCCATGCGGCCAAGTAACACAGCAAGGCTTATGCGGTCAGGAATAAAACTTGCTGCATAAAGCTATGCGGCTAAGTTCATTCGGCTATGAACTGTTCTTCTTCTCAATCCTTCCGAGAAGAAGAACCCTTCAAGCCATGGCTCCCAAACTCCATGAATCTTTCATCCAGAGTCCAAATCCAAACTTCCTTAGGTCAAAATGGGGCAGAATGAAATTCTCAACAACATGGAACTATCAAAACTTAGAAATAACAAGATTAAGTAGATCAAAACCCAAGAAATCCGAAAATAATGTAAACTTAGATCTACAAGAATCTAGCCATGGAAATCAAAAATGCTAAGTACTAAAGAGTGTTAGAATGCTGCAAGGAAGAGAATGGAACAATAAAATTTGGGTTCCACCATGAAGCAAGTTGCACTTGCCTAAGCTCTCTCTCTCTCTCTCTCTCTCTCCTGGTAGGTGAAGAGTAAAGATGGAGAAGAAGAAATGAGTAATGAGTAATAATGGAAGAGAGAGAGTGGGATATAAATGAGGGTGGTGGTAGGTGGGAGTGGTTTGGTTCACATAAAACCCAACCAAGCCAAACCCACTAAACCGAACCAAACCGAGCCAATGCAATGCCATGATGAACCATGAAATACTCAATAAACCAAGCTCCATTAATCAGAATTAATTCATGAACAATAAATGACAATTAAACCACAATGCTAAATATGAGATAAACCATAACTAACTAATCAAGAAAATAAGAAATATGGGCCAGAAATACGAACACGTATAAAATACGTATCACGAATTTCGGGGCACTACATCCTACCCACCTTAAAAGAATTTCGTCCTCGGAATTTAATCAAGAGGCTAGAGATGTCGGGACAGCTATACTATCACAAGCAATCTACGCTATCAATCAATCATACAATCATACATGCAAGCAAGGAATCGAAGTGCAAGGTATAAGGAAGATATTACACCTAACGAGCCAAACCGAATAGGATAACGTGATCGGATATCATCCTCACACTCCCACGTTTGATTCTCTCAAGGAGCGATGAACTCAAGCAACACGAACTAAACTGATAGTTTTGCGCTTGAGGTCTCTCTCTTTGGTCAAACAGGGACACGGGCCTCTCCTCATACGAAATGGTTGGTACCAATAATCGTTTTCGAATGATCTAGGACATGGCTCGGGCCCGAGATATACCATTGTAATTAGGATACATGAAACATGACATGTGTCCCGCATGACGATGGCGAAAAGCAAGACAATAGGACACAGATACCTCTCTGCCGATTCTGGATCTGGGCCTGGGCCAGGGCGAACTGCTGAGACCTCTGTTGCTGGAAGGCCTGGGCCTGAGACGACAATGGACCCGGGAACGGAAGCTGCTGTGGTTGGTGAACTGGAGCTGGTTCTGGTGCTGGTGCTGGTCCCATAACCGAGGGACTAGTTACTGTCGGAGATGATCTGTTTCTGAACGGACAAGATCCTATCATGTGGCCCGGCGAACCACAAACCAAGCACAATCCCTGTGCTCTGCGGCACTCAGTAACAACATGCCCGGGCTTCCCGCAATGAGAACAACCGGTTGCGAAAGGCCGCTTCTGCTTCTGCTGCTGGGGATAGGTCGGGGCAGAATGCTGTAAGGAGGTAACCGAATCCGTCCTCGTAGCTCCAATGGTCAGGGCCCTAGCTGCTGGGGTCGGTGCTGAGGATTGGTTCATCTGGTCGCGAGACCGCTTTCGATCTTCGGTCCGGTCCGCTATCCTTCGGGAAGTGTACTCATGCCTCCTCGCTGCTCGCAAGACGGCATCAAAAGTTCTGTGCTCGAACTGCTCTACTGCCAATATGATCTCCAAGTGGAGCCCCTGCTGAAATCGCTGTGCTCTGTCTAGCTCGGTTGCCACCAAGGTGGGAGCAAACCGACTCAACCTTGAAAACTCGGCCGCATATCCGTCGACCGTCCTGCTCATCTGCCTGAGATTACTAAACCTGGTCTGCAGGTCATATCTAGCCACTGCGTCGAAGTACTTGGTCTGGAACATATCACTGAATATCGCCCACATGACAGGCGTACCCAAACTCGCTGCTTGCATAGCCCACAAGTTGCGGGCTAGATCTAGTAACTGCAGGCGCACCACTGCCACCTTCTCTGCTTCAGGGGTCCTGGCTGCCTCCAAGATAACTTCAATGTCCTGTAGCCAGGCATCTGCAGCAATAGCATCCTCGCTGCCGTCGAAGAATGGAGGATTCAGGCGCTTGAAATTGTTGACCGCACTATTCCCTCGAGGACCACTTCCGCTTATAGCTTCTTGTAATGCTTGCTGCAAGGCATCACCTCGACGATCTTGAGACGCAAGCAACTCACGGATGAGCCCTATCAAGACCCCATCCTCTGACCCTGCTGGCTGAACTGGCTGGACTGGGGGCTCTGGTTCTCCAGAAGGCATGGCTCGGGAGGCGGCTGCTGAGGACTGATCTTGATCTTCTTGCTGTTGCTGGTCTGCCGGCCGAACTTCTTCTGGCTGATCAACAGGAATGATGCCACTGAAGCAATGACATCAGAAATATTAAGGAAGGACCAGGATAGAACAATGATGCAAGCATGTTATCAAGTCAGAAATCCAAGGAGATAAGAAGATACGAGTGGAGATCAAAGGCGAGTACAGATTGAGACATCTATCCGGTAAACCCTCACAATTCTTGATTGACAAGACCTGCATGGGCCACCACTTAAACCATGTCACGCCCCAGAACCAGAATACTGGAGAACGGGGGCAGACATAGCCAGCTACGTATAATGAAATGGAATCCATCTCACCATACGGTCACGGCTGTCTAGATATGTGAGGGTTTAACTACAATCCATCAGTCTCTTAAGGTCATAAATTATCCTATTGTCTCAATCTCAACCAACTAATAATAGTTACAAGATATCAGACCACCAAATATACAATTGTAAGGCATCCCAAACATTACATATCCAGATGATCATGAAACTAGTCGTACAAAATGTAAGGACTAGCAAGAGTTAAGTTATACATGATCAACCTCGAGTTGCCAATCATTTTACAGCCCGTAGGCAGACAGAAAGTAAAATATACACGAGCTAACACTTGCTCGGCGGCTAAACGCCTCAAAAGAATAATGTACAATTACAGTGGGAGAACAAAAGAAACCCACTTGTTGCCAGGATTCCCTCTAGTGGTCACCATCTGGCTGGAAAGCAGGTAGATCCTTTGCTGCTACTCCGGTATCTGGCCATACAAAACCAGCTGGGTCAGACCCCAGAAAGAGCAAGTGCCACAAAGGAGGCTTCACTTAGGAACTAAAACCAGCAAATTAGCACAAAAATATAATTACTTAATAAGAGACAGTAATTTAAGAAAAAGCATGACAGGTGAATATAAAAGACAATTTTGTACAGAATCAATAAAAGACAGAACATATAGAACAGCATGACAGGATGATATACGATGAGATAACCATGGGACTATTCAGATAACCAGGTTACAACCCGTAAACCAAACAAGGACCGGGGTTGTAACCCTTCGTCTGAACGAAACTTGGCTTCTTCCACCATTTATCGGCAAAATAATACGAGAAAATTATGACAGGTAGCAATTCTTGTGCAGGAATCAAAACAAGACTAGACAGGTTATTCTCATACAATCAATCAAGGCCAAGCAATAAGTACGGCTTGCTACTTTAACTAACTAGGGTTATCATAGGCCTAGTTACTAGCAAGATGCAATAAGAATTCCAAGTCCGGTTACCTTACTACCTGAGTGATCCCAGCAAGAAAAGGAAAAGATAGCTGGATATAGCAGACACACTGTAGTAAGATACATGTGTGCTAAGGTACCACGCTCGACGGCGGGCTGGAAGTGCGCTCATCTCGACGGATAGCAACAAATCCCATGTATATATATATAAGGCCGGGACCAAAGGGGCAACAGATAACTGGGAAATTCTCCATGAACTATTTGATCAATCTAGTCATTAACCTAGCCAGATTCAGTATGAATCCTTGACCGTGGTACTCAGGGATCATGCCCTAGACATGATGCAAGACACAATCGGACCAGCAGTTTATACAAGCACCATCCATGCAAACAACCACGGTGTCCAGGCCAATGAATTAATTTGTCAAGAGTGCGCCGCGACGGGCCACTATCATTATCATTATTACTTATCAAGAGTGCGCCACGACGGGCCACTATCAAGCATTGTCAGGGTACTTGTCAAGAGTGCACCACTACGGGTCACTGTCGTGTCATGTGTAACAGGTCAAGTTATCAGGTCAAGAGTGCACCACGGCGGGCCACTATCAAGCATTGTTCAATTATCATTCCAAACATAATAAATAAATTCGGGATTATCAAGTTCATAAAAAAGGCGTAAGGATATAAAATGGACGTAAAATATCTAATAAAATATCAATATCCAGGACCATAGAAGAGCCATGCGGCTAAGGCATATGCGGCCAGGTAATGATCACATGCGGCTGGAAGAAGAACAGCCCATGCGGCTGGAGAAGACTGGGCCTTATGCGGCCAGAAAGTAACCGAATCTCATGCGGCCAGGAAATGACAGTGACATATGCGGCTAGTGGGAGTTTAAGTTCATGCGGCTCAGGGTGTTGAGTTCATGCGGCTCAGGGTGGGCGGAGTCCCATACGGCAGCAGGGGGAAATGCTTATGCGGCTTAGAGGAGAGAGTACCCATGCGGCCGGGAGGGGGATGTACATAGGTGGCCAGGAGCAATGAATGCATATGCGGCTGAAGGAGCAGTGGAGCCTATGCGGCTCGAACGACTCTGGGTCATGCGGTTAAGTATGGCGGGCACATATGCGGCTGCATAGGTAAGAGGGCGCATGCGGCTAGAATAAATCGGGTCATGCGGCCCGGACTCAGAAGCCCATGCGGCTCAGTTAGGACCGGGCCTTATGCGGCAGGGTTAAACTCATGCGGCTAGAAAATATAAGTCTCATGCGGCTAGGATTAAATCTTCATGCGGCTGGGAGAATTGAGTTCCTGCGGCATAGGCCATGCGGCTAAGTAACACAGCAAGGCTTATGCGGTCAGGAATAAAACTTGCTGCATAAAGCTATGCGGCTAAGTTCATTCGGCTATGAACTGTTCTTCTTCTCAATCCTTCCGAGAAGAAGAAACCTTCAAGCCATGGCTCCCAAACTCCATGAATCTTTCATCCAGAGTCCAAATCCAAACTTCCTTAGGTCAAAATGGGGCAGAATGAAATTCTCAACAACATGGAACCATCAAAACTTAGAAATAACAAGATTAAGTAGATCAAAACCCAAAAAATCCGAAAATAATATAAACTTAGATCTACAAGAATCTAGCCATGGAAATCAAAAATGCTAAGTACTAAAGAGTGTTAGAATGCTGCAAGGAAGAGAATGGAACAATAAAATTTGGGTTCCACCATGAAGCAAGTTGCACTTGCCTAAGCTCTCTCTCTCTCTCTCCTGGTAGGTGAAGAGTAAAGATGGAGAAGAAGAAATGAGTAATGAGTAATAATGGAAGAGAGAGAGTGGGATATAAATGAAGGTGGTGATAGGTGGGAGTGGTTTGGTTCACATAAAACCCAACCAAGCCAAACCCACTAAACCGAACCAAACCGAGCCAATGTAATACCATGATGAACCATGAAATACTCAATAAACCAAGCTCCATTAATCAGAATTAATCCATGAACAATAAATGACAATTAAACCACAATGCTAAATATGAGATAAACCATAACTAACTAATCAAGAAAATAAGAAATACGGGTCAGAAATACGAACACGTATAAAATACGTATCACGAATTTCGGGGCACTACAGTTTTGCTGCTAGTTTTGTTGTTTGGTTTTGATGGATGCTTTTCTGAATGATTTTCGATGATTTGATTCTTGTCCGTTTTCATCGATTCACATAGCATTCATTCTTGAGAATTCTGAGAGAAGAGAACATAACGAAACAGAATATTAACCAAGCTTTTGGTGCCATTGCAGACTGACGCATGACGGAAGGCTAAGCGCATAAGTGTTCCTCTCTCTCTCTCTGCGATTCTCTAAATTTGGTGAGTGTGGATCTCTGTGATGGTGTTGTCCCTCTCGCTATTCCTTTATGCCAACTAAATAATTGTCTTGCAACATCCGTTGATCGATATCAAGTTGCTAATGCCACAAGTCAATACCACTAAGAAGCTAGAGACAGAGAATGAACATTGAATATTGAATGAATTGATTACACTGATAACAACATTGAGATTGTGCTTGTCCCTTGAACATTGAAATGAGATAAATTGATGCTTGTGATGATGAGATATGAAATGCGGAGAATGAACATGTTGCCTTTTTACCTTCAATATTATACCATGCACACTATGCTTATCGAGTCAGACACGCATTCGTATAGTCATGGACAACTTGTATACAAGGTATTGTTTCCTCGAACGGTACCGGGGCGCCGGGACCGATTCGGCCTAGGAGAAAATACAGCGTGCTTTGGTGGCACGATTGGTATCGGGACATTCATTCGGACTTGCAACCCGAAGGAATGGTGCGTCGCATATCCTTGAAGTCCTATATGACAAGTCAATATAGTTTAACAACACCAGTGATTATGTAGTCAGGATGCATGCTAACGATCATTTTATGCAGGGCGGTAAGTACTATTATTATTATCCTGTATCTTATGCAGGAAAGCTGGATTCGACCGATGGTAAAGTAAACATGGTTTCATAAAATACCATGTTATGTAAATCGTGATTTATTCTGAATGTTGCCTGTTCCTAATAAGCTCATGATTTTAAATACTTGTTATTAATAAAATGTTGGTTTAGCTGAGTAGGCCAACGGGGCTCACCAGCGCATTGTTATAATGTGCTGACCCCTCCTCCACAAGTACTGGAGAAGGCTCGAGCGCACATCGCAATTAAAGCTTTCTGAACTGCTGTTTTCTTTCAAATTTTTTCCCTAAAGACGTACAATGTATTGCGGAGTTTTCAAAGATGGCTGCTTATATTTCAAAGTACTAGAAGGGCATGATGTATGGAACGAAAAGTTATTTCATGACAGCCTATCAGATGTACTTCTTTTCATGAATCAATGTAGCTAAAAAGGCATTTCAAATATTATCAAGAAAAGTTGTATTCTGACTACAATTATCAATAAAATAAATATTTCTTCTTCCTATATTGTGTCCTCAATGTTTCTGAAATGTGGCTGTATTTCAAATATTTTTAAATGACATAATAGTGCACGTTCTTGCCTTGTACAAGTGCAACACTAGACTTGTACGACATCACGCCTTAGCGAGGATGAACGATTCGACGTAAATCGAAGCGAGGACGAAAGATTCTCCGAATCAGGGCGTGACAGTTGGTATCAGAGCACGGTTTCAAATCCTCGGATTTTGAAATTGTTTTCAAAAAGGAAGTCTTGATGCAAATTTTTTCGATTGATGGTGTCGATAGCGCTGGCATGAAATAATGTTCCATACAATAAGTCCATAAATATTTTATGAGTGCTAATGGAATTATTTCTTTTTTGTAGAATGTCCAAAGGTGATAGCGCAAAGACGAATACATCGTCTGACCCAATGGAGAAACTGATCAAACAATTGGAGGCTCAAAGGAAGCAGAGCGAAGCTCAACATCGCGCGCTTCAAGAGCAGCTTCAATATTAGTTTCAAGAGCAACTAGATACTCAACAAAAGCAAGTGGATAATCTGTCTTAGATTGTCGCCAAGCTGACGGCCGATTCTAATGTTTCTGCAAAGGCCGCAGCAACCGAAACCGTAGAAGTGCCGGCAGAAAAACCTGAAACACCGACACGGAAGAGAACGAGCTTCAAGTTCTCCGACTTCAAGAGCTGTGACCCACCTGAGTTTAATGGGAGAGCGGAGCCAGATGAAGTGATGGGCTTCCTGAACACACTTGAGGGCTACTTTCGAATGCTGGAGATTCATGACAGTAAGAGAGTGGAGTGTACCGCTGTACAACTTCGCCTAAAGGCCCGGGAATGGTGGACTTCGTAGAGACAAGAACTTTGCGATAATAGTCCGAATATGAAGATATCTTGGGAGACCTTCAAGCAGACTTTCATTGCGCAATTCATTCCACCAGTGGTCCGTCAACAGAAAGAGAAAGAGTTCGTAGAACTCCAACAGGGCAGTATGTCAATGGACGACTATGAAATTGAATTTTTGAAGAGAGTTGCATTCGCTGGATACATGGTTTCGAATGATGATGCGAAGCGAAGAAGATTTGTGCAAGGCTTGAATGAGGGCCTGCAACACGATGTGCTAAGTCGGAAGTGTACGTCTTACCGGGAGGCGTATGAGACAGCTCTCGAGATGAAGAGATTTCATCCGTCGGCTAGTCGTGGGACAACGCAGATCAACCAAGGCAACAATAATCAGAAACAACCTCGGTCTGCGGAAAGAAATGACGCACCTAAGCATCATAATGCTGGTGACAACAGAGGACATCAACAGCAGTTGCCTCGTTGTAACAAATGTCATCGAGTGGGACACCGGGCTGAAGATTGTCGTGTTGGGTGTTTCAAATGTGGGAATGTAAATCACAAAGAATGGAAATACAGAGGTAGGGGAGGGAATCAGTATCCTCTTCGTAGACATAACAACAATCAGTATCGTAGACATAACAACAATCAGAACCGGGGCCAATATAACAATCAGAATCGTGGCCAAGCGCCACCAGCCTTACCAGCACCAACTGAGAATGCACCGAATCAACAATAAGGTGCGCAAGCAAGGGTTTATGCCTTGACTCAGGCAGAGTCCCAGACTGCAGAGAATGTAATAATAGGTATGTTGCTGTACAAAGGCACACCTGCAAGTGTACTTTTTGATTCTGGTGCTACTCATTACTTTATCTCATCTGATTTTGCAACGAAAAATAAATTTTATATGACTCTACTAAAGACAGCTTTGTGTGTTAGCACTCATTCGGGAGTAGATATGCCTGCAACTTTGATTTGCAGGGACGGCTACATTAAAATTGGAGGCAAAACTTTATCTCTGGATACAATTGCACTCGACATCAAAGAGTACGATATCATCTTGGGAATGGACTGGCTCAGTACCTGTCATGCAACAATCGACTGTATGGATAAGAGAGTTGTGTTTCGCCTACCTGGAGAAACGGAGTTCTCTTACTCGTACGGCTCGGCGTTCCAAGGACCCTTGGTAATATCGACAGTTACAGCAAGGCACATGTTGTACTCAGGGTGTGAAGGATACCTCACTTCTGTTCAAGACACTCGAATGAAGAGTGTAGGATCGAATCAGACCAAAATTGTGGCAGAGTTCCCCGATGTATTTTCGGACGAGATACCTGGAATACCGTCGGATAGAGAAATTGAATTCACAATTGATACATTCTCGGATACTCGCCCGATATCAAAGGCACCGTACAGGATGGCTCCGACAGAATTAAAGGAACTATAGGTGCAGCTACAAGAATTGCTAGACCGGGGATACATTCGCCCAAGTGTATCTCTATGGGGAGCTCCAGTGCTGTTTGTAAAGAAAAAGGATGGGACGATGCGGCTGTGCATCGATTACAGAGAACTGAATAAGGCAACCATCCATAACAAGTATTCCTTGCCAAGGATAGATGATCTGTTCGATCAGCTACAAGGGGCGACCGTGTTTTCAAAAATTGATCTTCGTTCAGGATACCATCAATTGAAGATCAGACCCGAAGACGTCCCTAAGTCGGCATTCCATACGAGATACGGACACTATGAGTTTTTGGTCATGCCATTCGGTTTGACTAATGCTCCAGCAGCCTTTATGGATCTAATGAATATAGTATTTCGTCTGTTCTTAGACAAGTTCATTGTCGTATTCATCGATGACATCTTGATCTACTCAAAGGACAGGGAGATTTACGTCGGGCACTTGAGAGAAGTACTTCAGACGCTGCGAGACAATCAGCTGTATGCAAAACTAAGCAAGTGCAAATTTTGGATGAACAACGTGTCGTTCCTAGGGCACGTTATCTCGGCAGAAGGCGTTGCCGTTGACCCAAAGAAGATTGAGGCAGTTGTAAACTGGAAACAACCTGCATCAGCTAGTGAGATACGGAGTTTCCTTGGTTTAGTCGAGTACTATAGTAGGTTTGTGAAAGACCTTTCAAGAATCGCTTTGCCTTTGACTCGCCTCACTCAGAAGGGAGTCGTATTTAAGTGGACCAACGACTCTGAGAGTAGTTTTCTGGAACTCAAGCAGCGGCTCGTCATAGCTCCAATTTTAGCACTTCCAGAAGGCTCTGAGGATTTCAGATCTATACTGACGCATCGAGACTTGGTTTGGGATGTGTTCTCATGCAACGTGGGAAGACAATATCATATGTATCGAGACAACTTAAACAGCATGAGAAGAATTACCCAACCCATGACTTAGAACTGGCGGCGATTGTGTTCGCGTTGAAATTGTGGCAACATTATCTCTATGGTGTGTCCTGTGAGATCTTCACGGATCACAAAAGCCTGAAGTACATATTCACGCAAAAGGAATTGAATTTGAGGCAGCGACGGTGGTTAGAATTGATCAAGGACTATGACTTGACAATTTTCTATACGTGTAAAGGAAACATGGTGGCTGATGCCTTGAGTCAAAAATTTGTTGGGTCACTAGCAGTGGCAAAGGAGGTACTACGAGATCTTGAAGAGATGGGCATCGAATTCAAAATTCGTCCACCGAATGTACAGTTGGCTTAGTTGCAGCTTGAGCCGAGCCTCCAGGAAAGAATTAAGATTGCTCAGAAGGACGATCCGTGTTACGCCCCAGTACCGAAATACGGAGACGAACTAGGCCAGCTACTCCATATGAGGTATACAAACGTCATACGGCGATCGTGGCTGTCAAGAGACAAGGGGGTACATGCTACAATCAAGTCTCCTATGGTCTCACAGAGCATCTAGGTCTCAATCAATCAAACAAGAAGCAGTAAATAATGATCATATAAGATAAAGTAGTAAGGCGTCCCTGACGCATCATCAAAATGATCATGGGGATCTAGCTTTATAAGTTAGCTAGTCCAGAGAGTCATAGGTAAATAATTGTATTCAGCTGCAGTCTGATTTAATTATAAATTATGCAAAGACAAAATATCCAGATTAGCCGGCTAAACAGGTGCCGGTGGCTAAATGCCAGAACATAAGTAAAGATACTAGAGTGGTGGAGAAAAAACCCACTCGAGTCTCCCGCCAGCCATGCTCCTAGTATGCACCATTAACGTTAGGGAAGAAGTTTGGATCCTCAGGCGCTGCTACAAGATCTGGCCAAATAAAACCAGCGGGGTCAGTCCTGAATAGCAAGTACCACAAGGGAGCACAAAAGAGTGAGATAAAACCCATGAATAAAATAACAATACTAGTAATAATAAAAGCTTCCGATCGTAACCTCGGTCCACAGCCTGTCCTAGCACGATAGCCCAACCCAACAACCAAACAAGGACATGGGTTGGACCACGCACCATGATAGCCCATGTCCCTCGGCTACTAACGGAAGTTACAAGGCACAGTCAAGTCATTTTTCAAGCGGCCATTCATTCATACGGCTTTCTATATTTGACGGAGTTATCCCCGCGATACTGATTAAAATGAATCCTCAGATCGTGTCAACCTAGCAGGGCTAGCCAAACCATTTAAACATATATCACATTGATTATGCACCGGTCCCCCGGAGGGCTACCGTGCTAAAATATATAACATATAGCTCGTAGAAGTCGGATATAGCCATCCGCTGTAGGCAAGTGAAACCATATCCGTGGCGGCTAACCCGACATGTCAGGACTGGACCTGGGGTGGCTAGTATGGCCCGATCTCGGGTTTCTTCCCAACCAATGCATCTACCAAGTTAGTTGCCTAGTTAATCCCTAGGTTATCTTCGGAGTTCGCATGTCGTGGTCACATGCTCACTCCCCTAGATGTCGTACATTATACGAGTACCCCAAGAAGGGATCTGTACTGGTTTATGGAGTCATACGTATGTACCCCCTTCTTGGTGTAATGCGACACACAACACATACCATGTCATTGCTACTGACCAATCGCTATGTAAATACTGGACTCTTGGAGGTACTGACAGGTATCACATAGGAACAATTAGCACATAGGATAGCACATCGATGCTCACATAGATTGTACCTTAGCACACACATAGGGTTATCCAGCATATGCATAGGAGTCAGATCAGGAATGAGGACCAAGACACAAGAGGAAATAGAACAAGAAGGTACTATACACTTAAGGTATGAAGTGCTCGTAAGTCATAAAGATTCTTGAAGCCAAGACAAAGATCTACAACTTTCATGTTGGGAGTTGGGGAAAATTCTGGCCACAATTCAGCCAAATAGGACATAAAACAGCCAAAAACAGCCAAAACAGGCTCTATGCGACATTCTGCGGCACTATTCAGCCTTCTGTGGCACTATGCGGCCTTCTGCGGCACTATGCAGCCTTCTGCGGTACTATGTGGCCTTCTGTGGCACTATTCATACGGTACTATTCATTCCATGCGGCTACAGTACTATTCATGCGGCACTATTCATTCCTGCGGCTGCGGCAATATTCATTCCATGCGGCTGCGACACTATTCATTCCATGCGGCTGTGGCACTATTCATGCGGTACTATTCATCTATGCGGCTGCGGTACTATTTATTCCTGCGGCTGTGGCACTATTCATTCCTGCGGCTGCGGCACTATTCATCCCATGCGGCTGCGGCAATATTCATGCGGCACTATTTATGTAGCACTATTCATTCCTGCGGCTGCAATACTATTCATGTGGCACTATTCATTCCTGCGGCTGCGGTACTATTCATTCCAAGCGGCTGCGGCACTATTCATTCCATGCGACTGCGGTACTATTCATTTTTGCAGCTGTGGCACTATTCATTCCATACGGCTGCGGTACTATTCATTCCTGCGGCTGCAGCACTATTCATTCCATGCGGCTGCGGCACTATTCATGCGGCACTATTCATCGTCCCTGCCAAAACCAGGGCAGATGACATAGAAAATGTTCAAATATTGTTTTGGCTATAACTTCCTTAAAACAAGTCGAAATCTAACTTTTCAAAGGTCAAAATTGTGTAGAATCAAATTTCCTACAACCTAGGACTATTAGTTTTCGAAAATATCCAAGTTTGATAGATCAAAACCATGTAAATACATAAAACCCTAGTTTTAGAAACTTAGATCTACACAAAACTAGCCATTAAAATCAAAAACTCAAAGAACTAAACTTGTAGAGAATGAAGAGAAGAACAATATAGACAAATAATATCAAAGGAAAATTAAGAGTAAAAAATGCACAAATCTCCACTTTTGAGCAAGTTGAACTTGCCTAAGGATGGTGGTTGAGGAAAATAAATAGAAGAGTGAATGAGGAGAGAGAGTGTAGCACACACTTTTTGAAAATAAGGGTATTTTAGTCATTTTAGTCATTTTGTGATTTTCTAGATATTATTGACTTGTGTTTGATTTAGCATGTGGTTTAACCTTAGAAAATCCATATTAGAGGCTAACCATGACATATGATGATCATTTAGCTAATTAGAAAATTATATTAGGCTTTGGTCCAATTTAGGAAGCCAATTGACCTTTTTAGGCTATTTAATTAATTGGCCTTTTAAGCCTTTTTGTTAGTGGGCTTAAACTCAACTTAGATAGAGAAGAGGGGCCCATGAACCAACACTAACCCTATAAGGAATAGCCTGGCCGGCCAAATCAGGAAACCCCCTCCCTATATAAACATTTGTATTGGTTTTGACACCCCTTTTACAGAACCCAAGTTTCCAACTCTCCAAAATCCTAACTTTCTTATCTGACCTCTGTTTCACCTCAAACAAAGTGCATTTTGATCGTGGGAAGGAGAAGAACTTGCTGGAGCATTGCTAGCAAGGAGTTGGAGGCGTTTGCTCAGTGGAAACTGGTCGTCTCATTGCTTGAGGAGTCTGTTTCATTGAGATTTTAACTCTCAATAGGTAAACACCTAAACACTATAGTTTTTCCTAATTTTTCTTCATAGTAGCATGCATCTAGGTACCCTCGACCCACCCATGTAGTTTGGTAAGATTTTATGTCTGTTTGATAGGCGTTTCGGACACGTATCGGATTAGGGTTTAAGGTGTTCGATAGAATTACCCAAAGAATTGAAATTTATTATTATTCGAATCTTTTTACATATTATGTTATCCCTAGATGTAGAGATTCCTAAACCCTAGTTTTGTGAACGATTTGACATGTATCCGTGTCCAAAAGTGGACACGCACGCGCTGTACGAGGACTGTGCACGTGTCCTGCTGCTGCTGTGTCCGTTCTCGATGGACACAGCGACTCGACACGTGATTTTTGGGTTGTGGGTAGGGGCAATGTCTGTCGTGATGCCCAACAAGTTTGGTTAGGTTTCGTGGGGAGTCGAGAGAGAAATCGACACGGCACGGGTTTTGCACTGTCGCGCGCGCGCGCCCAGTTTTGGCGTCGGATACGCGTGTCGTGCGACTTGGACACGTGTCGTGTGGCCAGTGAAGACATGTGGGCTAGTAGCCCTACATGTGGGCTATATGTAAGAGCGACCACGTGTCGTAGTTTGGTCTGTGTCGAGCCCTAGGTCGCATGACACGCGTGCACTAGGACTGGGTTCCAGTTCTGATACTCGCGTATCTTGGACACTTCGTGTCCTGTTCCTTGGACACAACTGCACCTGATTGCATGTTTATATACACGAGACACTTTACCAACCATTAGTTTCGAATATCATTAGATTTTCGAATGGTTTTAGGTCATGTTAGATATTGGGTTGAGTATCGGGTTTTAAGTTCCAGTTTTTTCCTGTTTCAGTTTTCTTTTTTGTTCTGTTCCATTATTTTTCGATGTGATTTCTGTGTAAACCAAAGCCTGTAGGTCCTACATTACCATATCTAGGAGATACCTACTAGTTTGTATAGTAGAGAGGGTTGTGTTCGAGTTGGATTAGACATAGGGTTATTCGGGTATGTATCAAGATAGGGTATCATGAGATAGGTAATTCCTATAACAGATATTTGGATTGGTAGGTTGATCATTTATTTAGGATTAATTTCAGTTAATGCCAAGTTCAGTTAATTATTAGTTAGGAATTGGTAAATGCCAAGTTCAGTTTGATTGTTAGTAAGAATTGGTTGTTGTAGTTAAAGTAAAAACTGGATTTGAGATGTGTATATGTATGTGTGTTGTGTGTTGAGAGAAGTTGGAGTAAAGAGAAGAGTTTGCAGCAGCAATAGCATGCTGTATGGCAGCAGTTGCTGCAATGGTAGCAACTACAGTGGCAGTAGCAACACAAACATGCCTAAGTGCATGTGTCCAAGTGTGAGGGTGCATTGGGTCGAGTTGTGAGGTTAGGAATTTGAGATTACCTTGTTTAAACTAGAAAATTTACTAAGAGATATCCTAGCCTAGAGTTTTGGTAAATGTTAGTCTAAGGTATGGGTATTAGACATAGGATATTGTGAGTTAAGGTAGTGTTATGTGAATTACATTGGTTGTTAGGATTATTCTCCCTTGGAAACCTAAGATAACACCAACTCAACACCCAAAATCAACACTAGGACTAGTAGTGACCTAAAATTTGACTTATAGGCTAGTTGACCTAACTTTGACCTAGTTTGACTAGTCTGGTTGACCAAAGTTGACCCAAGGTTGACTTTGACTTAGATTGATCCAAATCATGTAGAATTTGCATTATAGGTTTTCCTTATGATATTTAGACTGTATTATGACATGTAGTTGTTTTAAATAGGATCTTATTACTCCAGTTCAGTCACTTTTCATCATCAGCAGTTCGGATTGCCAGGCGAGTACATTCTATGATCTTTTCATACTTCTTTGGATATGTACTCTTGTTATAAACTAGTATACTTGATGCTGACACGATGTTCACACGGATTAGTACCCTTTGGATCTTTTCATGCGATGTTATCCCCTCGGATATATCGAGTATGTCATGTTCATGTACTTTATCATGGTCATCATGTACTCCATGTATTCATATTTATCCATGTGCACTCACATGTTATTCATGTACACTCATGACCATATGAGTTCCATGTATACAGTAGTTGTTATCCATGTGCAATAACATAACATGCTTTGATCCTTGTGTATTGGTTGGGGGCAGGGAGAGTGTAGTTGGTTATGTGATCATTATCCCCAGTAGGTATCCATGTGCATTCCATAGCTGTATCCATGTGCAACCCAAGCTGTTTATATAACCAATTCATGCTCTGATTCACATAGAAGGTTATATTCTCTATTTATCATATTATATCTCAGCTTATATCTTCTCTCTTGTTGATTTCTCTTTACAGCGATTCATGTATAGTTTTCTATAGCTTGCTTTATATGTCCATTCCTGATATGAACTGTTGTGAGAGATATGTGCTCGTTCTGTCCTGACTGGGCATGTTGAAAATTTTACAGGTGATGATGAGGAGTACTGTCCTACTTATTATGGCATTGGCTTAGATGATACTGTCGACGTGGACCCACAGGAGGATCCCACAGTCGCTGAGGACTTGTCTATAGTCTAGCAGAGACTTAGTACTTTATTTTGTATTTCTGTTTGAGACTTTATGAGTGTACTTGAGATTTATTCTGGTGGTTTACACCTAGACTATTTATGTGTGACTCTCTTGGGATTCTTCTTCTATTCCATCTTAGTATTGTTATTGAGTTACGTATTATTTTACTCTCTATTCATAGCTTATTTAGACTGTGTTATATATGGTGACTCAGGACAGCGTTCTACCGCCGACACTGCGGCGTAGGCTGGGTGTTCGTTACTTCTCGTGCCCTTACACTGGGTGCGGGTCGTGACACGTTTTTAGTGGTGGCCCATGCAGGTCCCCAATCACAACTAGTGTGATTCGTAGTGGTACTCGAACTAGAGTATCATTACAACGTGCAGTAGGATATAGGAATAAGTTAAGGTACTCAATCACATTAGAAAAAACTCTTATCAATTCTTGCTGTTAATTGTCTCCTTTTGAAACAACTGTCCTCCTTTGATGATTTCTCTTCTTTTTCAGTATCTGATTCCTTGTTTGATCTGTCTTCAGGATGGTGGAGACACGATCGCAGCGCTCTGGCTCCAGGGATACCACTGAGAGGACGACTACTTCTCGTCCGATCCAGCGGACTCCAGGGACCACAGTGCCTCTTGTTCCAGCTCAGGTGGGCCCATCTGCTACTTTTGGGGGTGCTCCTCCACCAGTTCTAGGGACTACCCCAGGAGTGCAGGGGATGCTACCACTACCGCCCCAGGGGACAATTGATGCGACGCAGTGTTTCGCTCTCATACAGCAGATGATAGAGATGCAGCGATGCCTGTCAGATGACATGAGGCAGGACATTGATAATGCCCACTAGTTAGCGATGGTGGCAGTGGAGAGGGCAACTGCCCCACCCCAAGGAGGGCAGATTCAGCCATACCAGCCGAGGACTCTAGGTATTCAGGACTTCCAGAAGATGAGGCCACGGGACTTCAAGGGTACGGAGGGTATCCTTTACGCAGACGACTGGATCGAGCACATAGAGGAGATTTTCCGTCTCGCAGAGATACCGGCTAGACTCCAGGTGGAAGCAGCAGGCAGTATGATGCAGGACCTTGCCCGCACTTGGTACCAGACCGACCCCAGGGTTGGTACTACAGGGCAACCTTGGGAGGCTTTTAAGAAGCTTTTCAAAGAGAAGTTCTTCCCCGATACTGCACTTGGCGCGTTGGAGACGTAGTTTGAGAACCTGGTTCAGGGGAACCAGACTGTAGAGGAGTACGCCGGAGAGTTCTGCCGCCTGGGCAGATTTGTGAAGGGCCTTAGTGAGACAGCGAAGCTAGGAGATTCAGGAAGGGTTTGGTTAAGAAAGTCAAGTCCTTAACCAAGAGCAACAGAAATGCTATATTTGAGAAGATTTTGTTGGGAGCCATGGCAGCAGAAGATGATCTAGAGCTGAAGCAGAAGAGAGGATGTAATTTCCATACAGCCAGTGGCAATAGAGGACCAGCCAAGAAGCCCCATTTTTAGCAGCAGCATCAGCAGAGGTCCTTCCAGCAGCAGAGGCCACTCCAGCAAACACAACAGAGACAGGGTCAGCAGTCACCAAGACAGCAGTAGGCTACCACTTGTGACTTCTGTAAGAAGCCAGGGCACAAGTGGAGTGAGTGCAAGAAGAGGCTAGGAAAGTGCCTACTCTGTGGTTCATCAGAGCATCAGTTGAGGGACTGTCCTGAGGCTTTCGGGCGTAAAGGACAGGGAGCAGGGACCAAGGCACCAGTGGAGCAGTAGAGGGGACCCTTACCGATTCAGCAGCAGAAGTTTGTTCAGCATCAGCAGCAGGCCAGAGGAGGCCAGCAGGGGCGAGCTTTCGCCATGGCAGCGGAGGATACCGAGGCAGTAGGCGATCTGATAGCAGGTTCTATTCTTATCGACTCTTTTCTCGTATTCGCATTATTTGATTCTGGTGCTTCCCATAGCTTCGTGTCTGTATCTTTTGCCATTAGACACCAGCTTTCTTCTGAACCTTTGCCTAGGACTTGCAAGATCACGACTGGGGGTGGTATTATCCTCGTCAGTGATATTTGCAAGAATCGGAGAGTAGTTTTGGGAGGCCGAGAACTAGATGTGAGTCTGCTCGTGATGCCACTACCGAACTACGATATTGTACTCGGTATGGATTGGTTGAGCAGGCACCATGCCAGTATAGATTGCCGTGGGGGGAGGGTTCTTTTCAGCATGCCAGGAGAGCCAGAGTTCGAGTTCACCAGGCGGGAGTCAGAGCAGAGCAGCGAAGTTTTCTGCAGAGCTTCAGCAGAGGAGCAGAGTGTGCCACATCCACTAATAGCTGAGTTTATGGATGTATTTCTGGAGGAGTTGCCAGGGTTGCCTCCGGACAGGGATGTGGAGTTCTCTATAGATTTGATACCTGGCGCAGAGCCGATATCTCAGCATGTCTATAGAGTGAACAATAGTGAGCTTGTGGAGCTGAAGAAGCAGGTGGATGAGTTGCAGGACAAGGGCTTCATCCGATCGAGTTCTTCACCATGGGGTGCGCCAGTACTCTTTGTACCAAAGAAGGATGGATCGGTACGTATGTGTATCGACTACAGAGCACTCAATAGCCTCACGATCAAGAACAAGTACCCGCTGCCGAGGATCGATGACCTGTTCGATCAGCTGAGCGGAGCGAAGGTATTTTCCAAAATTGATCTGAGGTCAGGATATCATCAGGTGAAGGTGAAGAAGGAGGATATTCCGAAGACAGCTTTCAGGACTCGGTACGGCCAATTTGAGTTCATGGTGATGCCGTTTGGGTTAACAAACGCCCCGGCGGTGTTCATGAACTTGATGAACATGGTGTTCCACCAGTACTTGGACAAATTCGTGGTGGTGTTCATCGATGACATTTTGGTGTACTCGAAGACCCCAGAGGAGCATGAGGAGCATTTAAGAGTGGTTCTGGAGACTCTTAGGAAGGAGCAGCTGTACGTCAAGCTCTCGAAGTGTGAGTTCTTTTTGGATCGAGTTGATTTTTTAGGTCATGTGGTGACCGGAGATGGGATCTCAGTCGACCCGAAGAAGATCAGAGCAGTTGAGGCATGGACAACACCGAGTTCAGTTGCAGAGATCATGAGCTTTCTAGGATTGGCGGGGTACTACAGGAGGTTTGCTCAGGATTTTTTCCGGATTGCAAAGCCATTGACTAGGCTGACCCGGAAGGACGCAGAGTTTGTCTGGTCAGAGGAGTGTCAGGTTGCTTTCGATGAGCTGAAGAAGCGACTGATGACAGCCCCGATTTTGACGTTGCCATCAGGATCCGACGGGTTCACTATCTACAGTGACGCCTCAGGGAAGGGTTTGGGTTGTGTTTTGCAGCAGCATGGGAAGGTGATTGCCTATGCATCTAGGCAGTTACGTTCGTATGAGAAGAACTACCCTATCCATGACTTGGATTTGGCGGCGGTTATCTTTGCTCTGAAGCTGTGGAAGGACTATCTATACGGAGAGTGTGTGGAGATCTTTACATACCACAAAAGCTTGAAGTATGTGTTTACACAGAAAGAGCTCAACATGAGGCAGCACAGATGGTTGGAGTTGATAAAGGATTTTAATATTTCATTGCAGTACCATCCAGGAAAGGCTAATGTGGTTGCCGATGCCTTGAGTAGGTATCCGGTAGCTATGTGCTTGACGATGGATCATCATCTATTAGCAGATTTAGAGAGTTTGGGGATCGAGGTGATCGTGCCAGGAGTTCAGATACAGATGTGGGCCCTACAGATTCAGTCAGACTTGATGGAGAGGATCAAGTCAGCTCAGTTTGACGATGTTACTCTGTGGTGTATCAGAGAGCAGGTTCGAGCAGGATTGGCAGATATAGATTTCATCATTGCGGAGGACGGCACATTGAGACACGATTCCAGACTGTGTGTGCCTAGCGGAGAGCTTCGGGAGCAGGTTATGCAGGAGGCCCATCGCTCTCAGTACACTATGCATCCAGGTGCCAACAAGATGTATAGAGACTTGAAGAAACATGTATGGTGGTATGGGATGAAGCGGGAGGTAGCACGCTTCATAGCCAGGTGCCTAGTCTGCCAGCAGGTTAAGGCGGAGAGACAGAGGCCAGGAGGACTATTGCAGCCATTGCCCATTCCGGAGTGGAAGTGGGAGCACATCAGGATGGATTTTGTTTCGGGATTGCCATGTACACCAGGAGGGAAAGACGCGATTTGGGTCATCGTGGACATGTTGACCAAATCGGCCCACTTTTTGCCATTCAAAGTGGGGACGTCTACGGAGAAGCTAGCAGAGTTGTATATGCGGCAGATTGTCAGGATACGTACATGGAGTTCCGGTGAGCATTGTCTCGGATCGGGATAGTCGCTTTACTTCCCATTTCTGGCAGAGTTTACAGACTAGTTTGGGTACTCAGCTCAAATTCAGTACTGCATACCACCCTCAGACGGACGGACAGTCGGAGAGGACTATTTAGACCCTCGAGGACATGCTGCGGACTTGTGTCCTAGATTTTGGAGGTTCTTAGGAGGACCATTTGCATTTGGTGGAGTTTGCATACAATAACAGCTTCCAAGCCAGTATTGAGATGTCACCATTCGAGGCCTTATACGGACGTAGATGTCGTACTCCCTTGTCTTGGGATGACATTGGAGAGCGAGCTTTATTGGGACCGGAGATGGTTGTTGACGCAGCCGAGAAGGTGAAGCTCATCAGGGATCGACTTCGCGTGGCACAGGACAGACATCGGCATTGGGCCGACAGCCACCGAAGATCTTTGCAGTTTGAGGTATAGCTTAGAATTAGGAGTAGAATCTTGTTGTTTGTGTTTTGTTGATTGTGCGATTGTTTTTGTTAATTGAGACCATGCTTGTGCTAGGTTGGAGATATGGTATTCTTGAGGATTTCACCGACTCGAGGCACTATTCGTTTCGGTGGAGGAGGAAAGCTTAGCCCACACTATGTCGGGCCTTTCGTTATCAGCGGAAGGGTCGGCGACATGTCATACAGACTGGAATTACCTTCTTCCTTAGCGGGAGTCCACAATATATTTCACGTATCGCCGTTGTGACGGTATGTGGCAAATCCCAGCCATGTACTGGACCATTCTGAGATTAAGGTGGGACCTACTCTTCGTTATCCAGAGCAGCCTGTGGAGATTCTGGATCGACAGGAGAAGGTGTTGAGGAACCAGACAATACCATTAGTTCGCGTAGCATGGAGGCATCACTCCCCCGGCGAGTCTACTTGGGAGAGGGAGGATGAGATGCGCGAGCAGTACCCTTATCTTTTTCAGCCGTGAGGTATAATTTCTATCCTTCCTACTTATGCAGCTTGCCTTAATTTCGAGGACAAAATTATTTTTAAGGAGGGTAGACTTGTAGCACCCACTTTTTGGAAATAAGGGTATTTTAGTCATTTTGTAATTTTTTAGATATTATTGACTTGTGTTTGATTTAGCATGTGGTTTAACCTTAGAAAATCCATATTAGAGGCTAACCATGACATATGATGATCATTTAGCTAATTAGAAAATTATATTAGGCTTTGATCCAATTTAGGAAGCCAATTGACCTTTTTAGGCTATTTAATTAATTGGCCTTTTAAGCATTTTTGTTAGTGGGCTTAAACTCAACTTAGATAGAGAAGAGGGGTCCATGAACCAACACTAACCCTAGAAGGAATAGCCTGGCCGGCCAAATCAGGAAACCCCCTCCCTATGTAAATATTTGCATTGGTTTTGACACCCATTTTACAGAACCCTAGTTTCCAACTCTCCAAAACCCTAACTTTCTCATCCGACCTCCGTTTCACCTCAAACGAAGTGCATTGTGATCGTAGGACGGAGGAGAACTTGCTGGAGCATTGCTAGCAAGGAGTTGGAGGCGTTTGCTCAGTGGAAACTGGTCGTCTCGTTGCTTGAGGAGTCTGTTTCATTGAGATTTTACTCTCAATAGGTAAACACCAAAACACTAGTTTTTCCTGATTTTTCTTCATAGTAGCATTCATCTAGGTACCCTCGACCCACCCATGTAGTTTGGTGAGATTTTGTGTCTGTTTGATAGGCGTTTCGGATACGTATCGGATTAGGGTTTAAGGTGTTCGATAGAATTACCCAAAGAATTGAAAGTTATTATTATTCGAATCTTTTTACATATTCTGTTAGCCCTAGATGTAGGGATTCCTAAACCCTAGTTTTGTGAACGATTTGACACGTATTCGTGTCCAAAAGTGGACATGCACGCGCTGTACGAGGATTGTGCGCGTGTCCTGCTGCTGTGTCCGTTCTCGATGGACACAGCGACTCGACACGTAATTTTTGGGTTGTGGGTAGGGTCAATGTCTGTCATAATGCCCAACAAGTTTGGTTAGGTTTCGTAGGGAGTCGAGAGAGAAATCGACACGGCAAGGGTTTTGCACTGTCGTGCCCGCGCCCAGTTTTGGCGTCAAATACGCGTGTCGTGCGACTTGGACACGCGTCGTGTGGCCAGTACAGACACGTGGGCTAGTAGCCCTATATGTGGGCTACATGTAAGAGCGACCACGTGTCGTAGTTTGGTCTGTGTCGAGCCCTAGGTCGCGTGACACGTGTGCACGGGACTGGGTTCCAGTTCTGATACTCGCATATCTTGGATACTTCGTGTCCTGTTCCTTGGACACAACTGCACCTGATTGCATGTTCATATACACGAGACACTTTACCAACCATTAGTTTCGAATATCATTAGATTTTCGAATGGTTTTAGGTCATGTTAGATATTGGGTTGAGTATCGGGTTTTAAGTTCCAGTTTTTTCCTGTTTCAGTTTTCTTTTTTGTTCTGTTCCATTATTTTTCGATGTGATTTCTTTGTAAACCAAAGCCTGTAGGTCCTATATTACCATATCTAGGAGATACCTACTAGTTTGCATAGTAGAGAGGGTTGTGTTCGAGTTGGATTAGACATAGGGTTATTCGGGTATGTATCAAGATAGGGTATCATGAGATAGGTAATTCCTATAACAGATATTTGGATTGGTAGGTTAATCATTGACTTAGGATTGATTTCAGTTAATGCCAAGTTCAGTTAATTGTTAGTTAGGAATTGGAAAATGCCAAGTTCAGTTTGATTGTTAGTAAGAATTGGTTGTTGTAGTTAAAGTAGAAACTGGATTTGAGATGTGTATATGTATGTGTGTTGTGTGTTGAGAGAAGTTGGAGTAAAGAGAAGAGTTTGCAGCAGCAATAACATGCTGTATGGCAGCAGTTGCTGCAATGGTAGCAACTACAGTGGCAGTAGCAACACAAGCATGCCTAAGTGCATGTGTCCAAGTGTGAGGGTGCATTGGGTCGAGTTGTGAGGTTAGGAATTTGAGATTACCTTGTTTAAACTAGAAAATTTACTAAGAGATATCCTAGCCTAGAGTTTTAGTAAATGTTAGTCTAAGGTATGGGTATTAGACATAGGGTATTGTGAGTTAAGGTAGTGTTATGTGAATTACATTGGTTGTTAGGATTATGCTCCCTTGGAAACCGAAGATAACACCAACTCAACACCCAAAATCAACACTAGGACTAGTAGTGACCTAAAATTTGACTTATAGGCTAGTTGACCTAACTTTGACCTAGTTTGACTAGTCTGGTTGACCAAAGTTGACCCAAGGTTGACTTTGACTTAGATTGATCCAAATCATGTAGAATTTGCATTGTATGTTTTCCTTATGATATTTAGACTGTATTATGACATGTAGTTGTTTTAAATAGGATCATATTACTCCAGTTCAGTCACTTTTCATCATCAGCAGTTCGGATTGCCAGGCGAGTACATTCTCTGATCTTTTCATACTTCTTTGGATATGTACTCTTGTTATAGACTAGTATACTTGATGCTGACACGATGTTCATACGGATTAGTACCCTCTGGATCTTTTCATACGATGTTATCCCCTCGGATACATCGAGTATGTCATGTTCATCTACTTTATCATGGTCATCATGTACTCTATGTATTCATATTTTTCCATGTGCACTCATATGTTATTCATGTACACTCATGACCATATGAGTTCCATGTATACAGTAGTTGTTATCCATGTGCAATAACATAACATGCTTTGATCCTTGTGTATTGGTTGGGGGCAGGGAGAGTGTAGTTGGTTATGTGATCATTATCCCCAGTAGGTATCCATGTGTATTCCATAGCTGTATCCATGTGCAACCCAAGCTATTTACATAACCAATTCATGCTCTGATTCACGTAGAAGGTTACATTCTCTATTTATCATATTATATCTCAGCTTATATCTTCTCTCTTGTTGATTTCTCTTTACAGCGATTCATGTATAGTTTTCTATAGCTTGCTTTATATGTCCATTCCTGATATGAACTGTTGTGAGAGATATGTGCTCGTTTCGTCCTGACTGGGCATATTGAAAATTTTACAGGTGATGATGAGGAGTACTGTCATACTTATTATGCATTGGCTTAGATAACACTGTCGACGTGGACCCACAGGAGGATCCCATAGTCGCTGAGGACTTGCCCATAGTCTAGCAGAGACTTAGTACATTATGTTGTATTTCTGTTTGAGACTTTATGAGTTGTACTTGAGATTTATTCTGGTGGTTTACACCTAGACTATTTATGTGTGACTCTCTTGGGATTCTTCTTCTATTCCATCTTAGTATTGTGATTGAGTTACGTATTATTTTACTTTCTATTCATAGCTTATTTAGACTGTGTTAGATATGGTGACTCAGGACAACGTTCTACCGCCGACACTGCGACGTAGGCTGGGCGTTCGTTACTTCTCGTGCCCTTACACTGGGTGCGGGTCGTGACAAAGAGGGAGGAAGAGAATATAAATAGGGGTTGGGTTGGCTTAAGAAAACCCTAATCTCTAAACATGCTCTAACCATTCCACTAATGACATGCTTAAAAGCTACATGCAACCATTAAATAATAATAATAAATAAAATTATGCACATGCTAAATATGGGATACCATGTACAGAATTCATGAAAGAATACATAGATTGGGATCAGGGAGTGATAATCCGTTTCTGCAGAAGATACGTGAGTTGATTCTAGCAGGAAAGGCGTCAGACTTTACAGTTGAAGATGACACTATTCGTGTCAAGGGAAGATTGTGCGTTCCTAAGGATGAGGATATCAGGAAGAAAATACTGACCGAGGCTCATTTCGCAAAGTATTCCTTGCATCCGGGAAGAACAAAAATGTACAAGGATCTGCGCACAACATTTTGATGGCATGGTATGAAGAAGGATGTGGCTCTATTCGTGTCACAATGCTTGGCTTGTCAGCGTGTGAAGGCCGAACACCAACGGCCAGGCGGCGAACTACAAAATTGGCTATCCCGCAGTGGAAATGGGATAATATCTGTATGGACTTTATAGTCGGCTTGCCAAGAACTCAGAAGGGGAATGATACGATTTGGGTGATCGTGGATAGATTGACCAAATCGGCTCATTTCATTCCAATAAAAGTTACGTGGGGCATTGAACGGTTGGCTCAGATCTACGTAAATGAAATTGTCCAATTACATAGGGTGCCAACTTCTATAGTGTCGAATAGAGACGGGCGATTCTTGTCGTAATTTTGGATAAGTCTGCACTCAATATTAGGCACAAAATTGAATTTCGATACGACATACCATCCGCAGACTGATGGTCAGACAGAGAGAGTAAATCATATTCTTGAAGATATGTTGAGATTGTGCGTGCTCGATTCGAAGACAAATTGGGACGCACATCTCGCATTAGCAGAATTTGCCTATAATAACAGTTATCAGGAAAGTATCCAAATGGCCCCATTCGAAGCCTTGTATGGACGGAAATGTCGATCACCGATATGCTGTGATGAAGTCGGTGGACGGTAAGTGCTCAGACCAAAACTTGTGGAACAGGCCGTCGAGAGGGTCCGCTTGATTCGAGAAAGGCTTAGAGTTGCTCAAAGCCGACAGAAGAGTTATGCGGATGTACATCGACGACCTTTGGAATTTACGGCGGGTGATCATGTCTTCTTTAAGGTCACACCCATGCGAGGTGTGATGCGGTTTGGGATAAAAGAAAAGCTGAGCCTGAGATTCGTTGGACCCTTCGAGATTTTAGAGAAGGTAGCCTCGGTGGCTTATCGACTTGCACTACCTCCGGCTCTGGCTGATGAGCACGATGTCTTCCATGTGTCCTAATTGCGGAAGTACGTGCATGATCCAAGTCACGTAGTGAACTTCGATCAGTTGCAGCTGAGCGCTGACCTATCCTACACTGAAGAGCCTGTCCAGATTTTCGACAGAAAAAAGAAAGTTTTACGGAATCGGACAGTATCCTTGGTCAACGTACTATGGCGGAACCATGCTGTCGAGGAGTCTACGTGGGAACTAGAAGAGGAGATGCGGGTGAAATACCCCTCGCTATTTAATAATCTTGAGGTTGGACTTTTGCTTTAAGTTTCGAGAACAAAACTTCTTCTTAGTAGTATATTATGTAGTGTCCCGCTCCTAGCGGTTCACTATGTAAGGCTTGTGGCTTGGTCAACTCGGTCGGAACCGAGTATTGGGAAAACTTACCGTCGGCACCGAATCGATCACGGACAAGTGCATAAGAACCTTTCCAACTAATGGATTGGTTTCTCTTGAAATGCGTCCAAGAGTTTTCTCTGGAGGTTTTACTGCTGGTTTTGTTGCTTGGTTTTGATGGATGCTTTTCTGAATGATTTTCGATGATTTGATTCTTGCCCGTTTTCATCGATTCGTATAGCATTCATTTTTGAGAATTCTGAGAGAAGGGAACATAACGAGACAGAATATTAACCAAGCTTTTGGTGCCATTGCAGACTGACGCGTGACGGAAGGCTAAGCGCACAAGTGTTCCTCTCTCTCTCTGCGATTCTCTAAATTTGGTGAGTGTGGATCTCTGTGGTGGTATTGTCCCTCTCGCTATTCCTTCATGCCAACTAAATAATTGTCTTACAACATCCATTGATCGATATCAAGTTACTAATACCACAAGTCAATACCACTAAGAAGCTAGAGACAGAGAATAAATATTGAAAATTTGATATTGAATGAATTGATTACACTGATAACAACATTGATATTTTGCTTGTCCCTTGAACATTGAAATGAGATAAATTGATGCCTGTGATGATGAGATATGAAATTTTGAGAATGAACATGTTGCCTTTTTACCTTCAATATTATACCATGCACACTATGCTTATCGAGTCAGACACGCATTCGCATAGTCATGGACAACTTGTATACAAGATATTATTTCCTCGAACGGTACAGGGGCGCCGGGACCGATTCGGCCTAGGAGAAAATACAGCATACTTTGGTGGCAAGATTGGTATCGGGACATTCATTCGGACTTGCAATCCGAAGGAATGGTGCGTCGCATACCCTTGAAGTCCTATATGGCAAGTCAATATAGTTTAACAACACCAGTGGCTATGTAGTCAGGATGCATGCTAATGATCATTTTATGCAGGGACGATAAGTACTATTATTATTATCCTGTATCTTATGCAGGAAAGCTGGATTCGGCCGATGGTAAAGTAAACATGGTTTCATGAAATACCATGTTATGTAAATCGTGATTTACTCTGAATGTTGCCTGTTCTAATAAGCTCATGATTTAAAATGCTTATCATTAATAAAATGTTGGTTTAGCTGAGTGGGCCAACGGGGCTCACCAGCGCATTGTTATAATGTGCTGACCCCTCCTCCACAGGTACTGGAGAAGGCTCGGGCGCATATCGCAATTGAAGCTTTTTGAACTGCTGTTTCCTTTCAAGTTGTTTTCCCTAAAGACGCACAAAGTATTGCGGAGTTTTCAAAGATGGCTGCTTATATTTCAAAGTACTAAAAGGGCATGATGTATGGAACAAGAAGTTATTTTATGGCAGCCTATCAGATGTACTTCTTTTCATGAATCAATTTAGCCGAAAAGGCATTTCAAATATTATCGAGAAAAGTTGTATTCTGACTACAATTATCAATAAAATGAGTATTTCTTCTTCCTATATTGTGTCCTCAATGTTTCTGAAATACGGCTGGATTTCAAAAGTTTCTAAATGACATAATAGTGCATGTTCTTGCCTTGAACAAATGCAACACCAGACTTGTACAGCATCACGCCTTAGCGAGGACGAACGATTCGGTGTGAATCGAAGTGAGGACGAAAGATTCCCCAAATCAGGGCGTGGCATCTTCTTCCACAATAGAGCAAACACTTTCAACTGGAAGCTATTTTGGGGGTCAAATCTACATCACCAAAAGTGCAATTGTTTGTATGGAAAGTACTAACCAACACCTTATCTGTGAAAGCCAACATCCATCGAGTCCTACAATACATTGATCCCATATGTCCTCTTTGTGGACTGGAAACTGAAACTAGAGATATATGTTGTTAACTTCAAACGATTTCAATATTTTCTTCTCTCCCAGATCCTCCAATACTATTACTGATATTTTAGTACATTTCACCTTTACATTATATATTGATACTATATGATTTTTCAATGAACCTCCCTCATGTATATTAGATCAGGTCTATGCTAAATCTAACTTGTAACACCTGCATCACCTGCATTTGATGAAGTACACTTTCATGATCATAAAAAAAGAGTATGGTAACTGCCACAAATTATAAAACTTATGTCAAGAAGTCTATACATGAAAATCACATTATTTTAGTTCATGCGTGGCAACCCTTGAATGAAATGAGTGTGCAATTATTGGTCACTTAACATCTATTTATGTTCACCCACCATTTCATTCAAGGGTGTTCACATTTAAAATTAAAACAAATATGGGTTTCACCTTCAGTCGAGTAGTGAACATCCACTCAAGTTACTACCACTAGTTTCACACGTGACAACCCTTGAGGAGTGATGAACATCCACTAAAGCTTTGAAAAGGGTTTCCTAGAGTTTGTATTGTATGACTATATTCATGCAATTATGCAGTATACTTGATCAGAATTCGCTCTGATGGTAGATATGTCTGTAGGTTTTGCAAAGGATAAAATGATGTGGAAGCGATTACACTCATCACATGGAGATCCAACATGGAACATAATCTTGGTTAGTATATAACCCGAATTTCGATTGACTGTCCAGTCTTGCTGCTGGGGAAAACTGAAATTCTAGTTCAACCAAAACTGAAATTTTGGTCTTTGTTGTTCCTGGCACTATTTGCTATTTATTATGTTGTTATCTTTCTATTTTTAAGTTGATTTTCATTCTAGAATTTGTTTCTTAGGACTTAGCTATATTATTTCTTATAATAGGGATATCTAGAAAAGGTGGATATGTTGAATGACAATAAATTTGAGTTGCTATTGGAGTTTCTCTTTTTTTCTAATCTCTCGTGTGAAGATTGAGACATAATCTCATGGGGAAGATGTAGAAGAATCTAAGGGCATGTTTTCTACCTAATGGCTACAAGCAACCCCTCTTTCATCAATATCAGAGTTGTACACAAGGACAACCGAGCATCACAAGAATTTTTGCGTCTCGTCGAGCTTAACCAAATCAATGAGAACAAATGAAAGCAGTTATCTCGCTACATGGATGGGATAAAGTTACCCATTCTGGATCGAATTGTATCTTAGTACATCTCTAGTCTGAAGGAGGCCAGAAATTGAGCCCTGCAAGTCAACAGATTGTTGGAAAAAATTGCAGTCAAGTAGCAGAACGAGATAGAAATCAAAGACAAATGATCGCCACGAAGAAGATGCATCCAAAGGTGAGAGGGTGGATTAGAGCATGACGAAAAAGAAACCCATCGAGGCAAATACCTGTCACCCCTATTTCCTGTATTTCGTATTTGTACTCGTGATTTGATTTCGGTACGTATTTTATTTTCTCGACTTGTAGATTCGGGTTCTCGTAAATGGGTTTGGACCATGGCTTGGTTTTACTTTGTGGAGTTGGTTTGGTTCATCATGAGTAGAACACCTTAGCCTATTCTCCACCTCCATTCTATCACAACCACCCTCATTAAAACCTACCAACCTTTTCTCTCTCCTCCATAACTCCATTAATTTCTTACAACTTCTTCTTCTTCCTTCTTCCACACAACTCCCTAACCCATAGGCAAGTGCACCTTGCCATCAAATAAGCACCACTTTTTATTTGTCCATTAACTAGATTAGGCCATGGAGAACAACTTTAGAACTTGACATTTTGTGATTTGGAGCGTTCATTCTTCTAGATCTAGGTTTTAACCATTTTCGAAAATCCTTGGTTTTGATCTATTAAACTTCGATTTTTGCATGTTTTGATGCTTCCATGTGGAAAAGAATTCGATTTTACTCAAGTTAGAACTTTGAAAATCTAGATTTCGTTTTGATTTGACAAAGTTATGAAGAATTGAAGTTCTTGGTGTTCTTAGACCTGCTCTCGGCCAGGAAGAACATCCCTCTGCCTTGCGCTCTTTAGCGCATGGCCGGTTGCGCATCCCCGGCCTGTGCTCTTTAGCGCAGGGCCGATTGCGCATGACCTCAGCCAGTGCTTTGCGCTGCGCTGGATTGCGCTGGCGCAAGCCATCCATGCGCAAGCCAGCCTTGCGCAATCTACCTTTGCGCAAGCCAGCCATGCGCAAGCCGACCTCTGGGCAAGCCAGCCTTGCGCAATCCACCTCTGCGCAATCCACCCTTGCGCAATCCACCCCTACGCAGTCTACCCTTGCGCAAGGTAACCCTTGCGCAAGACAACTCTTGCGCAGCTCTTCTATGCGCAGTACATACCCTGCGCAGCCCAACCCCTGATCCCCCTTACACAACCCACTTGTCTATGATGAATTGTTTATTTCTTTAAGCTTGGCTCTTCTATAGCCCTATATATATTGGTATTTTATTAGATATTTTACGTCCATTTTATATCCTTACGCCTTTTGTCATGAACTTGATCGACTTAATATGTTTGGAATGACTATTGTACATGGCATGGCATGACAAGGAACTAGCATAACTTGACAGTGACCCGTAGTGGTGCACTCCTGACATGACCAACCTGACTTGATAGTGGCCCGTGGTGGCGCACTCTTGACATGTACTTGACTTGACATGTACTTGACCTGACTTGACTTGACTTGTAACTTGTAACTCGACTCGTATAATCAACTTGACACCGTGGGTGTTCCTGCTTGCTTGCTTGTACAATCCACTTGTCTTGTCTTGTATCATGTCTAGGACGTGACTTCCTGGGTACCACGGCCAGGGACTCGCGCTAAATTGAATTAGGCTAATTATTAGATCAAACTAGAACATGGAGAATTCTCAGTCACAGGCAATCTCGTTATCTGGGCGCTTTAATGGACTTGTAGCTTGTCGACGAGTAGAGCACATTTCTAGCACACTGCCATGTGTTGCACCCTCTAAGTCACCTAAGGGTACATTTGTCTCCCGGGCAATGTACCCACCTATAACTCTCAACCCGCGGAAGGATAACTGGATGGTCTACAGGGCTTGGGACTGGAAATTCTCACTTGCATCTTGTTAGTAATTAGGGCTTGTGATAACTCTAGTTAGTTAAAGTAGTAAGCCGTAGTAATTGCTTGGCCGCTTGTGAATGCATGATGTCCAGCCTTGTCTAAGTCTTGTCTAGCTCCAGTACCTGCCATCTTCTGAGCAAGTTTGTTTTCCTTATCTCTAACGATAAATGGGTAGAGACAGTGAGCTATTCAGGCGAAGGGGTACAATCCCGGTCCTTGTTTGGTTTAAGGATTGTAAGCTGGCTCCTGGAATGGTCCCACGTCCCTAGTCGTTTATCGCCCTGTGTACTTTACTACTTGTACCTTCTTTTATTCTTTATGTTCTGATATGCTGGCTTTTGTTCTTATTTGTGGCCTCCTTGTGGCACTTGCGCTTTCTGGGGTTGACCCAGCTGGTTTTATGTGGCCAGATTTCGGAGCAGCTCCCGAGGATCTACCAAGCTTCCAGCCCAATGGTGAACACTAGACGGAACCCGGGCTACGAGTGGGTTTTCCCTTTTTGTTTCATCCACTTATATGTAAATTTATTCTTTTGAGGCGTTTAGCCGACGAGCACCTGTTAGCTCGATGCACATTTACTTACTGTCTGCCTACGGACTGTAAACATGATTAACAAATCCTAGGGTTGATCATGTATGACTGAACTCTTGCTAGTCCTATCATTTTGTATGACTAGCTTCATGATCATCCAATATGTAATATTTGGGACGCCTTATATATATATATATATTTGATGCTCTAATATCTTGTAACTCTGTTAATTGCTTGAGATTGAGACAATAGGCTTGACCTTAAGAGACTGCTGGCTTGTAGAAAACCCTCATATCTAGACAGCCGTGACCGTATAGTTGAGATGTATTCTATTTCAATATACGTAGCTGGCTATGTCTGCCCCTGCTCTCCAGTATTCTGGTTCTGGGGCGTGACAATACCTGACCCAGCAACTCATATGCTAAACCCATCATTGGAATATGCTACAAGTATAATCAGCTGGTCACTTCTTAAGTTATTGTCCACATAGAAAGCAATTGGCTTACGCGGGATAAGAGGTGCCCAACTGTAACGCCCCAGTCCCAAAATACGTAGGACTAAGTACGTAGACATGCCAGCTGTATACATACGAAGTACAGGGCCTTGTATGTATACATAAGCTATATAATGTAGTAAAACCAAAGCTAACTAATCCCATCCACAAAATAAAGAGTAAAAGACATCATATAATCATCTATGAAATGTATTTGTACAATATGTTGGGTGGAGACACATCCACTACCAACCAAATAAAAGAAGTACAAGACATGCAATAAGTTGGCGGGAGTAGTAAGAAAGATCCAAGGCACGCTATCTTCAAAAGAATGGAGAAGACCACGACCTCAGCTAGGATACCTGCGGAAGACATGAACACACACCTAGGGAAAAACCAGGTCCTCAGACGGACGTAGCAAGATACAGGAAGAACAAGCTAATATGAACTGTCAGAATAATAAAATAATATATAAAAGACTATTCTAGACACAAATATACAAAGGAGATTTTAACCGCCTAATGTGCAATTTAGAGGACAATTTTCATGCGCATTGGTGGAATTTTTGGCTATAAGTACGTAACTGGCATCCAGTGATCCGTATCCGTCCGTAACGTCCAAAACGTCAGAGGGCAACTGCAAATATATCGCCATAGTTCCTTTCGAAAACTATGGATTACCTGTTTGGCTTCCCATACGCACTAGCGACTGTCCTCCCCCAATATTTCCCACCCTGTTCAAGTCATGTCCATGGCTCGTCCAGTTTTGTAACTGCTTTGAGTCTCTAAACCCTAGTCATAGCAGTTACGATTATCTACCATCACACGACTTTAAAGATAGCTAGTCAATAATTCGTGCCCCTAGCAACATGTCTCCAACCGTGTAGTGTGAGTGTCACAGCCAAAGGAGATATAAGGATATCCCCCAACAAAAAGGTAGTCCGCTAACACTAAGTTAACATGCATATAGTAAAGTAAAACGACTAATAGAGTCGCTTGCACCCAAGTGTGGCTTGGACACGCAGTTTATAACAAAAGAAACTAACAATATGAAACAAAATAAATAATACAGAAAATAAATAATTTGACAGTTAATTAGCAAGGTATACTTGCCTGGTGAGTCGCCTGGTGAGCTGCCCGGTGTGGTACAATAAAGGTGGCACAAGATATGTCTTCGATGTTACAACTATGCATGACGGCCTCGGATGATGGCACGGATGGTCCCAATAAGTCCAAGATGGTTAATTTAGTTAGGGTGGACATAAGGTAGTCTCGAGATTGGCGAAGAATAAGAATAATGGGGTTGGTCATGGAAGGGAGGAAAAATAAAATAAAATAGATAAAAATAAATATATATACGATTTTTTTTAGAACTATTTATAATACCTAAAAACTATTTTTACTAGTAAAATAATTTGCATAAATATTTGAAAATAGGAAAATAAGGCGATTTAGGCTAAAACCAAATGTTTGTATAAATACGCTTATAGATTATAACTACACTTCATAGACAAAAATATTTTAAATAATTACTCAAAAATATTAATAACTTGTTTAGGTCAAAACTATACTTAAAATAATATAAAAATAATTTTATGGTTTTCAACTAAACTTTATGAAATTGTTATATGGCCAAGCCTAAAACAGCATTCTTGTTGCAATATAATAATTTTAAAATGATTACATATATATAACAATACTTAATAAATAACAAAACTAGTATTAAATAATACTAATAATCATATACTAATACTAAGAATTTGTGTAGACATATATACACTAAAAATATAATAATAATTTATAATCATATTAATAATCAAATTATATTAATAGTTAATAATAATAAAAATAATAAAATAACAACAAATGAAAAAGAACAGGAAAAAGAAAACAACAACACAAAAATAAAATAAAAATTAAAAACAAACCAAAGCATACTGCTACTCCCCAAAAACCGGTGAGAGAGAGAGTGGGGAGGAAAAGGAAGAGGGAGTTTGAGCGAGAGAGAGAGAATGGTGAGGGAAGAGAGGGGGAGCGGGCGATCGGTGAGGGGTCGGCCTCGGTGGTCGGCGCTGAGAGACGAGACGGCGGTGGCGCGGCGGTCTCCGGTGCTAGGGAGCGGAGGCAGCTCCGCGCCCGTGGAGACGACGACCAGGCGTCCAGGCGGCGAAAGAGGGTTTGGGGGAATTCGACGGGAGCTGTGCGGCGGGGGACGGTGCTGCCGTCGGTGGGCAGTCGGTCTGACGGCGGAGGAACGGGGAGGGCGCGGGCGGAGAGGGGTTCGAGAAGGGGTCGGTCGGATCTCGCGAAGGCGGCGAGCGGCCGAGATCCACGGTGGAGGTGGAGGGCTACGGCGGAGAAAGTGGGGATCGGTACGGAGGGGCGGCGCCGCGGCTCATCTGAAGGCGCGGTGGAGATGGCGCCGACAGCGGAGGGCGATGTGCGAGGATCTGTGCTGAGGTCGATCATGCCACCGCGACGCGCGAGTCAGTCCGACAAGGCGGATGCTCGAGTCCGGCCGGCGGCCACGGGAGGTGAGTGGTTGTGGTTTGTTTTATTTAGGGCGGTGGTCATGGTAATTTTTTTTTTGGGGCACGTCGACAGTGGATTGGGGGTCGCCCATGGCGGTCGGCGGTGGAGGCCAAGTTCGACGGTGGTTGTGTGGAGGAGAAGGGTGTTAGGGTTCCTGGTTGCAACGGCAGTGGGATGGTGTTGGTGAGGGTCGTAGGGTTATGGTTGGGAGAGGCGGCCGTGGTTATTGGCCGCGGTGGTACGTGTAGAGGTGGTGGACGGTGATGCTGATGGTGGTGGTGTCGGGATGGCCGGGGCGACGAGGTGATGGACGGGCTGGGTGTTCGATGGTGATGATGACAACGGGGGTGGTGCTGTGGCTGAGCGTGGTGCGATGGGGAGTCTCTGGGTGGTGGTTTAGGCTAGGAGAGAGATGGCCAGGTTAGGTTAGGTTTAGGGATTAATTGTGTCGGAAGGGTGTCCCGACACGAGTTGGATGTCCGGGCTTGTCGGACACGCGGACAATGTATATGTAAAATTAAATAACATAGTGGATGGGAAATGTACGGACACGGACACGATGCACAGCTGGTTGGAGAAATTTATGGAGCTGGTTGGAGAAATTTATGGATGTGTGGAATTTATGGAGGAGTACCTGCCTATTTATAGGATACGGAAATTCCCAGTTGGATAAAGATTATGAGTAGTTTAAACCCAAAATAGATAATTCACAACTTAATCAATCAAATCCAAATCCAATCCAATTTAAATTTAATTAAATTCTTTTAGTTTAAAAAATCAAATAGGATAAATAAATTTCAAATATTTAACTATTTAAATAAATCCATAAATTCAAATCAAGATTTAAATCTCCACAAAAATTTTAAAATATGTTTTCCAAAAATACAAATTATAATAATTTCAAAAATAATAAATATTTAAATAACTTTTTGAATAATAAAATATTAATATGAATCAATTTCGAAAATCAATTTAAATATTAATAGGAACTACTTCAAAAATACCTTTGAAATAATTTAAGATAATTAATAAAATTTTGAGAATTAATTTATACATAAATTATATCTTACGTCCTTTTTTTATAATGATAAAAATAAAGTAATTACTATATATTATTTTGAAACTATAAAAATAGAAAAAATGTTTTTCTAAAAATATGTACGCTCGCACATATTCGCACACGTCGAGCAATTACGAAAAATGAAATTTTGCGCGCGACGTACAATGCAACTACGTGACGTAAAATACAAAAATTTAAATTAGTACCAAATTTAATAATTAAAATTAAAAAAAATAGTAGAAATTTAGGGGTTTTACATCCTACCCAACTTACAAGAATTTCGTCCTCGAAATTAAGAATAATAGGGGTGGGTGAAAAGGTCACATCGATAATGAATACGATCAAGTCACTAGACGAGGCAAAGAAACGACGTTCAATGCAAACATGCATTAGAAAATCGCGATGAACAAATAGTGACGAAAAACAAATCATGGATATGGCTAACTAACGCTAGAAGGACAATGATTAAGGTTAGAGTTTAATCAAGATAACATGTAATAAAGAATAGTACGGTATCAAGAGAAATAATTTGAGAACTTAAAGACATGGTTCCTTGAGAGTTGGTTGGGGGCACGATTAAGAGAGCGATTAGAAGGTCATGATAGTAAATATAGGGCCGAGAAGAAGGATGAGTAGTTTAAGACGAAGATATAGTATCATTGAGTGGTAATGGTCATAAGCGATAGGACAGCTAGAGGAATTTCAAGTATAATCATCTTCGCCCTTCGAAAATTAGGTGAAGACGAAAGCAATATAGAGTTCAAAGATGATATTATCAAATACAAATAACGTGGTTCAAAGGCGACCGAATAATTTCAAAAAAAAAGAATTTTTCAAGGCAGTCGTGAATGAGATTTTAATGGTAAGTTTAACTATATCTCAACCACGTAGAATAATCGTGTGAAAGGCGAACCAAAGTGCACTAGGTTGATCAGACCATCATGCACCGGTTCTGAGTAGACAATATGTTAGTGGGGGCCCTAATAAAATATATGTCCTCGAACAAGCTTGATAAAAAAAAGTAAGCTTGTAAAAATTAGGTTATTTAGCAGCATTAGTCACGATTGGTAAAAACATAGGCACGAGAGCGTAAGAGTGAAAGAAGGTAGAATTAGTTCAAACTCCTTAAGACTCTAAGTTATATCCTATGTTGGTCTCTATACAGTCGTCCTATAGTCTCTTTTGTCCAAGTCTTTGGTTGACTAGATGTGTTAGGGTCCTCTAAACTCTAGAACCTAAGTGAACTTGCTAATATAGGTCACAAGGACAAAGGGATTGCTAAGTCATAAGGCATTTTACCCAACTTACAAGTGTTAAACTAGTAGGGTGATGGAACAATGGGTCACGTACACCTAGTATGGGTTACCTTATTAATCTCTATCAAGCACGAAAGAAGGGCACGAATCACGATAGAAGGGATCAAGCAAGATGCAACTCGAGGAGAAGGCGGTCAAGTATGTGGATGAGATCCTAGACTCTAATCCTATACGCAGGCTTGCTTGGTACGGTAAAGTAACCAAACAATTTATCTTGACCTGCATGGGCCACCACACCAACGAAGAGGTGGACGATGATAACATCAATTGTGACCCCAATGAATCCAAAGAGGAAGGAGCATTCTTTAGCATGATAAGGAAGATCGTTCTAACACTAATACATGATGATTCCTCACAAAGGAACAATCTATTCTGAAATTGATGTACAATTATCGGCAAAATGTTTGGGTCGTGGTCAATAATGGTAGGCAAGAAAACTTCACTAGCTGACAATTGGTCAAAGATACAAGATTGACATTACCGAAATACCCACCCAGACCTGTACTTCGTCGGGTGGGTTCAAAAAGTGTCAAATGTCAACACTATACCAAAATAAGGTTTTCCTAACACATAATATTTTTTCAAATCATAACTGTTTTTTATCGTTATAATTTTCCAACACCAATAAACCATTAGGAACTAAAAAATCGTTAGTATTAATATCAAAAAGTAAAATTTAATTTTTGTAACACATTATTTTTCCCCATCGGTTATAAATGTTACCAAAAAGTCTAAAAACAAGAAAAAGAGTAAAGGTCTGTACCACCTAGGTTTCATGTGATGATTATAAGTGTTATTGGTTGACAATCCCACTTCTCTCTCCCTAGATAGGTTTCAACTCTCCTCCCCTCCCTCTCTCTATTTCTTCTCTTCCCTAAAGATTTCATCAAACCCTGATCCTATCTATTACTGGCCCATTCGGTCTCAGTCAACTTGATTTTGATAGTTAACTAAAACATGTCTCGATGTCGCAAATATAACTCACATGATGGTTCGACTATGCTGCGGTGCTTGAAAGTTGTACTTGGTCAAATATATAATTTTATATTTCTTGAGTCTAGGACTTATGAACATGGAGTCGTACTAGGTATCAGAAGTCCACTCAACCATCATCCACTTATACAGTCCAAAGTCCATCTACAAAAAGCCTAACTATTCAATTCATTATGTCCAAAATAGGCTAAAAACCATACCATACTTGGGTAACCAAACTCTGACCTAACTCGATCACAATGAATCTGGACAATCCCAGATTTTGTGGTTTCTAATGTTTGGAAAAATTTAAATATACACCCAAATTTTGGCCAAACTCGGCCCATAAAAATCCTATAAATAGGCATGGATTTTCGCATCCTTACTCACTCATCTCTTCTCATTTTTTTTATCCTGTAGAGTGATCTCTTAGCTTTAACATTCCCATCTCCAAGATCAACTTTCTCAGCCTTGTAATTCCAAGTGTGATCTTGCTTAGAAGTCTGTAAAAAGTTGTATAAGCTTGGTTTATAAAGTTATCTTTACTGCTGAAGTCACAAGTTCTTCGCATCAAAGCTCGTATTTGAGAAGTCGTTGTGCGATTCGGATAAAGGCACAAGTTGTAGGAGCTGCAAGCGCTTTGGATTCAAATTTTGTGTTTTACTAATGTGACTATAGTGGATTCAACTCCGAGTAAGAGTTTTCTGGTTTGGACTAGTCTTTTTAGAGGAAAACCAGGATAAAAATCTCAGTGTTCGCATTTATTCTCTAAACTCTGCTGCTTTCAATACTTGTTTTTTATTTGCATATATTTTTATATCGTTAGTCACTGCCTTCGCTGAGAGTATTTTAATTGGAAATATATTTTTGTTGTACTCTATTTACCTTCCTCTCCCTTCCTCTAGAGTAGCCTATCGGTCCCCTCAATTGGTATCAGATCTAGATCTCTTATTACCGGACTAACATCCCTAAGAGTTATAGAAACTATTGGATCTTTCCACACCAATAATGGTGAAAGACATTCAACATATAGGCTATCCCTATTTGACTGTACCAACTACACATACTGGAAGACATGTATGAGCTTCTACTGAAGTCTCTTGATTTTGATATATGGTCTGTAGTAATATATGTCCACGTAGAATAGTCACAAATGACAATCTTACTAAGAATACCCATGATAAATACACAGACACAGAAAAATGTGCCAGTCTTGATGCTAAAGCTATTAACCCATTATTTTGTATTTTAGACAGAACTTTATTCAATAGGATCTCTACTTGTACCACTTCACATTAAGTATGAAAGCTTTTTGAGGTTACTCGTGAAGGAACCATACATGCAAAAGAATCAAATATTAGTCGTCTAACACAAGAATATGAAGCATTGATGAAGCAGAATGAGACAATGACTCAGATATTCACACGATAATTCATAGATATCATCGACCCTCTATTCTCTCTTAGCAAGAAGTATAACCATGAAAAGATTTAAAATATACTCAGAGGACTCACCAAGAACTGGAATCCCATGGCCACAACAATCGTATTGGGGAATGATCTGACATCAATGACCCTCGAGATGCTCATGGGGAAGCTGATGACTCACGAGCTAGATCTCAAGGAATTTGAAGAGCCCGCACCAAAGAAAAAGATTATTACACTCAAGGTACATCTTCACAAGAAAGCCTCCAACTTTGATGCTGGCGACGATGACTCTCAAAACGATGATGTTTCCATAATCACTAGAAACTTTAGAAAATTTTTGAAAAGTAAGGGATCAAAGAAGGAGTCAAACGACAACAGTGATGAAGAGCCAATGTGTTATAACTGCAAGAAGTCTAGCCACAAAAAGAGGGAATGCCCGATGATATTGAAAGGAAGCCAAAATGATCACTCATCCAGAAGAACTTCATCAAAAAAGTATGCTAACACAAGTATCTGGCATGAGAGCGAAGCAAGTAAGTATGAAGAAGAATAAAAGACTCGTGACTGCAAACCTCTGCTTCATGGCACTAATTGGTCGGTGGATTGTTTACCCTAGGAAGGAGATTTCCTTTGTGTTTCTTGGTCTACCCCATTGTAGCAAAATGCGAATGTAAAGAGGAGAACACTTCTCCACTTTGTTGTTGTATTTTGCATTTTCTTGAAGTCAATTTGTAATCTTTACTTAGTGGGGACTTTGTGTCTCACAAGAAGACTCTACGCCTCTCTCGTGTTGTTGGCAAGAATGCAGACTGTGTCTTTCTGAAGACTCTTCGCCTTCATTGGATATCTCCTTTCTTTATCTTTGTGACTAGCATATTGTTTCCATAAACTTTTGAAACTTTATTCTTAATATTCCTTTAAATGTCAGAAATGATTATTACGATGCAATCTTTATGACTAAATTGGGACAAATTGCCCTTGAAAGAAATAAATCCTATCAACTAGATCACTAACCCCTCACCCTAAAACTCTTACTCCGAAGAGGAAATTTGAATAAATTAATTATGGAATAGGGTAAGGAGAAAAAAAGTTTAGTTTGTAATTAGAGAAAAAATTGAAATAAAATTTCTTTAATATACGATGTGTGTTATACACTGTAATTAGTTAGGGGTTCTATGTAATATTTAGACATTTGTTCCTAAAAAAGACTTTCTACAAAATTTGGATGTTATAATAATTTAGAGAGCAAAAGGTTATTTTGTATATTTTCTTTTAATGGCATTTGAGTATGAAATTGCAATTTATAGTTAAGGTATTAAACGACTAAAAAGAATAGTTTAAGGATGCGTACGAATGAGAAAGTTAATGTATTTAAAAGCAAACTAGCGTACCAAAATAAAACAATATATTTTAAAAACATATTAATCTAACAAATGGATAGCCTTAGTTGTTAACCCAATGATTGTATCATATTTTTGAATATGGATAATTGATTAAGTTTAACATAATAATGTTACTAATATTCATGTAATCACTATCATGTTCCTACTTAAACTTAGCCTTGTCCTACTGTTCATTAAATTTATCATACTCCTATACAACATTTTTCGTCTAACATGTGCTTGTAGATAAATAGTAACCAAGATCAAATCAGGACATATGCAAGAAAGAATTAATGATGAGCCAAAGACGTCATTCTACAAGAAGATTTCTCTTAACCGCCTAATGACCTATCCGGAGCCTCACACTCACTCGGTTAGCGGATAGGGGTTGAGGGGGCAGCACTCCCTGTGGTTCTCCCCCGAAAGGTGTTCAAATTTTCAGATCTGTTAATCTTTGGACAGTTGCCATCAAGAAAAAAATTGAGTCTGCAAGTCTGCTCAAATGTTACGAGAAAGACGTCATCAAAGTGCTCATGTCCTTATATTTTATTCTGTATTTTATCTTTCTTTTGTAGGAAATATGTGCATTGAGTCATACCGGCACTTAGTTGGCTTCCTATACCCCACTACCAAAAAGCCTACCGATTTGTTCGATCCACAAACCAAAAAGCCAACCCATTCAAAAAGAGCCCAAAAATCTATTAAAACTTTATTTAACCTAACTGGTCAAAGGAAAACCAAACTCGGACCGAGTTCTGCCCGAACATAGAGTGAGTTCTGCTCGAACTCGGATTGAATTCGGTCATCCTAAATCAGTATTCATTTGGATTAGATATTCATGTACAATCGGTTCCAACGTTCAATTTTTTGAACATTAGGTAATCGAACTCTACCCGAGTTTGGTCCCCATAACCCTTATAAACTGAGAATAAATACTCAATTCATTTCAACTCACTCATTCTTTCTTCTATCTATTCAAGATCTTCTACCTGAGCTTTAACCTTTCTATCTACCAAGTTTATAACCCACATCCAACTACATGTCAGTGCAGTCTTGATTTAAAAGTTGGTTCGAGTTGTAAATAGCTTGGAAAACATTCTCATATTTAACCAAGTGTGAAGTCGACAAGCTCTGTAAGCCCCCTGAATTTCCGGAATTTATTTTCAAATTTTATAAATGAATTATTTTTGATAATTCATTTTGATTTAATTAATTTTGATCATTAAATGCTCTTTACCGTGACTTTAATTTCTAGAGCATCAGGGATGCCAGTCTCTAGAAACTTTCTTCTCTAAGTTTGTAGTAGACAAGATTATCTTCAATTTGATATATCATGTCCCACTCAAATTTGTCCCCTTGTGCTCTTTTTGCTTCTCGCAACTTTCAGGTCAATTTAGACCAATTTATCATCTGCCGTAATTCGTGACTCAACTTCCAACTTAATTTTTGAGCCTGACATCGGTCCAATCCTGTCGATCCAATATATGGCCCTGGCCTGTTTTGAGTCTACTATGCACGTGCCACTTGCGTGCCACCAAATTGATCTCCCTTGTGCTCCCATTTTATCCATGATTTAATTTGGTTTAAATTTGTTATTTTAATTAAATCTTGGCCCCAACTCAACCAAACTTGACCCAACACCCAATCCAAATTGGTGTGACCCTACCATGTCTACCTATACACCCCACTGATATTTTTCCCCTACTCAAAAATATCCTCCTCTTTACAAATATCTATTTCTCTCTCCTTGTATATATATACACATATATATACTTATAATATATATATATATATATATATATATATATATATATATATATATATATATATATATATATATAAATCTCTCTCTCTCTCCCACCCTCTCACATTACACACTCTCTCTCTCCCACAACAGCTCCCCCCACTCCCAGCCGAACACAACTTCCCCCCTCATTTCTTCTTCTTCTTCTTCTTTAACACCATCACAACCACTTCCATCATCACACCATCACCATCACAACTACACACCACCATCACTTTCAATACCATCTCCACCCCCACTGCCGTCGGGCAGCCGCCGCCGCCGTCGCCATGCCACCGCGTGGCCGACGAGCAGCAGCAGCTGCAGTAGAGCAAGCGGCCGCAGCAGCCAGGAGTAGCGACAGCAGCAGCTACAGTTGGCAGCAGCGAGCGCGCACGATAGCAGCCGCTGCCGGCCAACCGCCCGCCGCCGTGGCCACCGCCGCCGCCGGCGATCCACCTTGGACGGGCGCACCCTCGGGCGATCCCCTCCAGGCCATCGTCGACGTTTAAGATGCGCACAATGGTCTATTCGTGTATTTCGTACGAAATCTCGTCGACGCACACGCGAACGAAATTCAGAATGTGCGCCTCGTCGCATCGACTTCGTACATATTTTTTGGAAAATTTGACCGTTGGATCGACAAAATCTTTGCTCCGTCTTAATCTCGTTTTATACGCCTTCACTCCCCTCAAGTTTCATCAGTTAATTTTGTCGTTTGATACATCAAAACCGGCCACCAAGTTGACGCTTTAAATTGTGTTATTTATGGACAGTTTTGTGGAACCAACTTCGTCGGTTCGTATCTCCTCCATCGCAGCTCTTTCTGGCGTACCACTGGTTCATATGCGCATCTGGTATGACCCTCTTCCTGGCTCTCAAGTTTTGTTTCATTGTGAGCACGTTTGGTTGGTTGAATTCGACGCCAAAGTTGGGCGTCCAAATTCTTAATTTTGTACTTGTAAATTCTATTTTTGAACCCGGGACTCCGTATTCAATTTTTGACACCACTAGTAGACTCGTGGCATCATTCTGGCACATTTTTATATAAAGTTTACTTAGTTTGGAGGGCGTGGGCCATGACACGCATTTCGGTGCAAAGTGGACCCCACAGTCCGGGTCAACAAAACTTTTTGACGCCGGCTCATCGGAATCCAATTTCGGATATACCGTTATGTTCGTATCGTCATTCTGAACTCGTTGATATATAATTTGGTAGGTTTTAGTGGTCATTAGTTTCAGCACGTATTTCCGTGCAAGTCGGATACCAATATCCGGGTCAAAGGGCCATTTTGAGATCGGCTCATCGGAATCCAATTTCGTATATACCGTTGAGTTCGTATCGTCATTCTGGATTTGTGGACATATATTTTGCTAGATTTTGAGGAATTTTATCCTGACACATTTTTCGGTACAAAGCAGGTCCGACACGGACACCGTTTTGACTCAAAATTACCTTTTTGCCCCTGTATCCAAATTGGACTTATAGACAGGCTATTCTAGCTATTTCGACCATTCTGGACACGTTGGTGATGTTTGTTTCATCGTCCGACAACATCTGTAGACTTTTTTCTATCCTTCACCATTTATTATAATCCTTCTCTTTTTGTTCGTATTTTTAGATCCTTGTATCGGAATTGAGATCCGTCGATTCTAGTGATTTCACCATCACTGAAATTGTTATGTTGACCCTGTAGATGTTTATGGAGACTAGCTTTGACCATGGTTGACTACTTCGACTGAACGTCGAAGTAGAGTCAACATTTGACCTAGGTTAGACTAGTTTTGACCTTGGTTGACCACAGTTGACTATTTTGACCAAAAGTCAACCGAAAGTCAACCGTAGCCTAAAATTGACTAGAACTTGATCGAAGTTGACCAGTTGACCCAAAGTCAACTGTTAGTCAACGTTAGTCAAGTTTGACCTAGAGTTGACCTAGGGTTGACCAGAGTTGACCAGTTGACCAAAAGTCAACTGTAAGTCAACCCTTGACTTAGATTTACCTAGTTTGACTTGTCTTGACCTAGTTTGACTTAGTATGACTTGATTTTACTTCCAAACCCTTATATTGATACAGTATTCTATCTATAGGTCCTCGAGGCATTGTTCTTGGACTCAGTCGACTTATCCATCACATCACAGGCGAGTACATTCTCTGATAATATTTTTATTTTATGATATCGTCTATGTTTTTTGTATATAGTATAGATATTCTTGTTCTTTTAACACATAGTTCACACGAATTGGTATTTATCTGGATCTCGGCATGAGATGTTATTCCTTGCTTTCCTTGGTATATATTGTGCAAGTCTTGCCTTGTTCCTTGTGCATTGTGTAAACACGATTCTCGGGGAGACTTGCTACCTACTCGAAGAATCTGGTGTCATGACGTGTCATGGTTGGATCCACTATACTAGTCAGGGGCGGGGAGTATTAGTGTAGATATGTGGTCAGTTCCTATTGTGCACCCATTGTGTACCTATTGATTGTGAGTGTTGATCATACACCCCACGTATGATTACCCAGGCCTGTTACTATTATACAAGTTCCCAAGCCGGCTATATGTTGTAGCTATTACTCACACACCTAGATAGATGATTCTTGATTCTTGTACATGCCATGATCAGTTTTACTTGCCTTATTCTAGCTCTAGATTTACAGCTTATCTTGCCATGATACTCACATGTATATTTTATGATTTCTTGTATATTCTCTCTATTTACTGCTACATTTTCAATATCGTCTAACTAGAATTGTTATTTGAGATTTGTGCTTGTTCCATCCTGACTGGATATGTTGACAATATTTTAGGAGTAGTTGTACCCTCAGTATTGGACTACCGGATGTTGCTAGCTGGGGTGGTTCTCGGTATTCTTTACCGTGAGTTGTTTCTCAGGAGTTCTAGGTCTGGTAGCTATTTAGTTTGTTATTATTTTCCTCTGTATTATTCTTGTCTCATATGATCCTTGTAGATTCTAGTTGTTCTAGTGATATTGTTATTATTTCTTATCTTCCTTAGTTTTTATGATATGATATGAGTACCTTTATAGTTATGGATCTTTAGATGTTGTAGTTAGTATCGAGTACTTGACAGCGCTCTACCGCCGATACTGCGGTGTAGGCTGGACGTGGTCCACATATTCGTACCCGTATATCCGGGTGCGGGTCACGACACATTTTTGTGGTGGCCCATGCAGGTATGTCTTTGCAAATTAATGCGAAGTCGTGGTGGTACTTGAGCTTATTTGTACTACTACGAGCCTGCCCTAGGATTAAGGTTGAGGCATGGAATATTTTAGGATTTTGGTACTCAGTCACATATTAGAAACTCTTGGTAGATTCAAGAGATGACCCCTGAGAATCTTATTTCGAAAGCTTTTCAAATCTTTTCCCACTTGATTCTATTCATCTTGATTTTTGAAATATTTGTCCGTATCAAACTTTATTCTTTCTTGGGATGAGTTGTGGATCCCAGAGGGAAGGTATAAGTTGAACTTATATATCCTCTAGGTTGAGAATCAAGTATGATTTGCCAATCTTATATCAAGGTTGGGATTATTTTAGATTATATTCCAAAAATTTTAATCTTGAACTAGATAGTACCTTTGGGAAATCTCCTGAGAACCTCACTCTAAATCCTGTCTCGAAATCTGTTTCCGCTAGTTTTTATTTACTTATCCTTGATTTGTTGTTGAATTTTGAATCTTGATGTTTGTTCGTTGTTGACCTTGATTTTTTATTTTTGGATAAGTTTTTATGAATTGAGTTAAGGTATCCTGATAAACATATTTGATGAGGACGATGAGATCGGTAAATGTCTACTTTATTTATGGAGTTTAGAATTTATCGCAGCCATACTAGCTAGCACGACAAGGACATGGAGCCTGATTTTGATATACTATCCTAGTTATGGAATTTATATTTTCTTGCAGCCATACCGGTTGGCATAGTAAAGAATCTAGATGATATGATTATAGGGTGTATACTATAGTTATGGACCCATCGTTTATTGCAGCTATGCTTACTAGCGTGGCAAAAATTCTGGCAACATGATTCTGGATAGACGTGTATGGTTATCAGGTCATATCTTAAATTGAATCACTTCTTCTGACCTATTAATCAAGGACAATTTCTACCATTATTTCTTGTTTTGTCATTTCTCTTCTCATCATATGATGATTTTCTTATCTTGTCATTACTTCATCCATCCTGATTAATTATGTCTTGATTACACCAATCACTTGTCTTTTATCTACTTTTGTCAACTACACTATGAAGTCATTTGAAATTTTGTATCTTTTCACCTTGGAAAGGTTAAGAAAGTATCGTAAATCATTTCGTTCGGAAGGCGGATTTATTATAAGTGGTATCTTGGTAGGAATATGAGATGTTGGATCTAGCATAGAATTTTGAGATAGAAGTATGATTGAGGTTGGAACTGAAACCAAGGGGTCGATATAATCAGTTTAGAAATGAGTTACTAGGGTATTTCGAGGATGAATTACTTGGAAGGCAAGTTCAAGGATTTCAAATGAGAAGGACACTGGGATGTACATTAATGGTATGAAAATTTATACTTTGTGGATATAGTTTAGAACCTGACAAGGATATCCGAGATTGAAATATTTTTAAATTTGGACAATTTTAGGTTATTGGTTCTCGAAGTATTTCACACTGAGGTTATGATGGAAGTTTAGAATTTAATAATAGAGAATATATTTTAATTATATGTGGTGATAGTAAGAAACTGGACAATGCATTGGTAAGAGGATAGAGAACACAAGGATTTTAAGTCAAAAAAAGAGATTTTGTGGGTATAATTTATTAATTGAGATGGTAGATATTGAAAGTGTATGATGAAAGAAATATGAAGGCTGAATTGGTAATGGAAGAATAAGTTTTATAAAGCCTAGTGGTATTAGATTTGAATAACACAAGGAGCGTGATTTGAACAAGTTCAAGGATATTATAAACTTGATTTAGAGGTTTCGGATCAATTTAGGACAAGGTGAAAGAATTCGGATTTAAGGATGATTAAGCGGATAGTGTGGAGTTCTAGTGAAGATTGTACTTCTTGATTAAGGTTTTGGAAATTTGGATCTGGCCTATGGTATCATGACAATGCCCAATCTTCATGACGGAATAGTAATTCTGGTAGTAGTTATATAAGATTGGTTTTTATATTTGGACTTGTGAGATTAAAGGTGTGATTGGCCAATGATGACCAGATAAACTTGATAGTATCAGAGAGAGATGATTAACTTGGCTTCCCTATGAAACCTTGTCTTTTGATTTTCTACCAAAGAGGAATTGGACTTATTCCATATCTCTGAATCATCCCTTGAGTTTTCAATATCGTTAAATCATAATTTTCTTGATCGCGACCGAACGACTTTGGTCATCTCTTCTATCATACACGTATCCTAGGTCGTACTCAATTGAATTAAATTTAATTCTAACCTGGATTTTCATTCTCAGATGCTTGTGCTCAGACTTCGATGATCTTATACTCCATCTTGCCCAAATCCTGATTCACTCAAAATTGATCAACTTAGATTGTGTTGAAGCTAATTTTCTTATCGTGATTGAATTTCATTCTATTACCACTCGGGCTATAACTTTTGATTTTAAACCTGTTGGATTTTAAATACTCGTGCCTAAACTCCTTTCGACCCTGATTTAATTCTCTGTTTATATCTGAACTCATTGTGTTTAGTCGTACCAGATGACCTGGAGTGACTAAGTCGACTTGTATCCTTTGATCGTGATTTTAACAATCATAATTATACATATTACCTTGCCTCTAAAATTGTGTCGATCTACCCTAAATCTAATTTCTTCGACCTGGATCATTTTGACCTGATTCTGACTTGTTCGTAATCGAACGATTCTTGATTTTTCTAGTTGCGACTTCGTGCTTACCTACAAAGCCGTGACTATAAATCCCAATCATGCCAAATCTCGTTTTGGTCATGGTCAGCTTTTCATCTTGATCGGCCCTGTACGAATTTCAGGTTGATTTCCATCAACCTAAGTCCTACGGATTACCCCGTACTTGAACTTCATTTATATCTTCGATTCTCCTAATCGTCTCTAAAATCATGCCCCAATGACTTGACTTATTTCTAAAATCATGCATATATGATTTTGTTCATATCACGATTCTATCGTGCCAAAATCCCTTATTGTGCCTGAACAATTTTGAATTGATTATCTTGATCGTGCAAAACTCGTCATTCTTGGATCGTGTATAAAATATTGCCTAAATCTTCTATCATGTTTTAACCCCACTATCAACCTTTAATTTCGAGGACACAATTTTTATAAGGTGGGAAGGATGTAAGCCCCTGAATTTTCGGGATTTATTTTCGAATTTTCTAAATGAATTATTTTCGATAATTTATTTTGATTTAATTAATTTTGATTATTAAATGCTCTTTACCGTGACTTTGATTTCTAGAGCATCAGGGATGCCAGTCTCTGGAAACTTTCTTCTCTAAGTTTGTAGTAGACAAGATTATCTTCAATTTAATATATCATATCCCACTCAAACTTGTCCCCTTGTGCTCTTTTTGGTTCACGCAACTTTAAGATCAATTTAGACCAATTTATCGTCTGCCGTAATTCGTGACTCAACTTCCAACTTAATTTTCGGGCCCGATATCGGTCCAATCCAGTCGACCCAATATATGGCCCTGACCTGTTTTGAGTATACTATGCACGTGCCACTTGCATGCCACCAAATTGATCTCCCTTATGCTCCCATTTCATCCATGATTTAATTTGGTTTAAATTTGTTATTTTAATAAAATCTTGGCCCCAACTCAACCAAACTTTACCCAACACCCAACCCAAATTGGTGTGACCCTACCATGTCTACCTATACACCCCACTGATATTTTCCCCTACTCAAAAATATCCTCCTCTTTACAAATATCTATTTCTCTCTCCTTGTGTATATATATACACATATATATACATAATATATATATATATACATATATATAAATCTCTCTCTCTCTCACCCACCACCTCACATCACACTCTCTCTCTCTCCCACAACAGCTCCCTCTACTCCCAGCCGAACACAACTTCCCTCCCATTTCTTCTTCTTCTTCTTCAACACCATCACTACCACTTCCATCATCACACCATCACCATCACAACTACACACCACCACCACCACTTTCAACACCATCTCCACCCCCACCACCGTCGGGCAGCCGCCGCCGTATGGCCGACGAGCCGCAGCAGCTATAATAGATCAAGCGGTAGCAGCAGCTAGCAGTAGCGACAGTAGCAGCTGCAGTTGGCAGCAGCGAGCGAGCGCGGCAGCAGCCGCTGCCGGCCAACCGTGCACCGCCGTGGATGCCGTTGCCGACGGCGAGCCCTCTTGGCCTGGCACACCCTAGGGTGACCCCCTCCAGGCCATCGTTGACGTCCTCGACGCGCACAATAGGCTATTCGTGCATTTCGCACGAAATCCCGTCGACGCACGCGCGAACGAAATTCAAAATGTGTGCCTCGTCGCAGCTACTTCGCGCACATTTTTGGAGAAAACCGACCATTGGATCGGCGAACTCTTTGTTCCATCGCAATCTCGGTATATACCCCTTTACTCTCCTCAAGTTTCGTCCGTTAATTTTGTCGTTTGATACATCAAAACCGGCCACCAAGTTGACGCTTTAAATTGTATTATTTATGGACAGTTTTGTGGAGCCAACTTCGTCGGTTCGTATCTCCTCCATCGCAGTTCCGTCTAGCGTAACACTGGTTTCTATGTGCAGCTGGTATAACCTTCTTCCTGCCCCTCAAGTTTTGTTTCATTGTGAGCACGTTTGGTTGGTTGAATTCGACGCCAAAGTTGGCTGTCCGAATTCGTAATTTTGCACTTGTAAATTCTATTTTTGAACCCGGGACTCCGGATTCAATTTTTGACCCCACCAGTAGACTCGTGTTATCATTCTGGCACATTTTTATATAAAGTTTGCTTAGTTTGGAGGACGTGGGCCCTGGCACGTATTTCGGTGCAAAGCGGGCCCCACAGTCCGGGTCAACGAAACTTTTTGACGCCGGCTCATCGGAATCCAATCCTGGATGTACCGTTGAGTTCGTATCATCATTCCAGACTCGTTGACATATAATTTCTTAGGTTTTAGTGGACATTGATTTCGGCACGCATTTTCGTGCAAGTCGAATACCAATATTCGGGTCAACGGGACATTTTGAGGTCGGCTCATCGGAATCCAATTCTCGATATACAATTGAGTTCGCTTCGCTATTCTGGATTCGTTGACATATATTTTGCTAGGTTTTGAGGACTTTTATCCTGACACATTTTTTGGTGCAAAGCGGGTCCGACACGGACACTGTTTTGACTCGAAATTACCTTTTTGTCCCTGTGTCCAAATTGGACTTATGGACAGGCTATTCTAGCTATTTTTACCATTCTGGACACGTTGGTGATATTTGTTTTATCGTCTGACAACATCTGTAGACTTTTTCCTATCCTTCACCATTTGTTATAATTCTTCTCTTTTTGTTCGTATTTTTAGATCCTTGTATCGGAATTGAGATCCGTCGATTCCAGTGATTTCACCATCACTGAAATTGATATATTGATCCTGTAGATGTTTATAGAGACTAGCTTTGACCCTGTTTGATCATGGTTGACTGCTTTGACTGAACGTCGAAGTAGAATCAACATTTGACCTAGGTTAGACTAGTTTTGACCTTGGTTGACCACAGTTGACTATTTTGACCAAAAGTCAACCGAAAGTCAACCGTAGCCTCAAATTGACTAGAACTTGATCGAAGTTAACCAGTTGACCCAAAGTCAACTGTTAGTCAACGTTAGTCAAGTTTGACCTAGAGTTGACCTAGGGTTGACCAGTTGACCAAAAGTCAACTGTAAGTCAACCCTTGACTTAGATTTACCTAGTTTGACTTGCTTTGACTTGCCTTGACTTAGTTTGACTTAGTATGACTTGATTTTACTTTCAAACCCTTATATTGATACAGTATTCCATCTATAGGTCCTCGAGGCACTGTTCTTGGACTCAGTCGACTTATCCATCACATCACAGGCGAGTACATTATCTGATAATATTTCTGTTTTATGATATCGTCTATGTTTCTTGTATATAGTGTAGATATTCTTGTTCTCTTGACACATAGTTCACACGGATTGGTATTTGTCTGGATCCCGGCATGAGATGTTAATCCTTGCTTTTCTTGGTATATATTGTGCAAGTCTTGCCTTGTTCCTTGTGCATTGTGTAGACACGATTCTCGAGGAGACTTGCTACCTACTCGGAGAATCTGGTGTCATGACGTGTCATGGTTGGATCCACTATACTAGTCAGGGGCGAAGAGTATTAATATAGATATGTGGTCAATTTCTATTGTGCACCCATTGTGTACCTATTGATTGTCAGTGTTGATCATACACCCCACGTATGATTAGCTAGGCCTATTACTATTGTGCAAGTTCCCAAGCCGGCCACATGTTATAGCTATTACTCATACACCTAGATAGATGATTCTTGATTCTTGTACATGCCATGATCAGTTTTATTTGCCTTATTCTAGCTCTAGATTTATAGCTTACCTTGCCATGATACTCACATGTACATTTCGTGATTCCTTATATATTCTCTCTATTTACTGCTATATTTTCAATATCGTCTAACTAGAACTGTTATATGAGATTTGTGCTCGTTCCATCCTGACTGGATATGTTGACAATATTTTAGGAGCAGTTGTGCCCTCAGTATTGGACTACCGGATGTTGCTAGCTGGGGTAGTTCTCGGTATTCTTCACCGTGAGTTGTTACTCAGGAGTTCTAGGTCTGGTAGCTATTTAGTTTGTTATTATTTTCCTCTGTTTTATTCTTATCTCATATGATCCTTATAGATTCTGGTTGTTCTAGTGATATTGTTATTATTTTTTGTGTTCCTTAGTTTTTGTGATGTGATATGAGTACCTTTATAGTTATGGATCTTTAGATGTTGTAGTTAATATCGGGTACTTGACAGCACTCTACCGCCGATACTGCGGCGTAGGCTGGGCGTGGTCCACGTATTCGTACCCGTATATCCGGGTGCGGGTCTTGACAAGCTCTTCCGATCAAAAGCTTGTGGTTATGAAGTCAGCTTACAGTTAAAGTAGTGTTCTTCAGATTAAAAGCACGTGTTGTAAGGAATTGCAAGCACTTCAGATTTAAAGCTTGTATTTTACTACATAGTGGATTCAACATCGAGCTAGAGTACTCGCGACTGGACTAGTCATCTTGGAGGAAAACCATTATAAACCCTGGTATTTGAGTTTGTTCTTTTTAATCTCCTTCTTTACGCATTTACTCATATAGTGCTTACTTCATATTAGTTTGATTATTTTCATATAAATTTTTAGTGGTGATTTTTATTTCGCTACACACAAGCACCTTATTCACCCCCTAGAGGTGCTCAACGGTCCTACTTTAGTGTAGATGGTAGGGAGATGGATGTTTGTTCAAACACTTATTTTCGTAATACCTATTGGACTAGCATTTCAAAAGATGGTAAAAAAATAAAGAATGAAAATTCCTAGAAAAGAAAATTATAATACTTAGCCTTTTCTATTATTTTTATGTAATTTTGTAAAACTCTGAAAGCTTTAAAAGGCTTATAGAAGTAAATTTTCTTTGAAGAGAATGGCTGATTTTGAATACGTGACGACACTTATTTAATACTCATGTGTATTCATATGCATTCATTTGTACAATATACTAGAAAAATGTGTATCCATCTTTACAGAATTATCTTCAAATAGATATGAATTACTATCTGCAAAATCGTTCGTGGATATACAATCATCATCCTGATGACTAGGGGTGTGCATTGGTCGGTGGTCGACCTATTTGGTCCCCACTACAACAAAAAATCCTTTTAATGACGGCTAAAAAGCGTCATTGATGACAAACTATGATGCTTTTTTTTCAAAGCAAGTGTTATAAAAATGGGTGTTATAAATGTTTTTTTTAAAAGCGTTATGGATAGTTTCTATAAAAGCGTTATGGATAATTAATATATATGCACAATTCAGGACATTTTTAAAACGTTATGAATAGATAATATGTATAGGCTCAATCCAGCACATTTACAACACTTTATACTATTCAAATTAGCATATTTATAACGCTCTATACTGCACGTTTATATATTACATTCCAAAAACTTATTATTATATATCATCTTTATTACATTTCTCAAAATAGAGTACATATCAACATCTTCATTACATTCTCAAAATAGAATATCCAAATACATATATATATTTACAACTACCAAAATTGTCCGCATCAAAACTTGGCCACATCAAAACTGTCCACATAACATGTAGCAAAACCCTGAAAAAGATAAAAGCAAGGTTCAATATACTTTATAATATAATGTAAAAAATTAAACAAACCTGGTTTCTACATGACTCTTCTTGCCAAGATAATTTGGCTGAGGAAATAAGACATTAGTGTTTAATATCAAAGGAGCATAGAAATAAGAATAGGAAGTCTATAATCCTTGCAATAAGAAACTAAAATGCTTCAAATATATATATATATATATATATATATATATATATATATAAAATATATATATATATATATATATATATATATATATATATATATATATATATATATATATATATATATATATATATATATGTTTCAATGTCAGCTTCCCATTTTATAAACCAGCAATAAATATCTTGATTTATTTTGCATATCTATATAGATTAAGATCTGCATAATATTATTCTCAGAAAAGCAGATTGGTAACTAACCACAGCTTTTCTCTTATTCACAGATTTGGATACAAAGGGGGAAGAATTGGCAAGAAACGGGCTCTAAAACTTGAAAATTGCAGCACCACTTGAAGGCTTCGATGCAAACACATAAAGATCTAGGTCATTTTTGCTAATTCTGCCCCTCTCTATCCTGGACTGGTAGAATGATTCCTGCAAGCAGTCAAAACTAATGCATCATAAAAATAAACTAATCATATTATTTCAGACAGGATCTGCTTGACTTTAAAGACTGGCGAATAAAAAATAAACAATTAAGTAACTACAAAAGAAAACATGGAAATTACCTTCAGGTTGAGAATGAATTGAGGAACAATGCTTTCTTTAACTAAGGCAACAGCACAACCACCCCATCCTGCTCCTGTGAGTCTTGCGCTAAGTGCTCCATTATCCTGACACACTTTTACTAGCTCCTTCAACTCTGGGTAGCTATAAAGAATATATATTATACACAATTGTCAACATATTAAAAGCTTCTATAACAAGTGGTAAAACAATATATTATGCAAGGAAAAAAAAGTTGAACCTTTAGCTGTTTTGTTAAATTAAAGCTAGTGTTTTTCTGAATATTCAAGCAATGTCAGTATCTTCCAAATATACCCTCTTTCAAATGCATTGCAATTCTTTTTCATGCCAATCAAGATCCAATTCATATGGATGAACAGATGCAACTACGTCAACATATATTTTATCCCATAATGTTGGTGTCCACATCATTTCATATAAGATTCTAAGAGGTTTTATGCAAGGGTATCAGCTTACTAAATGCGTCCTTCATCAGCGCTTGCAAATGGCTAGCAAAGACAACATTTGGAACGTGATGAGTTTATGAGCGCTCTTCGTAGTTCAGTAACAGAACCATACAAGCTTACTAATATCCATCATCTAGAGACTCAATAAAGGAATACACACATGATAATAGGACTAGGAATTAGTACTTGCACTCATACAGAATGCTGCAGCTATGGTGGCTATCGTTCATTAGATCACCAAGCTTTTTAAGCATGTCCTCCTCACTGCAAAAAAAAAACATTTGCTTACTCAGAACTTGTCATCGTGCATTCACAAGAAAAAGCGATACACATTTTCCAAAAATAATTGCCACACATGGCAGTAATAATTCAATATGAGAGATGAAGAAAGGAAGGATGATGATTAAAGCTTCTTTATTTTACAATTATTTGTTTTATCTTTAATCCTTTCCGAAATTTAAAACAAAGATCACCAAAAATTGTCGAAACCAGAACTCTTGAATAGAAGCCAATAACAAAAATTGTCGAAACCGTTAGAGTTTGCTGCAAGAGAAGCAAAACTTCTCAGGGATATTTTATCGAACACCTTACAATCGGTCAAAACAAAAATAAAGAATGGGATTGGAAGTACAAACCTGGAAAGTCCTTCTCCCCTCTCCTTACTAGCCATTCTACAGCAGTCTCTATTTACTGATTCTGGCTTGACCTCTCCTTCTCTCCTCTTTTATCATCCATCATTATCTACTATTTAAGTTTACAAATAAATCATGCAACATCTATCCCATACCGAGATCGTCAAACTCCCGATCGAGGAGAGCAAGTTGGAGCCTGAGGCTCTACAACCGCCCTCTCGTCGCAAGTGCAATGGACTGTGTCACATACAGCCTCAGGTCCGTGTGCCCAAACAATCCATTTACCGCAACAGCATGAGCCTGGAGTTGTTGGCATGTAGCGTACATCCTAAGCCCGGTGGCCATCTGAAATACCCCCAAAACCACCCAAAGCTACAAAACCAGCCAACTCTACCAACAATGTTAGACTGGCTCGTTACATATAAAATTTCCTAAAAATTGCAGCAGGTTATGCATAAGTAACAGCTTGAAGATAATATTCTTCGTGTAGGTTGAACAAATGGTGACAGAAATTCTAAAAGGTATATAAACAAGTGCATTCTCACAGTTAAGTTTGCCAACTACATGTTATGCAATTTAGAGGCTAGAACCTGGAGTTTTTATGCTCAATGTCATATATGTACAGAAACCATATACTTGAGTAACAACTAATAACTGAATCTGCATATGCCAAGTGACCTGATTAGAGCTAGCTGCGGCTCCAACACCCTGATCAGCACAAGACATCCTTGAGCAGCTTGTATCTTCGGCCACCCGGCTTCGAGGAAGATGAGCTCTTGCCTCGAGACCCGCTATCCTCGCCATCGCTACCTCGCTTGGCCCTGTTGCTGCTGCTGGGGTACGACTCTGACCGCTTCCTTGGGCTCGAGGAGTCGGCCTTCTTGGAGGGGCCAGCGTGCCTCCGCTCCGCGCTCAGGCACCAGTCGCAGACCTCGGCCGGCTCCATAGGCTCCTCCACCTCGTAATAGTTACTACAGTACCTGCCATAACATACTTTTCTCTCAGTCACAGTGGATAATAAGGATGAACAGAAAATAAAAGGGTCAAGTATGTACGAATGCTAGAGGCGAGATCGGTATCGGATGCACCAGAATATCTTGTCTGGAAAGCCGACGTGGCCGCACATCGAGCACATCGTGCTTGTATCGGCCATGACAGAGAGGAATATTAGCTAGTTAGTTAGAAACACAATAGGTTACTAGCAAGTGAAACAAAGAGAGCAAGGAGAAGAGGAAGCTGATCACTGATGGTGATCACGTCCCTCGGCGGGCCGCAGCTGGCGGTGTTGTACTCCTCCCAAGCCGACGTACTCTTCGACTGCCATAAGATATTGAATTCGACGAGTGGTTTAGGCCCGACTGTCGACGACTCGAGCTCGCGGACGACGTCGAGAGCATACTCGACCGAATTTTTTGTCGGGAGGAAGAAGAAATTAAAAACCCTAGCCCTAATTTTGAAGAGAACGGTCTCTGGGGTTAGGGTTTTGGAGTTGGGGGAAAGGAAGAAGAAGAAGAGGAGGAGATGAGGGTGTTGCTGAACTAGAGTTAGGATTTTGGATCTATCCTTAGGATTTTGGAGTTGGGGGAGAGAAGGGAGAATAAAGGAGGAGAAGGAGAAGACCGACCAGAATTGGGGGAGAGAAAATTTTTTGTTGAAGCGCGCGCGGGTGTAGAGGGATTTTGCCAAAAATTGAACTTAAAAAATATTACAAGTTTACCACCGCTCTAAAATATTAATGACGTTTTGTTTTATAAACATTATAAAAAGTCAAGAATTAGCCCAAACCATCATAGAAAAATGGTATTTCGAACTTTGATAACGCTTAGGTATCAGGCGTCATCAATACGTGTTATCGAGTGTTATTAATAGGCCTTTTTGTTGTAGTGCCCAACCGAAGTCGAACCGAAGTTAATCGGTTTGAAAATAAACAAAATCGAACCGAACCAAACTAACCAAATGGTCGGTTCGATTTTGAAACCGACCGATTTGGTTCGGTTTGGATCGGTTCGACTTGGTCGGTTTTGATCATATAAAAAAATAGACTATATGCTTTTTTTGTGAAACCTTAGTCAACTTTTACTTTGCAACAGTAAATATAATTCAACAGCTTCAATTCAACTCACACTTTGTAGGTGAAAAAAATGCCAATTATACATAAAAAATCATATACATTCAACCAAAAGCCCCTTTCGTGTGCACATGAGCAATTAAAAAAGAATAGGAGCCTCCTCTTTGAGACTGAGAGAGAGAGCGCTTTCGAATTCAACTTAATGAATGACTGTGATGTGAATAAATGAACCAAACTGGCATAATACAACCCAATGAACCCATACCCAACCGACCAACCCTAATTATTTAATAAGGATTTGGTTCGGTTCGGTTCGGTTTAGACGATTTTTGGCATAACCAAATCGTGAACCGAATCGAACCGGTCGATTTTGAAAAAATTGAACCCGAACCAAACCAACCGAGCCATCGGTTCGGTTTAAAACCAATCGGTTCGGTTCGGTTTGGTTTGGTTCGATTTGGTCGGTTTGACTTAATTGTGCACAGTCCTACTGATGACATGTGCGGTATACGGGATGAATTTATACAGGGGGTAGGGCAGTTCCTACTGCGTTCCCTCAATACATGGACCGTACCAAAATTAAGTATCCATGTGTGTGAGATGTCGTAACTTAAAATATTATCCAGAAGTGGACGTGACATATCATTTATACTCGGGGAATTTTATGCTAAATTACTATCAGCAGACCTCAAACGGAGAACTTGTGCCTTTAGCACCAGAGCCGAAGCCTAATTTGGAGCCATGGTTACAAGACTATTGAGCATCAAGTCCGATTTCAACTTGTCTCAAGAATGCTACAATCGAATTATCGAGTTGATTATAAAGATCTTGTCGGAGGGTACCAAGTTACATACAGACTTCTACTGATTTAAGAGAATGGTGAGATCGCTCTGGATGGGATATGATAAAATTAATACATGTCACAATGGATGCATGTTGTACTACAAGGACGACAAAGATGAAGACGTGCACAAAATTTGTGCTGTAGATCGCTACAGGGTAACTAGTACAAGTTAGACTTCCGGTGCAAGGAAGCTGACCGATTTGATGCACTACTTGCCTTTGGCACCACAGTTACATAGGTTGTTTATGGAGAAGGAGACTGCCGAAAACATAAGTTGGCACAGGCGGGAATAGATCGATGGAGTATTGGATCATCCATCCGATGGGAAAGCATAGAAGCACTTTGATCGAGAGTATTTAGATTTTGCTTCTGATCTGCGTAATATAAGATTGGGGCTCTCCTCTAATGGTTTTACCCCGTCCAGACTTTCGGGTTTGCAATATTCGTATTGGCATGTGATTGTCACTCCGTACAACCTACTGTCGTGGATGTGTATGAAGACTCCTTATATGTTCCTAACCGTTATCATCCCGGGTCGAAATAATAAAAAGAGAAACATCGATGTGTATTTACAGCATTGATAAATGATTTGAATCAGCTATAAAAAGTAGGTGCCAACACGTATGATGTTTCCAAATAGTAGAACTTTTATATAAGGGCCGCACTTATTTGGACCATCAATGACTTTTCGGCCTATGGAATATTATCAGAATTGAGCACTCATGGTTGTCTCTCATGTCCATATTGCATGGACCGCACAAAGGCTTTCGGTTTGAAATACGAAGGAAAATCATGCTTCTTCGATTGTCATTGACAGTTCCTGCCGAATGATCATCCGTTCAGGAGGAATATGAACGCTCTTCGTGCCGGTATTGTAGAGTAGGCCAATTAAATGCCAATGTGGACCGGATACAAGATATAAAAAAAGGTCAAATATTTTTCAAGTGCTATCGAAGAGCCTACAAAGGGGTACAAGTGTGATAGATTTGGTCGCACTCATATATGGACGAAAAGGAGTATATTTTGGGATCTGCCATATTGGAGCACCAATCTGATCAGACATAACCTTGATGTCATGTTTATCGAGAAGAATGTGTTTAAGAACATAATTAATACTGTGATTAACGTAAAGGGAAAGACGAAAGATAATCCCAAGGCCAGGTTGGACTTGGAAGATATATGTATACGTCCTGCGTTGCATTTGATAGAGAAAGGCAATGGAAAGTATAAGCAGCCTAAAGCAATTTTTTTACTGGACAGGGAGGAAAAAGGGAGACTATGTAAGTGGATTTAGGGCCTAAAATTTTCTGACGGGTACGTGTCAAATTTGAGAAGATGCGTCAACCCGAAGAAGAACAAACTGACAAGTATGAAGAGCCATGGCTGTCACGTATTTATTGAAAGGTTAATTTCGATTGCATTTGGGAATTATTATCATAGGTCGTTTAGGATCCATTGACATAGCTGAGCATATTCTTCAGAAATATTTATTCTACTAAGTTGCTCGTCGATCGTCTAGAAAAGCAAGATAAGGACATTACGGTAACAATGTTCAAGCTTGAGAGGGTATTCCCTCCTAGGTTCTTCAACTCCATGGAGCATTTGCCAATTCACCTTTCCTATGGGGCACGTGCTGGTGGGCCCATCGGTTATCAGTATATGTACCCGTTTGAGCGACATTTGAACCACCTAAAGAGAAATGTAAAAATAAAGCTCAGATCGAGGGTTCTATTTGTGAAGCCTATGTTCTCCAGTAGATTACAAACTTCTGTAGTGGACCTTGATCACCTAGACCCTTCTTATGTGCAGTGGCAGAGGGACTGGTATCTGCTACAGTGTAGAATGTAAAGTTATATGATATGACTTTTGACCGAATTTGTCTCCGGTAGACTTATTTTTTTATTAGACTTTGACGTTTCTGGATGATTCTAGTTATTATCTAGACTTGGTGATTATATGGACTTGAATCTTTTTAGATGACTTTATGGTTATTATCTATACTTTGATATTTTTGGATGTTATTATCTAGACTTGGTTATTATCTAAAAATTCAATGGAGGGTTGCTCCGGGTCTAATTTTTATAAACTGTGATTTGTTAAATGCATGCAGATTTTATTTAGAATATGAATTATATTTAATGTATATATCTATTTTTTTTATCGTATGTTATTATCACGTATGGCAGGACGAAGAGGATCGTACCTCGATTAGTCCCGAGGTAAAGGAGTACCCCATGTAGGTAGAGGTTCTACCGGTAGACAGAGTGCTCCTTCATTATCGGATAATGGTTTCAGACCCTCATCTCTGAGTACTATAGTGTACCATCCAGTCACATCTCTGATTGCATCGATGGTACGTGGCAGTACTCTTGGGACGGGCAGTTCCAGGCATGAGACTACTACCCCGTCCAACATTCCTCTTACTGACGACACTATAGAGACGGAGGAGCGGGTGGAGGAGTTCGCACCTACTTCGTCTTCGTATTAGAGCAATCTCCCATGCACCCCTTTGGACGAGACGAGAATGGAGATTTGGTCTAACGGACCTACAAAGTAAGTTAATTAGTTAACATTAATTTATACATATATCTATATATCATGAATATAGTTATCGTTGTATAGATATTGTCTCCCATCGGTTCAGAGGGCACCGAGGCTATTTCTGAGGTCCAATTACGGTGGCTCTTAGATCAACTACTTGGATGTCTCGGACGAGAGAAAGGCATTCGAGTTTGCCCACTTCAAGATAACTAAAGTATATTGCTTTTAGTATCAATCATCTTTTATACATATTATATAACTAATTATTTTAATTCTTGTAGAAAATATATTTTTATCCACCACACTGGCTGAGATAATCGAGAAGCAATTTTCTGCCGTTGCCGTCAAGTTGATACGTGATGCGATCGATGACCAGAAGGCTCGAGAGTGCTCTAGAAGATCGATCCAAGGTTGGATCACGCCCGAGCAGTCGACAACAATGAGGACTAGATTCGACGATCCTAGATACAAGGAACGGTTGGAGAAGGCGAAGGCGGCTAAGACGAGGGCAAGAAAGTGGTGTGGTGGCTCGATTCCCATGACAGAATATTTTTGTCGCCTGATATGTATTTTATTGAATATATATTATTTTAATAAAAGTTGAAATAAAATGTTTAATTTCAATATCAAACAAATTATTTTAACAGATACAGAGGGATGAGGACGCCAACATGGTAACCGTTTTCCTGGCCACCCATAGGAAGGACAAAAATCTCATCGATGATAGGGCCAAGCAGAGCTATGTAAGTAATACTTTATATTTCATTAACTTTAATATAACTTAGAAAATATGTAATAGATATCCATGTAGTTATTAGTAAGCACCTTAAACATTAGCAAATACGACTTAGACATTGGATAATAAATATTATGCTTATCGAAATGTGTAACTTTCTAGGATAAGTATCTTAGGCTAGAGTGTACGAGTGCTAGTGCACCTGCAGAGGGAGGGGCTGGTACTTTCTTGCAGCCCCCTCTGCCTTGGTAATTGGACGAGCTCTAAATGACCACCGTTGGCGATCTTCAGAGGGTACGTACTACGGTACAGGATCCTATGATGCCTTTGTGGCGACGTAGTCATCCAACGCCCCCTCTGACAGTGTGCATTCCCTACATCCCCCACACGAGTCAACCCGAGTCGATGAGAGCTTGCGTCATCAGATTGTTGAGCTGCATAACGAGATGCTATGAAGGATTGTGAAGCAACCCCAGTCTCAGCCGCAGACGGTCGATGCGGCACTCACCGTACGATTTGGTATGCTCGAGCGCACCATGAGGGAAATGAGCGAGAGGACGGATCGTGTCGTTCTAGCAATACAGGGGACACAGCTGGCCATCCGCGGTCAGCTTTCGAGACTGACGACTGTTATGGATTCATGCAATTCTAGACTGTTATCCATATAGCAAATGCTTCCTGATCGTAAGCCAACGTTGACACCGACTATATCGGTTCCACTGCCTCCTCCTCCTCTTGATGAGTCATCATCGGTGATGCTTACACCAGAGCAATATAGGTTCATGCTATCCCAGATGCTGGGTCATACTTCTCCTCCTCCTTCTCCTCCTGACCAGCCGTAGTCCTTCATTAGACATATTGTTATGTGTTGTGGTTTGCTAACCCATTCTTGGGTCTTTATGTATTTATTTTATACACTTAGTGAAAGTATGTGTTATGTTGACCCATTGTTAGAATATTATTGGACAAACTCTTCATATAGCTGTTTGGTAGTGGATTTGTCCCCATCCGGCTATCTTATTTCTTTCTTATCGTTTGATTCTATTTATTTGATTATTAGTAGTGCATTTTCATCATTTTGTCTCTATATCTTTTACAGATGTTGAGTGTTCCATCGAAGGGGATGGCGAACCCAGAAAATTCTACAGTGTGTTGCTCTAGATCTACTATTTATAAACTGTAATTTAATCTGCATGTAGATTCTGGCTGGAAAACAAGCAAACAGAATTCTATTTCTTTCTTTTGCAGTTTAGCGAACAGCGACGTCTAGCGACGAGAAAAGACGTCGCTAAACGTGTATTAGAACGTCGCTATTTTGTATTATGAACGTCAAAAACAGTCGCTAGACGTCGCTAACTGGTTGACATGTCAAATTTTGTCATGTCAGCAACCTAGTCACTAAACGTCACAAATAACGTCGATAACTACTTAATTGTTGGTGACATTTAGCAACGAAAGTAGACATCACAGATTAGCAACTTCTCGTCGCTAAATGTCGCTATCCACTAAAAATATAGCGACGTGCTTACGTTGCTAAAATACGTCGCAATAGCGACCAATAGCGACGTTTTGTGTGTTAGCGACATGAAATACATGACAAAGTATTTTCGTCCCTAAATTCATCACTAATATTTAATAGCGACATTTTTATACACTTTACCGACGTTTTTAGGTGTCACTAAAGTGTCTTATTTTGGTAGTGGGGGTAGAATAGCTCTTGTGCAAATCTAATAGTCCTGTTGTATGTGAAGCAAATACCTATGTGGGTATATATGAAAATATGTGAGGGATGTTGGTAATTTGTAGTTAGTAATTGATGGAAATATTAACAACAGCAAGAGAAGGGGGTTTTGTATATATCAATGTACAGGGTCTGCATTGCATGAGACTGCATGTTCTGCATAATTGTGTATAGGGAGTACCTGATATCTGTGTGTACTAGTGAAGTAGAGGGTCTAGGTTTGTGCTCATGTGTAGGAGTTGGGGAGTTCCTAGTTGAAGGGATTAGGAAGCAATAGGTGAGTTGCAGAAATATGTATCCAGAGTGTTAGTTTTGAGGGAGGCCTTGTGTATCGGTGTCTATTTGTGTGTGAATGAATGAATGCATGTCAGTATCAGAGGAACCTTGGATATGGGTAAAGATAGATGTGAAGCCCATGACTTTTATTTTATTTTTAATGTCCATGTTTTATATTGTTTGGTGAGCCATTTGTTTTTAGCCCACAACTTAAGCCTTGGTACCTAAAACCCGAAGCCCAAAACCTATTAGACTTACCCATTATCCCACTCCCCGGTTCTCTCTCAGATCCTCTCTCCATGCCCATGTCCTCTTCTTCTTTATCTCACGTAACATTTCTTCAGAAGATCAGAAACCCCACAGAATGTTCACAACCCCATTTCCCACAAAATCCAAATCCGAGACCACCACCCGCGCTCCCCTTGCCGCCCTCTCCGATTCCAGACCCCACTCTCCCACCTTCTGAGCTCATCTCCGGCGCCTCCCGCGTGCCCTCCGCCGGCGCCGACGTCTCCCGCGCGTGCTCCGTCGCCGCGTGTCTTCCCCATGTGTCCGCACGTGTGCGCGCACGTGTCCGTGCTCATCATCCCGACGTCGTTCCGAGTCCGAGGCCTCCCCTCGGTACTCCTTCGTGCAAGTTTGGGTAAACTCTTCCCATTTCTCTCTGTCATTTTCTTCACAGAAACCCATTTGTCATTCTGGCCGTAGAGTCTATCCTGTAGATTATTATTTTGGTTCTGTAGAATTGTTTTATTTGGTTCTGTGGTTTAATATTTTAGCTTTCCGTGTTGTAATTAGCAATGTGGTAATAATATACATATTAGGAAACTTTATATATGTTTATTTTGGTATTAATTGATTTATGGATTAACCTTATAAATTTAAAATATGGTTTAAATGATTTAATTGGTTTAAATTAAAGTTAGGATTATCTTTTAATTTAATGTTAAGTTGTAGAGATTTTAAACCAAATAATGATTTGATATTTTGTTTACAAAATATTAGTTAAATAGATATTCGATTAAAAGTTATTATCTTTAAAATAAAAGTTTGGTTAAGTAAATGGTATAAAAAAATTAGATTTCGTTAAATGATTATATATATGATATATATATATATATATATATATATATATATATATATATATATATATATATATATATATATATATATATATATATATATATTTTTTTTTGTTTTATATATATATATATTTTTTTTTTTTTATATATATATATATATATATATATATATATATATATATATATATATATATATATATATATATATATATATATATATATATATATATATGTTATCCTTTTAAAGATGATTTCTGATCAAGAAGGTTTTATAAGGAGAATTAATATAATAAAAACTAATATTTATTTAAAAAGGTTATTTTGGTAATGGTATTTAATATTAAAATCCGAAAACCTTTTATATTAACTTTAAACCAATATTTTGGTAAGAAAACGTATTTTTGTGCATTTATTATTATCTATGTTTAAAGGTGATTTTCTACATAATTTATGAAATGTCTAAAAGACATATTTATGAAAATTATTCTGATTCAATAAATTCTATTTTAAAATGTTATTTAAATAAAAACTATTTTCTTACAAAAATTACTAATTTCGAGAAATTTATTTTAAAGTATTTTTTCTATTAATTAATTTGTTGTAATAGCGTAAGCCCAGTTTTCTTTATTTTTTGGTGACCCATTGTGTAGCTTAGATTTTCTATTTTTTTATGGGTTGCTTATTTGCGTAGCTAGACGTATAAATTATAATTGGGTATTAATTATTTTATACAAAATTAATAAGATGTTCTAATATTAAGTTAATGAATAGAGATTCCTAATAATTTAAACAACTTCATGTTTTCTCACTTAAAAGACCACTTAGTTTTATATATATTATTAAAAATACAAAGTCTTGCCAATTAAAGTGTAATTGCTATTTTTTCCAATAAATCAATAATCGGTTATTCCATAAATTGATAACCAATATAGTTTACGACGTTAGACGGATTTCGTTAGATTAATTAAATAACTTAAAATCTGACTAGGGTATGTTTCTAGAAATTATAACTAGCACACCTAGATTTGGCTCATCTATGTTTCTAAGTCAGGATTCTCAACTGTAGGGTTTTGAGGACGTATTTGACTTCCTCCCCAGGTACCGACATCTTGTTCCAGTCATTAACAAAGGCAAGTTACGGTTATGTTTTCTTGCATTTTATTTAGTAATTGTCATGTTGCATGCTTAAACCATATTGCTACACGGAACCCTCTCATAGGGTTCAAATATTAATTGATATTGATTGTGGGGATATTGGGGAAATAGTGTAGCATTTATGACCAATACCCCTCATATTGCATATTGTTATTGTGCGAGCTTACCCCTCTTACACACGGGGATAAGCCGTATCGCGTCGCTAGGATGCTATTGTACAACCCAAGTCGGTCATAGACGTTACCTATTCAAATCACATTGTTTCAAATACTGAATTGCTGGAAAATATTGTTCAAAGTATTTCAACTGTTTAAAATTGCATATTTCCAGTATTATTTAGAATGTCGGATTATGTACTCGTACTTGCTTCTTTCCTGACTGGATTTCCCTCCATAGGTGGTGTTGATGATACTGAGCTATTGTTCAATAGCTACTATGACCCGGTATTGTATCATATGGTGTTGCCAGAGTCCCCCTTGGAGGACACAAAACCAGAGGCGGATGAGTCGACCGTCTAGCTAGTTGCTTTCCAGTTATCTAGTTTTATTATTTTGGAGTTTGTTGATTTGAATTCAGTACTTTATTTCAGTACTCTCATTTCCAGTTGTACCTTTCAATTGTTGAATAAAAAGTTTTTAAATTTTAGTATATTCAAGTTGTGACAAATGTATAAATGTTGTTGTGAACACCTGCATATAGAACAGCTTACTGTCGTCGTCTCACAACGGTGCAGGCTGGGCATGATCCGGTTCGACCCAATAATTTGGGATCGGGTCATGACATGTTTTTAGTGGTGGTCCATGCAGGTCCATCAACAACTTAAGTAAACATACCTAGAAACAACTAGAACACTAGAATGTTGATTTATCACAATATAGGACCGAATTATCTATATATAAGTAACTATTTTTGCTTGCTTATAGAACGGTAGGTTACCTTGTTTATGCTTGTCCTTTAACTTGCCAGACTATAAAGACAACCTGATCTATGCCTATCAGTCGGTACTAGCAAGATCTTGTTTTCTATGCATGACGCAAGAAAACATGACAAGAGAATCGTAGAAGTAGATTGACCAATGGGAGGCTGTTCGAACCAGACCAGGACCAGAAGAGTTAATGATACCTTGAATTATTGATTAGTACTAGATGATACCCTACCGAAGCATAACATATTACCCTTGATTATATTTTTTTGGGCCAATATCTTTTCCAAAGTCATGTCTCCCCTACAATACAATTTCTGAAAAATTGTAATCTTAATGAGAATGTATGTAAGGTGGTATTTATCAAAGATATATTGTTGATTAAGAATTGGAAGAATAGAATTTTAGAATACCTATATTATATATATATATATATATATATATATATATATATATATATATATATATATATATATATATATATATATATATATATATATATATTATACATGGTGAACAGAGAGTCTACTATATTCACCATGTTACAATATAGAGCCGAAATTATTTATTTTAAAATATTTTGGCTTGCTTATAGTTTTATAGGTTACCTTGCTTACGTTTATACCTAAACCTTATCTAGATTAGGTCGATTGTATGATGGTATGTTTTACTGCCTATTTTATTTTCTAGATTTTTGGTATATTTTAGTGTCCCATGGCTTCGGGATTATTTTCTTCCATATCTTTATCAGATTCTAGCATACTTTAGGACTCTTTCGCCGTTTTTGGATTAAGATTAGCCTTTTTTTTCAATCTCCTTCTTTAGCAAACCTATTTTCAACTTCTCCATTTGTTGATCAAATCTAACTCCTCTATCTTTATTTGGAATCTAGATCCAATCACTATTTAGAGTTTCAAATTTTTCTATAGCAAACCTAATAAACTCTTATCTACCCAAAGCATTTCTACTACTAGTGTATCCAACCATTTCTCTTGACCTTATTTCTAATTGACTTTCTCAGAACCAATTTCGAACCGAATTCTTTTGGAACCATAAAGCCCCAAGGTTAATTGTTACCAAAGAATTGGTTCAACTTAGCTGGTTCACATATCTCCAAGGGAACTATTTTTTGAAAAAAATAATTCCAATATGGATTGATATTTCCTAAGTTATTTCAAGTACCGAAAATATTTTATTTGTTGATTTCCTCCACTCAACTGGAAACCTTACTCTCCCTAGGCAACTTCTTGATCAATTCAAGGCCTAGAAAGCTTTTAAACTCAATGCTTGAGTATCATGAAGCACGAACGGTCAGAGAATCGATTCCATCATAATATTGAATTTTCTTTAGTCATTGAAAAACTTTTTGAATTGTTGAATTATCCCTTTGAAATTTCCATGGACAAAGTTAAGAAAATATTCAGTGACCTAATATGGCTTCGCACATATGCGTCGCAACCATCTATTTGAATTATAGAAACTGTGAGTATACTGCAGCCAGTTGCGCACTGGCGGGGCATACACTCTAAGTTGAAGTAATTCAGGTGTTGATAGGTTTTTTGGATATTGTTGGGACTACGTCCTAAATGCATAAAATTTGTCTCCTATGTTGTTCAGCCAGAAAATGGATAAAGTTGATAGACTACTCGAAAACCTATTACTATTCAAGTTATGGAGCCAAAAATTTCACTGCAGTCAGGTGCACTCTGGCGAGGCATGAATTTGAGGCAAAGTGACTTCGGATATATTTGGGTTTTCGAATATTATTAAGACTATATTCATAATATGGTTGTCTTTTCTGCACCATCAAATTATTCTGACTGTTGTCCGATTAGAGGATTTGTATTTCTAGCGGCTTTCCATTTTCAGACATCTCTTATCACAGCCAGAAAGGATAGATTTTCTATAAAATTGTACTTGATTTTTCCTAGAACTTATTAGGACAATATTAATCTCTATTGGCTCAATCTCTTTCCTGTTTCAACCTTAGTACGTTGTATATATTTTTTATATTTATTTAATTAATTATTTATTTAGTATTATTATTATTTTTTTCAGTTATATATTTTGGAAGCTGTAGATAGTTGTGGTTAGCTTTATATATTAAATAGTTGATATACATCTTGTGGATGACCATATGTATATAGTTGATAGCTATATGCGGGAGAAACATAGATTGTTACTTATCTCATTCCTTGTAAGGGATCCTTGGGATTAATATTAGATAGCTAAAGGGTAGAAAAGATAGAATAATACCTTGAGTAAGCTAGTCTTGAGAGAGTGGTATATCTTAGCTTGTGACTTATTTGGGTTAAAACCGTTTGTAGTGCTCACTAGTGCCTAAATCTCATTCAAGCAAATGAAGGTATTTGACGATTTTGAATTTTATGATTAAAGGAAGAGTTATAGAAGATAGAGGAATACATAGGTAGAGTTAGCGAGGAAGGTATAGGATTTGGTAATATTCTCCCATAGAGGAAGTTAATTTGGATAATATATATAAACATGTGAATATAATGATCAAGTAAAGAAACACTTAACGAGGATCAACTCGTATGGTTAGATGACTACTATACCTAGAAGGGACGAATATATCCATGGAAGGAATAACACGAGCAATGGAATGATAGGTTCTAGAGAAGGAATAAGCAGAGAGGAATTGAGATAAGACCATTGGCATACAACGATGGATGAAAAATTGATTTAGGTGATTTATGGTTCCATATATATATTTTGTTTTAATACCTTGGCCGCTGCCTTAGTTTTCTGTAGATCCTGAGAGTTCAGCTAGTTTAGTGAGTTAGAGTGGTTTTTGCATGTGTATTAATAAGATTTTATCTTGTAAGTCATTTTATTTTTGCATACCCTATCTTTTGACACTTGAAATAGTGATACAATATTCTTTCTATTTCCTTTTGATTATCACTCAGTTCTCAACGAAAATATCATATCCGATTACATTCCTATCATAGTTATATTATTATAATCACCCTCACTATCCTACTATCATACAACTTGTTGATTTTTCCTGCGTCACAAACCCTTATAACCCATTCTAATTTGATTTGGAATTTTTAGTCCCTCATCTCATAAGATTCTATTATTTTATGCTTTTTCAGTAAACTGTTGACGTTCGTTTCTTTCCTGTCTTTTCTGTTTCACGAGACCTCGTTTGATTTTCTCCTATTTTATGATCACATTTTAATCATACCTAGATTTTTTTCGTGCCTAAATTTTTTTTTTATCACAATAAAATTTATATCTTTATCTCATATCATATCTAGATAATTCTGATCGTGCCTATATTTTTATCATTGTACCTAGTAATCATGCCTAGAATCCGATCGTGTCTGATGATTTAAAATTTGCTTTTGATCAAGATAAGTGATTTTGATTGTACCCCGGCCCTCGTCTTGAAATTTCGAGGACGAAATTTTCTAAGGAGGGAAGGTTGTGAAGTCCATGACTTTTATTTTATTTTTAATATCCATGTTTTATATTGTTTGGTGAGCCTTTTGTTTTTAGCCCATAACTTAAGCCTTGGTACCCAAAACCCGAAGCCGAAAACCCATTAGACTTACCCATTATCCCACTCCCCGGTTCTCTCTCAGATCCGCTCTCCATGCCCACGTCCTCTCCTTCTTCATCTCACATAACATTTCTTCAGAAGATCAGAAACCCCACAGAACGTTAACAATCCCATTTCCCACAAAAAAATCCATAACTTCCTCATCCCTCCACTAAATCCAAATTCGAGACCACCACCGCACTCCCATTGCCGCCCTCTCTGATTCCAGACCCCACTCCCCCACCTTTCGAGCCCATCCCCGTCGCCTCCTGTGCGCCCTCCGCCGGCGCCGACGTCTCCTGCGCGTGCTCCGTCACCGCGTGTCATCCCCACGTGTCCGTCCGTGTGCGTGTACGTGTCCTTGCTCGTCATCCCGGCATCGTTCCGAGTCTGAGGCCTCCCCTCGGTACTCCTTCGTGCAATTTTGGGTAAACTCTTCCCATTTCTCTCTGTCATTTTCTTCACAGAAACTCATTTGTCATTCTGGCCGTAGAGTCTATCCTGTAGATTATTATTTTGGTTCTGTAGAATTGTTTTATTAGGTTATGTGGTTTAATATTTTAGCTTTCCGTGTTGTAATTAGCAATGTGGTAATAATATACATATTAGGAAACTTTATACATGTTTATTTTGGTATTAATTGATTTAAAGATTAACCTTATAAATTTAGAATATGGTTTAAATAATTTAATTGGTTTAAATTAAAGTTAGGATTATCTTTTCATTTAATGTTAAGTTGTAGAGATTTTTAAACCAAATAATGATTTAATATTTTGTTTACAAAATATTAGTTAAATAGATATTCATTTAAAAGTTATTATCTTTAAAATAAAAGTTTGGTTAAGTAAATGGTATAAAAAATAGATTTCGATAAATGATTATATATATATATATATATATATATATATATATATATATATATATATATATATATATATATATATATATATATATATATATATATATATATATATATAATAACTTTTAAACGAATATCTATTTAACTAATATTTTGTAAACAAAATATTAAATCATTATTTGGTTTAAAAATCTCTACAACTTAACATTAAATTAAAAGATAATCCTAACTTTAATTTAAACCAATTAAATCATTTAAACCATATTTTAAATTTATAAGGTTAATCCTTAAATCAATTAATACCAAAATAAACATGTATAAAGTTTCCTAATATGTATATTATTACCACATTGCTAATTACAACACGGAAAGCTAAAATATTAAACCACATAACCTAATAAAACAATTCTATCTCTCTCTCTCTCTCTCTCTCTCTATATATATATATATATATATATATATATATATATATATATATATATATATATATATATATATATATAAATGTTTTCCTTTTAAAGATGATTTCTGATCAAGAAGATTTTATAAGGAGAATTAATATAATAAAAACTAATATTTATTTAAAAAGGTTATTTTGGTAATGGTATTTAATATTAAAAATCCGAAAACCTTTTATATTAACTTTAAACCAATATATTGGTAAGAAAACGTATTTTTGTATATTTAATATTATCTATGTTTAAAGGTAATTTTCTACATAATTTATGAAATGTCTAAAAGACATATTTTATGAAAATTATTCTGATTAAATAAATTCTATTTTAAAATATTATTTAAATAAAAACTATTTTCTTACAAAAATTACTAATTTTGAGAAATTTATTTTAAAGTATTTTTCCTATTAATTAATTAGTTGTAAGGGCATAAGCCCAGTTTTCCTTTATTTTTCTGTGACCCTGTATTGTGTAGCTTAGATTTTCTATTTTTTTCTGGGTTGGTTATTTGCGTAGCTAGACGTATAAATTATAATTGGGTATTAATTATTTTATACAAAATTAATAAGATTTTCTCATATTAAGTTAATGAATAAAGATTCCTAATAATTTAAACAACTTCATGTTTTCTCACTTAAAAGACCACTTAGTTTTATATATATTATTAAAAATACAAAGTCTTGCCAATTAAAGTGTAATTGCTATTTTCTCCAATAAATCAATAATCGGTTATTCCGTAAATTGATAACCAATATAGTTTACGACGTTAGACGGATTTCGTTAGATTAATTAAATAACTTAAAACCTGACTAGGGTCTGTTTCTAGAAATTGCAACTAGCACACCTTGATTTGGCTCATCTATGTTTCTAAGTCAGGATTCTCAACTGTAGGGTTTTGAGGACGTATTTGACTTCCTCCCCAAGTACCGACATCCTGTTCCAGCCATTAACAAAGGCAAGTTACGGTTATGTTTTCTTGCATTTTATTTAGTAATTGTCATGTTGCATGCTTAAACCATATTGCTACATGGAACCCTCTCCTAGGGTTTAAATATTGATTGATATTGATTGTAGGGATATTGGGAAAATAGTGTAGCATTTATGACCAATACCCCTCATATTGCATATTGTTATTGTGCGAGCTTAACCCTCTTACACACGGAGATAAGCCGTATCGCGTCGCTAGGATGCTATTATACAACCCAAGTCGGTCATAGACGTTACCTTTTCAAATCACATCGTTTCAAATACTGAATTGTTGAAAATTGCTGGAAAATATTGTTCAAAGTATTTCAACTGTTTAAAATTGTATCTTTCCATTATTATTTAGAATGTCAGATTATGTACTCGTACTTGCTCCTTTCCTGACTGGATTTCTCCCTATAGGTGAAGTTGATGATGCTGAGCTATTGTTCAATAGCTACTATGACCCGGTATTATATCCTGTGGTGTTGCCAGAGTCTCCCTTGGAGGACACAGAATTAGAGGCTGATGAGCCGACCGTCTAGCTAGTTGCTTTCCAGTTATCTAGTTTTATTGTTTTGGAGTTTGTTGATTTGAATTCAGTACTTTATTTCAGTACTCTCATTTCTAGTTGTATCTTTCATTTGTTGAATAAAAAGTTTTTAAATTTTTGTATATTCTAGTTGTGACAAATGTATAAATGTTGTTGTGAACACCTGCATATAGAACAGCTTACTGCCGCCGTCTCACAATGGTGCAGGCTGGGCATGATCCGGTTCGACCCAATAATTTGGGATCGGGTCGTGACATAGAGGTAGGTATATACATATATAGGTCAGTCCAAGTGTTAGCCCAAGTATCCAGTATAAATCAATAACTATTGGTGTCATGTCTTTGAGTAGAAGCTAGCTCTGTCATCTATTTATCATGTCTGTTTATTTATATTTTGTCTTAAATATTATATTTATGCATTTTACTCTCTAATTAATTCTTCCAAATGATAAAGCTTCTTCACATGTTATCATATTTTATTTTTTAGCTGGGTTCGAGGCATGAGCCAGTAGTGGATACATTGAAGTATATTGCTGCTGATGTGTGCATTGTAAGTGTCCTTAATGCTTTTCATCGCAATCCTTTCACTAATAGAGTAGTATCCTTCTTAATTCTAATTATATATATTTTCTAGTTTACTTCTGCTTGCAACAAATAATTTACATTGTAAATAGGTTTTTTAGTATGTGTTATTTTGTATCTTTATATGAGTTATTGGTTATTGAGTTGTATAATGAGACAAAACTTTCTCAATTGTATGATATGCTCCTCCTTGAAGCATATGAAAACACACCTTGAATCTTGTTTGCAAACATGTAAGAACTTCGTCTTTGATTTTATTGCTACTTATTTTCTGGCCTAACTCATCGACCCTCATCCATTAGTTCGGTGGGTAGAAAGTGTTGGAAAAGAAACACGGAAACCTTTTCCCAAACTAGAGAGTACCTGCGAGAGAACCGAGCAATACAACGCACGAACCAAAACACCAAAAATAAACCACGCAGACATAGAGAATTTTTAACGTGGAAAACTCTTGCGGGAAAAAACTACGGGACGATCGGAGTCCAACCCTGAGAAGCCTTCATTAATGAAATAAAGGAGTACACCCTCTACAAACTTCTCCCGATCTAAATCGGATCCCCACAATACTTAGAAGCAAGAATAATGATTACAAGGCTACGAAGAACAAAGATCACGAGTAGATATTACTCGAACACGATCCTCCTTCGAAAATGGCCTTCAATCCTCTTTCTTCTCTCCCAAAGTTGCAATGGCACTCTCGCCTCTTTTCTCTCTCGTGTTCTTCAATGTTGTGTTGTGATTAGGGTTAGGAATAACCATGTATAAACCCCCTAATCCGCAGCAAAACCTGGACCGTAGGATACGATCCAATGGTGATCAATTACCCTGAAAATCACTTCAGCCCCGACGACACAGAGTTCAGCCAGAACTCTGTGTTTGGCAACCAACAAAGTTCTGGAACCATGGGACAGAGTTCGGCCAGAACTCTGCCCCCTCCTTCCAGCAACTCCTCCGTCAGCTCCCGAGTATCTTTGTCATCTCTGACTGGTCTCGTCACCTCCTCAAGCTTCTCTAACACACAGACGACGCTCGTCGCACTCCGGGATCTTCTCTACATAGGTTGGGAACCCTACCCACACCAACAAATCTCCCCCTTCACAACTAGGTGGAGGAGGTCGTCATCCCGACGATCTTCCTGTAGAACTCAAACTTCCCCCCCGGTAGAACCTTCGTGAGCATGTCCGCTCCATTGTCATCAGTATGAACCTTCTACAAGCGTCGCGTCCTTCTTCTCAACCACATCCCGTATCCAATGATACCGAGTCTCGATGTGCTTGGACCGACTATGAAATGTCTGGTTCTTTACAAGGTGAATAGCACTCTGACTGTCGCAAAGCAAAGTATACTGCTCTTGCTTCAGCCTCATTCCTGTTACAACTTTTTCATCCACAACAACTCCATGCAAGCCTCTGTCGCCGCAATATATTCTATCTCTGTCGTCGACAAGGCAACACACTTCTACAACCGCGACTGCCACGATACCGCTCCTCCAGCAAACATCATCACATAGCCCGAAGTCGATCGTCTCGTGTCTACATCTCCAGCCATATTAATGTCGGTATACCCAACCAGCCTCGGCTCGTCACACCAAAAGAAAGTCTCCAATCGACAGTGCCTTGAAGGTATCGTAGAATCCACTTGACCGTACTCTAATGTACCCTTCCAGGATTTGAAAGATACCTGCTAACTGTGCGAACTGCATGAGCAATGTCGGGCCTCGTACACACCATAGCATACATAAGGCTTCCCTACAGGTGAGGCATATGGAACCCGCTCCATATCTTCTTTTTCGTCCTCGGTAGATGGACATATTGACATAAAGTCACAGTCAACCAAATATTGATAACATTGACTAAATAATACTTGTAATAATTCAATACGACACACGACGTCTACATCAAGCTCAAGTCAGAAGACAGCTCAGTCTTTGTAATTCAGTTATATATGAGTCTGTATTTTATACTTTTATTGAGTCTAGATTGATGTAAACTGTGTCATGCTGAGCTCTTGAGACTTGACCTATAGCCTACCCAATAATCCCTAAACTCCACCATCCAGAAAATGTCTATTGGTCCCCAAGAACCAGTTCTGTGCTCTGGAGATAGAGTTCGGGCCGAACTCTGCCTCCACACAGAGTTCGGGCCGAACTCTGTCCCCTAAAAATCAGTAACCTTAATTTTAGGGTTAGCTGGTTGCTAGTTGTCCAACGGCCAAATATTTGAAATTTTCTACCCGAATTCTGGCCGAATTCTGTCTACAAAAATCTTATAAATAGGCCTAGAATTCTCTCATTTCAAATCATCCAATCTTCTCTTCTCTTCTCTCTTAAGCTCAATAAGCCATACCCTTCCCATCTACTAGCCAAAAGCTTTCTAAGTCTCGAGTGCTCAGCATCTCTCAGTTAGGAGTCTTGTGCAAGAGTTGAAGAAGTCGCTTGGAAAATTCCAAGCAAATCGCCACTGCGATCCTCTGTAAGAAGTTGACGTGCTCTTCTGAAAAAAAGGCACGGGTTGTAAACTACTATTTCACAAATAGTGGATTTAATCCTGAGCTAGAGTTCTCAGGCCTGGACTAGTCCTCCACGAGGAAAACCAGGTTAAAATCGGCTGTGTTTGCGTATGCTCTCTTGATTCTCACTTTAAATTCTGTATTTACTCTGATTAGTTTTATTTGTGATAGAGTTAATTTTTTAAGTGGATATTATCTCTATATACTCTATTCACCCCCCTCTAGAGTTGCCATCTGTTCTTCAATTGGTATCAGAGCTCTGTTCTCTTTACAAGGACTTACATCCTAGAGCTGATCCATGGCAACCACACAATCCTTAATTTCCAATCACGGTGAAGGACAGTCCACTCATAGGCCTCCCCTATTTGATGGAACTAACTACACATATTGGAAAACAAGGATGAGTTTTTATCTTAAGTCTGTAGACTTTGACCTGTAGACTATCGTTACTGACGGTTACAAAAAGCCCGCCAGGATAGTTGTCAACGGTGATCTCGTTGAGAAATCACATGACAAATATTCTGACGAGGAGAAAAAATAGGCAAGTCTAGATGCGAGAGCTATTAATGCTTTATTCTGTGCTATAGACAGGAATGAGTTCAACAGGGTATCTACATGCACCACATCTCATGAAGTATGGAGACTTCTAGAAGTGACACATGAAGGAACTACCCAAGTCAAGGAATCAAAGATAAGCCGTCTCACGCAAGAATACGAGGCTTTCAAGATGAAACCAAATGAGACGATCACGCAAATGTTCACAAGATTCCTCGACATCATCAACCCCCTGTCTTCGCTCGGCAAGCAATACTCAAATCACGAAAAGATTCGCAAGCTACTTAGGGGGCTACCAAAGATTTGGAACCCTAAGGTGACGGCCATCATAGAAGGAAATGATCTCACAACCATGTCCATGGAGACCTTGATGGGAAAGCTAATGACTCATGAGCTTGACCTCAAGGACTTCGAAGAGCCTGCTCCTAAGGCTAAGGAGATCGCACTCAAAGCTCACCGGCGAAGGACTGAACCCGAAGAGACAGATGATGATGACTTGAAAGATGATCAAGCCCTTATGGTCCGCAATTTCAAGAAATTCCTTCCCTTCAATCGAAGTAAGAAGGAAACACAAGAAGATGGTGAAGAAGAGCCAACTTGCTATGGTTGCAAGAAGACTAGACACGTCCGAAAAGATTGTCCATTCTTGAAGAAGAGCAACCACTATGAAAAGCCATACAAGAAGACTTCATCAAAGAAATATGCCAACACAAGCATTTGGCATGAAAGCGAAGCTAGTGACTCCGAGGAAGAAAAGGACTCTCCTCAAGATACGGCTAATGTGTACCTAATGGCAACATCCGATAAGGTATCAAACGAAACTCTTGACGACTTCTCTTTTGATGAACTTGGCGATGCTTTTACCGATTTACTCGATGATCACAAAAAGATCATTGGTAAATACAAACACGCCAAGGACAAAATCAAAAGTCATGAAGTCGAAATTCAAAGACTTTCTCTATTGCTTGATAACATTAGAAACACTTCACCCACGGAAGTCACAGATGAGGTATCGAAGCTTAAACTAAGCCTTCATGATGCTGAAACACGTATTGAGCAACAAACACAAGAAATCACAACACTCAACATGACGCTTGCTGAAGAAAAGAGTAGACACAAGATTTCTATGACTAAGATATATAGCTTAAATGCTAAGGTTACTGAACTGCAGGCTGTCTCTAAGAGATTAGAGACTAGATTGGGAAAACAGGTTGTTCAACCTCAAACCCAATCTCATGAGACACCCACAAAGCATAACACTCCTCATGCTAGTCATCCGCATCATCCATCTACAACACACAATCATGCTTTCATATACACACAATTTCACAAAGGACACAAACCACATGCACGTAGAAATAATTATCATATGTCACAAAATTATCATGTTACACATAGATACAAACATCATATTGCACAAAGACACAATCAACATCACTCTACTTATAGACAACATCACCATGTCATACCATATAGACAACATCATCATACTCCATATAGACAACATCATCATGCTCCATATAGACAATATCACCATGCCACTCCACAACACTCTATGCATAATCATCATCAAGATGCTAATCATCATACTTCTGCTCATTACACTGCTTATAGACATCATCATCATGCTTCTAATATAAATAGGAATGCTACATGTACTTATTGTGGTTTACATGGACACATATCACCACAATGTAGAATTAAAAGATTAGTTGATAGAAAAATATATGCATGGTTTCCAAAAACTAACTTTTCAGGACCCTCAAGAAATTGGGTACCAAAGGTCACATCTACTCTTGATGTAGGTGGACCTTCCCTCCTCAACTAAGAGTAAGTGGATTCTCGATAGTGGATGCTCGCGGCATATGACAGGAGACGCAAATCTTTTCGCATCACTATCGATGAAGAGAGAAGGATATGTATCCTTCGGCAACAACCTCAAAGGTTATATTATAGGTAATGGTAATATTGGTTATCCTCCCTCTCCCGTAATAAAGGATGTCTGTCTAGTGACCGAGTTAAAGCATAACCTGCTCAGCATTAGTCATCTTGCTGACCATGGATATGACACTAACTTTGGACAAAACAAATGCCTTATTTATGATAGGTCAACGGGAGACATCACTTTTGAAGGGGTAAGAGAGGATAATATTTATACTTTCTATTTGTCTGAAAATATTAACAATGCAGGTAGATGCCTATATGCTCATAAAGATGAACGGCTACTATGGCACCAGCGTCTTGGTCATGCCAATATGGATAATATATCCAGGCTATCGACCAAGAAGCTAGTTAGAGGCTTGCCCGACATCACATTCAAAAAGGACACCGTATGTGCCGAATGTGAGTTGAACAAGGCAACCAAGTCATCCTTTCATTCCATAAACTCTGTAAGCACTTCTAGACCCTTGCAACTACTCCATATGGATTTATTTGGGCCTAGTAGAGTAGCCAGTCTTGGCGGAAAACTCTATGCCTTTGTTATTGTTGATGATTTTTTAAGATTTACTTGGGTTTTCTTTCTTGCAAATAAAAGTGATGCTATTTCGGTTTTTAAGATTTTTGTTAAGAAAGTTCAAAACGAAAAAGGCTACATGATTACTCGAATCCGAAGTGATCATGGAGGCGAATTCGAAAATTCTGATTTTGAAAGATTTTGTGATTCTAATGGGTTTGATCATGAGTTTTCTTGTCCAAGAACTCCTCAACAAAATGGTGTTGTGGAGCGAAAGAATAGGACTCTTGGCGATATGGCCAGAGTTATGTTGAACAAGTTTTCACTTTCGAAATATTTTTGGGCTGAAACTGTCAGTACAGTATGCCATATTTTAAATAGGGTGCTTATTCGTCCTATTACGAAGAAAACACCCTATGAGCTTTGGTTTGGAAGAACCCCAAATGTTTCTTATTTTAGAGTTTTTGGATGTAGATGCTTTATCCTTAACACCAAAGACAACTTAGGCAAATTTGATGCCAAAGCTGACGATGGTATTTTCCTTGGCTATGCTGCCAAGAGTAAGGGATATAGAGTTTTTAACAAACGCTCTTTAATTGTGGAAGAGTCTACAAATGTGACTTTTGATGAAGATAACAGTGCAGCAGCTACTCTTGATGATGATGTTGAGCCATCAACGTCTACTCCAATGAACACCACAACCAAAACAAATTCTCTGGAAAGCTTGCCTAAGAAATTCTCTTTCAAGCCATCACATCCAGAAAATTTGGTAATCGGTGAGGTTTCACGAGGAGTAACTACTAGATCATCATTAAGAGACTCTATTGCTAGCACTGCCTTTATTTCACAAATTGAGCCTAAAAACATTTCTGAAGCTTTCAATGTTGAATTTTAGATTTCTGCTATGCAAGAAGAACTCAACCAATTCGAGAGGAGCCAAGTATGGGAACTCGTTCCTAGACCGGCTAATCACTCGATTATTGGTACTAAATGGGTTTTTAGAAACAAAGTAAATAAAGATGGTTCAGTCACACGCAACAAAGCTCGTCTAGTAGCTCAAGGATACAACCAAGAGGAAGGTATCGACTACGATGAGACGTATGCTCCTGTTGCTAGATTAGAATCCATTCGGATGCTTTGTGCATTTACAAATTTCCAAAATTTCAAATTATTTCAAATGGATGTTAAAAGTGCTTTCTTGAATGGTCTTATTAAGGAGGAAGTTTATGTTAAACAACCCCCTGGCTTTGAAAATCACAAATTTCCCGACCACGTGTTCAAGCTAAAAAAAGCGCTGTACGGCCTCAAACAAGCCCCTAGATCTTGGTATGAACGGCTAAGCAACTTCTTGCTTGAGAAAGGTTTTTCAAAAAGAAAAATTGACACTACACTTTTCATAAAGTCTTTGAAGGACACTATTCTTTTAGTACAGATATATGTAGATGATATTATTTTTGGCTCTACTGATGAAACCCTTTGTCAAGATTTTGCCAAGTGTATGCAGACCGAGTTTGAGATGAGCATGATGGGGGAGCTCAACTACTTTCTTGGGCTGCAAGTCAAACAATTGTCAAATGGAACCTTCATTTGTCAGTCGAAGTATACAAAGAACATGCTGAAGAAATTCGAACTTGATAATGTTAAACCAATCAGCACTCCTATGGCTACTTCAACCAAACTGGAACCAGATGAGAGCGACAAACCCGTAGATCAACGTAAGTATCGAGGTATGATAGGCAGTCTACTTTATCTTACGGCTAATCGCCCTGATATAATGTTTAGCATTTGCCTGTGTGCTAGATATCAAGCAAATCCTAAGGAATCGCACATGACCGCAGTTAAGCGTATCTTTAGATAACTTAAGGGTACGGTTACAGTGGGCCTATGGTATCCCAAGTCAACATCCTTTGACCTCATTGGTTACTCTGATGCTGACTTCGCTGGATGCAAGGTCGACCGTAAAAGTACGAATGGTACGTGCCATTTATTAGGAAAGGCTTTAGTCTCTTGGTTTAGCAAGAAGCAGAATTCTGTTGCACTATCCATAACAGAAGCTGAATACATAGCAGCTGGGCGTTGTTGTGCACAAATTCTGTGGATGAAGCAAATCCTTGAAGACTATAATTTATCTTTCATGCATATTCCTATCTTTTGTGACAACACTAGTGCAATAAATCTTACTAAGAACCCCATTTGTCACTTACGCACGAAGCACATTGATATACGACACCACTTTTTGCGTTATCATCAGCAAAATGGCACGATTAACTTAGAATTTATTGACACTGATCATCAGTTAGCTGATTTCTTCACAAAGCCATTATCCGAAGAGCGCTTCAATTTCCTTTATCGTGAACTTGGAATTTTAGATGAAGCCGTCATAAATTAAAATACACCTGCGAAAATATTGATTATATTGTGATTCCCTTTTGATGAACTTGCTATGAGTACAAGCCGAAAGGGCACTTCTGACAACAAGGCGTAAAAGCCTAAGCGACATGGTGCACTAGTCTTCAGGACTACCGCTAGCTGGGATCCGGCCCCTGCAGCTAACTCATGGCAAATTCAAAATACTGAATTATAATATAACTCCTTGTTTATTATACGGTACATTTTGTTTTATCACTTGCTGATATGCTATTTTTTCATATTGCTGTCTTTCTACTTCTACTATCTGATTTATTGTAATTCTTAATCATTTATCTTTATAACTTATCTTGATTTCCCATACTTAACCAATTTTTTATCCTTCCAGCCTGATTTCAGTTCTGGGACAAGGACCCAGAATTCGGGCCGAACTCTGCCCTTACCAGAGTTCGGGCCGAGTTCGGGCTCCCTGTTCCAGAATCGCGGACAGGTTCCAGCCGTTGATCAAAACTTGATCCAATGATTCTGATTCACTCTGACCAAGAGAAACCCTTCCCTTATATTCGGTTTCTCTTCCTCCTCCCTCTTTCTTACCACCTTTTCTTCTTCTCCTCCACTATTTTCTCAAAACCCTAACCCTAATTTCTTCTCTATTGTGCTCCATTCTTTCCCAAATTCAAGGAGAAGGGCTATTTTCCAATTCTCTTTCACTGTTCATCATCTATTTGAGGTATAACTCACTCTCTTCTCTATTTCTATTTCTCAACTTTGTGCTATAGCTCCTCGCTTGCTCAACCGTGGGAAAAGAATTCGGACCGAGGGAGCGTCCTCGTCGAATCCTCCTCCTCCCGTTGAGCAACCCGTTGAACAACATCAACCACCTCATCCATTGTTCAACCCTTCACGTCCACGTGATCCAAACACCTACGACGACCGACTTTTTATATCACTAGATGCATCCAATGAATGGTTTAGTGATTTTCGAACACGTCCGGTATTTGCGGGACACCCCATAAACTTCACAATTTTCTCTCAATATGATGCACTCTTTAATGACCTCTGTCTTGACAAACTTATTACTTCTTATTCGGTCATATATCGTAGTGCAATACAAATATTTTACTGCAACTTGACTCATGATGATACTCACATCTACTCACGTGTTGCGGGTATCGATATCTCATTTGATGATTTTGATTTAGCCGAATATCTTGATCTTCAAGAGCCCAATTCTTGAGAAAAGCTTATTGAAGCTCGGTCGTTCTGTTTTCCCGACGGGACTTCCCTTGAAAGCTTCAAGGACGACTTGTGCACTCCGAACACACGTCCTCGCAAGCTTATGGCTAAATATCTTAATCCTTATTTCTATGAACTTCATCGGATTGTTTTCAATACCATTCTACCCAAAGCGGGTTCTACCGATGAAATTACATATTTTGAAATATCAGCTTTGTATCATCTCCACTTTTGTGTTCCTTTCAATCTTCCACGTACCATGATGGACTGGATGATTAACTGTAGGAAGAAACCACGAGCCTTGGTTTATGCCTTATATCTTCCTATGGTCTTTCGTGCGTTCCATGTACCTCTTGATGATTGCCCTTTCTTGCCTGCTCCTGCCTTCCTATCTAAGGCACGACAACTTCAAGCAGTCGTAGCCTCTCCTGCCACTTCTGAGCATTCTGATGATGAGGAGCCCGACGCCCCTCCACTTGGACAGGATGCACCTCTTCCTCCTGCTACCCTTGAGTCCATCCAGACCATCCTCCGAGATCGTTTCGCCTTAGAGGACGATCGCTGGACTCAGATGGACTACCGTACTACCCTGCAGATGAGTGCACTCAGCAACTCGCTGCATGATATTCGGTATTCCATGTCCCGTCATCCTTCTATGCCCATTCCCATGGAGCGGGATCCCGGTCGTGAGGGACATCGCATTGACGATCCTTGGGTCATGCGTTACCTGGATCCGGATGCTGCTATTGTGGACCCCAGCCGCTCTTTTCCTTCCGACACCGCTGGGCCTTCTCGTGCTCCATGATGGAGATGGCTTCTACTTGATGATGTTGCTGCTGATCATAGTTTATGTTTTATGCTTTCTAGTATTTTTAGTTATTTAGTTGGATTTATGTACTTGGTACTCTCTTTATGATTTAGTGACTCTAGTTATGAGTTGTGACTCTTATGTTTCTGGTAGTTCTATTATTCTATGACATTTGCTTGTTCTGTTAGTTCCTATGTTGTTTCTTCTCTTTTGGTGTGTTTGCCCTTTATTACTTGATTCTTATTATATTGCTAAATGCCAAAGGGGGAGATATATGTATATTCTGTGTATATTCTTTTTGGTATATGTGCTTTTTTGGTGCTTTTGGGAGATATTCCTTATCAGGCCAACAGGTTCAACGCATTGTTTACGGGGGAGCTATCTTGTTTAGCTCGACACTAATTATGGGGGAGCTATGCTGTGTCCAGGTATGAATATTGAATATACATTTATTATTTTGTCAATTATCAATATGGGGGGAATTGTTGACACAAAGTCACAGTCAACCAAATATTGATAACATTGACTAAATAATACTTGTAATAATTCAATACGACACACGACGTCTACATCAAGCTCAAGTCAGAAGACAGCTCAGTCTTTGCAATTCAGTTATATATGAGTCTGTATTTTATACTTTTATTGAGTCTAGATTGATGTAAACTGTGTCATGCTGAGCTCTTGAGACTTGACCTATAGCCTACCCAATAATCCCGAAACTCCACCATCCAAAAAATGTCCATTGGTCCCCAAGAACCAGTTCTGTGCTCTGGAGACAGAGTTCGGGCCGAACTCTGCCTCCACACAGAGTTCAGGCCGAACTCTGTCCCCTAAAAATTAGCAACCTTAATTTTAGGGTTAGCTGGTTACTAGTTGTCCAACGGCCAAATATTTGAAATTTTCTACCCGAATTCTGGCCGAATTCTGTCTACAAAAATCCTATAAATAGGCCTAGAATTCTCTCATTTCAAATCATCCAATCTTCTCTTCTCTTCTCTCTTAAGCTTAATAAGCCATACCCTTCCCATCTACTAGCCACAAGCTTCCTAAGTCTCGAGTGCTCAGCATCTCTCAGTTAGGAGTCTTGTGCAAGAGTTGAAGAAGTCGCTTGGAAAATTCTAAGAAAATCGCCACTGCGATCCTCTGTAAGAAGTTGACGTGCTCTTCGGAAGAAAAGACACGGGTTGTAAACTACTATTTCATAAATAGTGGATTTAATCCTGAGCTAGAGTTCTCAGGCCTGGACTAGTCCTCCACGAGGGAAACCAGGTTAAAATCGGCTGTGTTTGCGTATGCTCTCTTGATTCTCACTTTAAATTCCGTATTTACTCTGATTAGTTTTATTTGTGATAGAGTTAATTTTTTAAGTGGATATTATCTCTATATACTCTATTCACCCCCCTCTAAAGTTGCCATCTGTTCCTTAGGACACTGATCCTCAGTGAACTTAAAGTAAGCCGCAAGGGGGCAACTCACTTTCTTTGACCCGTCCATCCCGAAACGCTGAAGTACCCGGTAAATGTACTTATTTTAGGACAAGTGTAGAAGCTTGGACTCTCTCTCTCTCTCGGCTAATCTCTATCCCAAGAATAGTCTTCGCTGTACCCAAATCCTTCATAGAGAAGGCTGCGTCCAGTTGGCGCTTCAACTCCGCTATCCTAGTGGCATTTCGACCCACTAATAGCATATCATCAACGTAGAGCAATAAAATGATGAAATCATCCTCGACAAAATATCTTACAGAAAAATAGTGATCCGACGTCGTCCGTGCATAACCATGATCCCCCATAAATGACTTGAACTTTTTGTACCACTGCCTCGGAGCCTGCTTCAGACCATACAAGCTCTTCCTCAACCGGCAGACCAAATATGACTTGTCCTTCTCACAGAATCCCTCTGGCTGCTCCATGTATAACTTTTCCTTAAGATCAGCGTAGAGGAATACCGTCTTCACGTCCATCTGCTCGACCTCCAAGTCGAGACTGGCTGCCAATACTAGCACCACCCGAATAGACGAATGCTTGACGACAGGTGAAAAGGTCTCATCATAATCTACGTCTTTCTGCTAACCGTAGCCTTTAACTACCAGCCTTGCTTTGTATCGAGGGCGAGTAGCATCATCCGTCTGCTTCACTCTAAACTCCCATCGATTCTTCAAAGTCTTCTTGCCCTTTGGCAACCACACCAGCTCATAAGTGGAATTGGCATGTAAGGAACTCATCTCTTCCTGCATAGCCTGCATCCACTCATGCCCTTGTTCGTCTTCCATAGCCTCTACAAAACTTTTGGGCTCTCCTCCGTCAGTCAATAGAACATACTCACCCGGTGAGTATCTCGTAGATGGTCGACGATCTCTGTCTCTCCTTCTCAGTGGAGCCACTGGTGTTGGCTGTATACCAACAACCTCCTACTCTTCAGGAACTACCTCCCCGGCATGCTCATCCTCCTGAGGGACACCCTGACCACCATCATCAAGCTGATGATCAAGGTTGGAAGCAACTCCACGTACTGGCTCCCCCATAATTGGATCATCTACGATGTCCTCTGGAAATTGCTCGAAGCGAAATAACTCTAACTCAGGCAATTCCTCAGCCCCAGAAGGCATCTCGAAATCCTGAGTGTTGGTCATGGTCTGATCCTCGACGAATACCATGTCCCTGCTTCTGTAGAGCTTTCTTCCAACTGGGTCGTAGAGTCTATAGCCAAACTCATCCCGACCGTAGCCGACAAAGACGCATCGCCTCGTCTTCGGCTCAAGTTTGGACCTCTCGTCCTTCGGAACATGCACGAAGGCCTTACAGCCAAACACTCGCAGGTAATTGTATGACGGCTGTTTGCCGTACCATACTTTGTCAGGCACATCACTCTGCAAAGGAGCACTAGGAGATAGATTAATAACATAAGCAGCTGTGAGAAGAGCCTCACCGCAATAACTGCTTGGCAAGTTTACTTCTGACAGCAAATACCACACCCTCTCCATTAGTATCCTGTTCATGCGCTCTGCTACACCATTGAGCTAAGGTATCTTGGACGGAGTCTTCTGGTGTCATATCCCCTACTCTTTGCAATAAGCATCAAAGAGACCAATGTATTCGTCGCCATTGTCGGACCAAACACACAATAACTTCTTGTCCGTCTCTCTTTCAACAGAGGCCTGAAACTCTTTGAAAGTAGGCAGCACCTGATCCTTGGTCTTTAATGCAGAGACCCATACCTTCCTGGAACAGTCATCAATAAAAGTTAAAAAGTAAGAAGTACCACCATTAGATTTTACCTTCATAGGACCGCAGACATCCGAGTGAGTCAACTCGAGCAACGCCGGCTTCCTTGAACTTGGGCGACTTTGGAAAGACATCATATTTTGCTTCCCAACTAAGCAGTACGTGCACTTCTCCAACTTTGTAGACTTGAGCCCTGGAATCACCTTTCTGTTCACCAAGTAGCTCATTCCCTTCTCGCTGATATGGTCGAGACGCCTGTGCCACAACTCGGTAGACGCATCACTGACGGCGTTCACCTTATGTGCCCCCTATGCGCACCCCTCCATATAGTAGAGACCGAACTTCTTGCTTCCTCTGGCAATCACCATCGAACCTCTAGAAAGCTTCTACTGACCATTCCCAAAGTGACTGAAGAATCCCTCGTCATCCAACCTTTCAACCGACACCAGGTTGAAACGGATATCAGAGACATGACGAACATCTTTGAGAACGAGAACTGCACCCGTCTTCGTCCTCAAATGCACATCTCCAACGGCAACCGCCTTCGACACATCTCCATTGCCCATCTTCAACACTCCACAGTCGCCGGTCGTGTAAGTGGCAAATAGTGCCATGTTGTGAGATATATGTGCTGAAGCTCCTGAGTCCACCAGCCAAGAATTTTTATCGCATGCAAGGTTTGTGATAACCTCATCACCTACGACGATCACATCGCCTCCATGTATCGAGGCCACCGCTATAGTATTCTCATCTTGCTTCCTCTTTTTATCCTTCTTCTCTCTCTTCCAAGCGAAATAGTTCTGCTTGATGTGGCCCTTCTTGCCACAATGGTAACACTTCGAGTCCTAGTAACTACCCTTAGACTTTTCCGTGCTCTTGTATTTGCTACCACCTGGACCCCTGCTTTTGTCCCTTTTGCGGCTCTCTGAAACCAACGCCTTTGAGTGGTGGGATGTGGATGAAGTGCCCTGATAACGTCTCCGTATCTCTTCATTCAGCATCCTGCACTTGGCAAACTCCAGACTGACCATGCCCTCTGGAGCAGAAGCGATCATAGATACTCGTACGGTCTCCCACGAGTCTGGCAATGTACACAGTAGCCATAGTCCCTGAACCTCGTCGTCGAAGTTGACTCCCATCGAGGATAGCTGGTCAACCACGCCCTGGAAATCACTCATGTGATCTGTAATAGACGTCCCATCTTTGTACCGCAGACCCATCATCGTCCGGACCAGAAACAATTTGTTTATCCCGGTCTTCTTCGCGTACAAAGATTCTAGCTTATCCCATAACGTCTTTGCGTGCTCAATATTGGCAACGTGGTTGTACATGTTCTCGTCAACGAACTGTCTGATGTATCCGTACACATGTATATTCTCGAATTTCTAGTCCTCCTCAAATTTATCACTGGGCGTCTCGGATGCAAATACGGGCAGATGCAGCTTCTTGACAAATATCAAATCTTTCATCTTGTTCCGCCAATAATGATAGTTGGTGCCGTTCAAGTTCACCATGCGTACCGGCTTCGCGTCAATCTCTCCTCTCTAGTTTTTCTTATCAACTCCTAATACCCTTATGAATTCCAGAACCTGGCTCTGATACCACTTTGTTGGAAAAAAAATACGGGAACCTATTGTAGGACCGTTGAGCACCTCTACAGGGGGGTGAATAGAGTGTGTGTGTATAGCGGTAAATAATCACCAATTAAAAACTTAAGACTAACTATGGCAGTAAATAAGAGACAGTAAATAAATACAGCAAGAGGTAGAGAGATCAAACTCAGTAACACAGCGATGTATACTGGTATCCCTCTGATGGGACTAATCCAGTCTCGAGTACTCTTGCTCGATGTTAATCCACTATGGCACAAGATAAATGAGAGCTTGCAGTCTCTTACAACACCGTGCTTGGTGACAAGTGCACGACCAACTTCACAACACCGTGCTTGGTGACGAGCGCACGACTGGCTCCACAACAAGAATAGTTGCTGAACTTGGAACGACCTCTTTACAACTCTTGGACACTAAAAGACTCTAAATCAACATAGATATTACTGGCTTTTGGCTAAGAGATGTATAGATGTGATTTGAAAGCTTTAGAATGTTTGAAAACACTTAGTGAGTAGAGAAGAGAAGATGAAGAATGAATGAGTGATTTGAAATGAAAAACTCTCTTTTTTTATAGGTATTTTCTGGGACCGAACTCGGGCAGAGTTCTGATGCAAATATTTTGCATAGAGACGTTGCACGCAGATTTGGAGGCAACTGACATTTGAATTCAAAGTGACCGAACTCGGGCAGAGTTCGGACCGAACTCGGGCCGAACTCGGTTTTGAGGTCTGTCATGGGAAATTTTGAAATATTTGTCAAAAGTTATTTGTAAAAATAATCTTGGACATTTTGTAAAGATAAAATGGAAATAGGTAGGCTGTTTGGAAATTTGGACTGGGATAAACCTAAGCCAGTATTACCTCGTCGATTTTACAATTTTAAGTCCTAGACTCAATAAAGATAAAATACAGAATAAATTATAAAATTACTCAAACTAGATCCCTTTGAAATTCATCTTCAGATTGATGATATCTATGCGTGATGATGCTGTACAACGCTCGTTGATATTGATTGCATATACCCTGAAATGATTAGTAGCAGTTTGTATATTTTGTGTATTGACTTAAGTGCATATTGATTATCAAAATCGGGTGTGACCATGGAATGGGCCAACAATCTCCCCTATTTTGATAATTAACAAACTTGAGTCTATACAAAAATATATCTTAAAAAATAGAATAAAAAACTTGAGATGATTGGTTTTGTTTGTTGTGGTTAGTTATGTATAGCTCTTCTCCCCCTTTGTCAATATAAAAATGACTTTGGCTCCCCCGAAATGTGTGAAGCCAACAATAAAAACAAAAGACAAAGTGAAGCTAAAGAGATACAAGAACACTGCATAAACAACTAATATGGAAAGAAAGTGCTGAAATATAGTACTGAAAAAAGTCTCACTAATAGTGCAAAGTTCAATCATAAAATACTAAATATGTCTAACTAAGAAGTTTAGACAAAAAAACTACATCATGGCATAAGATCATCGACTAGCATCCTATCCACTATCCATCAGCTGAGTCCACATCACATAGTGGGGTCATCACCGCCAGGAGCATCAGGAGGAAAATAAGCTGCAGTAGGATCGAAGTAAGGAAAGGATGCCTCATCTCCGAACCTAGGACCAGTGAAGCCTGGGTGAGGTACGATAGTGACTGGATGAACGGAATCCTGAGAGAGACTCCAGTGTAGATCTGCAATCCCGTTTCGCAACACCTGAGTCTGATAGATATGGCGAAACTCCGAGTCAAGATAGGTTTGATGACGTTGTTTAGAAAGAGCAACAAAGTCATCAAATCTCTGATAGAATCCTGGATCAAAGCCCGGAGCAGGGACTGGAGCAGGAGCAGCATCAGGAGGAGGAGGCTCGGTACCGATATCTGGAGCAGGCTGAGCTCCAGGTGGCAGAGGTGGAGCATGATATCTATGAGATCTGGTGAGCTCGACGGGAGTGGAGGAGTATGCACAGGTTTGAAGATCAATATCAAACCTGCGAAAGATAGATGCCAGGTGCATAGGATACACCAGGTTGCGTCCTGTATTTCTGCAGTTCAGCATCCAGGCCATCAAGTCTTTAGGATAGAAAAATGAATACCGAAGTGAATATGGTACATAGCAGAGAGTTCTAAGAAAGTAATCACATCAGTAGATCCTTTCTTAGGAAGGAGAACAGAGAAAATAAAGCGACAGAGTTCATAAAATTTTTGATTCAGATGTTTTGAAAATACTCTGCGAGGAAGGGGGTTTGGATGACAAATTAATTTCTTGAAGGAGGCAAGGGTGACATCCTCTGGAAATTGGACATGATGAATATCTACCAGAGCTTCACCAACATCAGGAACATGAAAGTATTCACTGATATCGGTGGCGCTAAACTCTAATTCTTGCCCAGCAACGCAAGAATAAAAGTTGTCGTTTGGTTTTACTTGCAGGTTACAGTAAAACATACGGACTGTATTGTCAAAAATATTTTCAGCTACTTCGAAAAAATCTCGGTAGCCTAGGTGATCGAAGGTAGGAGCATACTCAGAAAAAATTGTAAAGTTAACGAAAGCTCCAAAACAAATTTTACGACCGAAAAAGGAGTCGAACCATAGGTCAGACAATTATTTGTCAGAAAACAAAGTGGAATCATAATCCTCTGATCCTACTGGTCGTGCTGGACTAAAGAGACTAGCTGGAATATAATCAGATGAAGAGGATCCAGTTTGGTCAGTCGATCCCCTCTGACGCTTAGGAGCCATGAAAGAAAAGAGGAAAGGAAGTGAAATACCTTTAGAAAGGAGAAAGAGAAGGAAGTTGGGTAGCCCACCGGATCTCCTAGAATACTTGCCAAGAGGGAGTAGGAAGGTGTTTTTGGGAGGAAGGAGATGAATTCTCGTTTTGGTGAGTGAAAAAGAAGAGAGGAAGAGGGGTTTATATAGAGGTTAGGGCCGGCTGTTCAGTTCTGGAAGTAAATACAGCGCCGACCGAACTCGGCCCGAATTTGGCCCGAACTCGGTCAGAGTTCGGTCCGAGTTCGGCTACTTATATTTTTGAGACAATAAAGGAAGTTTTGGTAATTGAATCTCAACTTTATGACTTTTTGACTCCTATATTTAATAACGTGCATTATTTTGGGTTTAGCTGTAAGGGTGTTGTCCCAGCTAACGGAGGTTCACCGGGGAACTCTTAAGTACCGCTTCGCTTCGACCGTAGTCGTGGTGACAGACAGACCCTTTTTAGGCTTATACTCCAAAATAATTCCAGTTAAATAAATTTCAAAGTTTTAAGTCATAAAATCAAATTTAATCGCCATACTACATTATAAATCTGAAAATTCAAGTATACCGAGCTCTCGCCTCATTATGTTAAACCGATCTTCAGCCAATGGTTTTGTGAATATGTCTGCTAGTTGATGATCTGTGTCAATGAACTCTAAGCAGATATCCCCGTGTTGCTGATGATCACGTAAAAAGTGATGATGTATCTCAATATGTTTTGTGCGTGAGTGACAAATAGGGTTCTTAGTCAGATTAATGGTGCTAGTGTTGTCACAATAAATAGGAATCTTAGTGTAGTGCAGATTACAGTCTTCTAAGGTTTGCTTCATCCACAAAATCTGAGCATAGCAACGACCTGCGGCGATATACTCAGCCTCAGTGGTTGATAATGCTACGGAATTTTGCTTCTTGCTAAACCAAGAGACTAAGACTTTTTCTAGGAAATGACACGTACCGCTGGTACTTTTACGGTCTACTTTACATCCTGTAAAATCCGCATCCGAGTAACCTATCAGGTCAAAGGATTTGGTTTTAGGATACCATAAGCCGACTGTAGAAGTTCCTTTAAGGTATCGGAAGATACGCTTAACGGCACTTAGATGTGATTCCTTAGGATTTGCCTGATAACGTGTACAGATGCAAACACTGAACATAATATCAGGGCGACTAGCAGTTAAATATAATAAACTACCAATCATACCTCGAAACTTACGCTGGTCGACAGGTTTGCCACTTTTATCAGAATCAAGCTTTGTTGATGTAGCCATTGGAGTCCCGATTGGCTTTACGTTTTCGAAGTCGTACTTTTTCAGTATGTCTTTCATGTACTTAGCTTGGTTGATGAATGTTCCTTTTGAGTGCTGTTTGATCTGAAGTCCTAGGAAGAAGTTTAGCTCTCCCATCATACTCATCTCAAATTCACTCTGCATACACTTAACAAAATCTTGACAGAGTTTTTCGTTAGTAGAACCGAATATTATGTCATCTACATAAATTTGCACAAGGAGAATATCATCATTCAAAGATTTGATAAACAAGGTAGTATCAACTTTTCCCTTTGAAAAACTATTATCAAGTAAGAAGGCACTTAGGCGTTCATACCAAGCACGAGGTGCTTGTTTGAGTCCATAGAGTGCTTTCTTAAGCTTGAAGACGTGATAAGGTTTTTGAAAATTTTCAAAACCAGGGGGTTGTTTCACAAAAACTTTCTCTTTTAAAATCCGTTCAAAAATGCACTGTTCACGTCCATTTGAAATAATTTAAAATCATTAAAACATGCAAATGCACAAAACATGCGGATGGCTTCTAGTCTAGCAACAGGAGCATAAGTCTCATCATAATCAATTCATTCTTCTTGATTATAACCTTGAGCCACTAGACGTGCTTTGTTGCGTAGAACTTGTCCATCTTTACTAAGTTTATTTCGGAACACCCATTTGGTACCAATTATTGATTGACCAATAGGTTTAGGAACGAGTTCCCAAACTTGGTTTCTCTCAAATTGATTTAGTTTCTCTTGCATGACATCAATCCAAAACTCATCAGAAAAAGCATCATCTATATTCTTAGGCTCTATTTAAGAAATAAACGCTACATTTGCTGCTATTTCAGAATCCTTAAAAGAGGAGCGTGTACTTACACCTTTAGATACATCACCTATAATAAGTGTATCTGGATGATCTGGTAAGAATTTTAATGAATCAACCTTTTGGGTCAGATCTTCCACAGGACTCTTCTCAGTCTTTGCATGTGCATCTTCATCATCACTGTCGCTAGATCTGTGACTATTTAGCTCATCAAATGTAACATTAATAGATTCTTCAACAATCATAGATCTTTTATTAAAAATTCTATATCCCTTACTCTTAGCAGCATATCCGAGAAATATCCCTTCATCTGCTTTAGAATCGAACTTTTCCAAGTTATCCTTGGTGTTCAGGATAAAACAACGACATCCAAAAACTTTAACATAAGAAATGTTTGGAATCCTTCCAAACCAAAGCTCATATGGTTTTTTCTTCGAGATGGGTCGAATTAACACCCTATTCAAAACATGACAGGCTGTACTAACAGCTTCTGCCCAAAAATACTTAGGAAGATTATGCTGATTCAGCATGACTCTAGCCATTTCGCTTAGAGTACGATTCTTCCGCTCCACAACACCATTCTGTTGGGGAGTTCTAGGGCAAGAGAATTCATGGTAATATCCACTATCATTAGAAAACTTTTTGAAATCAAAATTTACGAATTCGCCACCCTGATCACTTCGGATACGAGTAATCATGAAGCCTTTTTCGTTTTGTACATTTTTATAAAATATTTGAAATTCAAAAATAGCATCACTTTTGTTTGATAAAAAGTGAACCCAAGTAAAGCGAAAGAAATCATCAACAATAACAAAAGCATAGAGCTTACCGTCAAGACTGGCGACTCTACTAGGACCAAATAAATCCATATGAATCAACTGCAAAGGTCTAGAAGTACTTACAGCGTTGATGGATTTAAATGTAGACCTATGTGCTTTGTTCTTTTCACAGTCAGCACATACCATAACTCTCTTGAATGGAATCTCGGGGAGTCCTTTTACCAACTTTTTAGTACTGAGTCGTGAGATAGTATCCATATTTGCATGTCCTAGTCTCATGTGCCATAGCCAGCTTTCATCTAGATTAGCTACTAGGCATCTACCTGCATTATTAGTACTCTCCAAAAAAAAAACATAAATATTGTCTTCCCTAATCCCTTTATATACGGGATCACCAGATGACATATCATATATGGTACATTTATCTTTCACAAAATTGATACCATAACCATTATCAGCCAAATGACTTATGCTTAGTAGGTTATGTTTCAATTCTGTTACTAGACAAACATCCTTTATTACTGGATAAGGAAAAATACCTACAGCACCATTACCAATAATATTATATCTCAAATTATTTTCGATGGAGACGTATCTTTCTTTCTTCATCGATAGCGTAGCGAACAAAGATACATCATCGGTCATGTGCCGCGAACATCCACTATCGAGGATCCATTTACTTTTAGCATGAGAGGGTTGAGGGTCCACCTACAAGACAAGTAGATGAATCCTTTGGTATCCATTTACTGAAGGGTCCATTCTGATTAGTTTTAGGTCTCCAGAATAAAGTGTGATTGTCAACAAGTTTCTTTGACAAGCAATATTGTGATATGTGTCTGTGTGTACCATAATAAGTGCAAGTTAGTTTAGAACCAGATGTGGTTAAAACTGTGTTTACATGCTTGTTTGGTTTCTTGGAGAACCTATAAGTGAAAGCATGATGATAGTCATGTTTCTTCTGTGCTTTTTTATTTTTAGTCCTCTTAGGTGTATGCTTAGCATTAGGACTAAACTTAGGCTGTGTCACAGGTATTGCCTGTTTGCCTAACTTGATTTCTAACTTTTTAGAAATTGCAATAGACTCTTCATATCTAGCAGTCATATCTGAGAGTCTTTGTTCTGTAACTAAGTGCTTCTTCTTCTCTATGTCATACAATTCTTGCATCTTGACATAGTCTCTTTCTTTCTTTTCAATTTTGAGGATAGCCTTATGATAGTCTACTTTGAGTTTGGCTATCTCTTCCGTGTTATCGGTAGTAGACGTCTCTTTAATATCTTCAATAAGATTGGACAGTCTAGCTATCTTGGTTGTGTATGCCTTAATCTCTTTTCGAGATTGCTTATACTTGTCAAGCACAGTTTTGTGATCTTCAAGTAATTCACTAAAGGCATTTTCTAATTCATCGAAAGTAAAATCATCATATAGAGGGTTTGAGGATACCTTATCAAATGCCATAAGACAGATATTGGTATTTTCGCAGGGTCTGTCTTTTTCCTCTGTATCACTGGCATCACTTTTATGCCAGATGCTTGTGTTGGCATACTTTCGACTGGTTGTTACTTTTCTGCTTGATCTTGATCTGTCATATGGACTGCTTTTCTTTGAAGTTGGGCAGTCCTTCTTCATGTGCCCTGTCTTCTTGCATCCAAAAAAAATGGTTTCATCTTCATTACTTTCTTGGACATCTCTCTTCCTTCTGTTTGATTTCTCAAACTTTAGGAATTTCCTGAAGTTCTTCACAAGTAGGGCTTGTTCATCACCACTTGATGATTTTTCATCAGAGTCATTGCATGTTGATTTTCTTGCTTGAGCTTTGAAGGCAATCGATTTTTCTTTTGGAGTTGCTTCTTCAAATTCTTGCAAATCAAGTTCATGGGTCATGAGCTTGCCCATTAGTGTTTCCAAGGACATAGTGGTGAGATCATTTCCTTCAATGATTGTTGTAGCTTTTGGATTCCAGTTCTTGGTTAGTGCCCACAACACTTTTCTGATCTTCTCATGATTGCTGTAATTCTAACCAAGAGATTGCAAAGGATTAGTTATATCAAGGAAACGTGTGAACATCTGTGTAATTGACTCACCGAATTTTATCTTGAAAGATTCATATTCTTGTATTAGTCTACTAATTTTGGATTCCTTCACTTGGGAAGTACCTTCATGAGTTACCTTAAGAAGTTTCCAAATTTTGTGAGACGTTTTACAGGTTGAAACTCTGTTGAACTCCGTTTTGTCAATTGAACAGAATAGTACATTGATGGCACGAGCATCTAGACTAGCCTTAGCTTTTTCAACTTCTGTGTATTTGTCATGAGGCTTGTCTACAAGCTGACCTTCAACCACTGTGGGTGTTGGTTTCTTATAACCATCAATGACTATAGACCAAAGATCAAAGTGAAGAGATTTTAAGAAGAAAGTCATCCGTATTTTCCAATAGGTATAATTTGTTCCATCAAATAGGGGGGGTCTATTTGTGGATTGCCCTTCACCGTTGAATATTGATTTCACGGCTGCCATATATTCTCTCTGAGGTTTGTTATATTAGAATATAACCTGGTTTGATACCAATTGTAGGACCGTTGAGCACCTCTAGAGGGGGATGAATAGAGTGTGTATGTGCAGCGGTAAATAATTACCAATTAAAAACTTAAGAATAACTATGACAGTAAATAAGAGATAGTAAATAAATACAGCAAGAGATAGAGAGATCAAACTCAGTAACACAGCGATGTATACTGGTATCCCTCTGATAGGACTAATCCAGTCTCGAGTACTCTTGCTCGATGTTAATCCACTATGGCATAAGCTAAATGAGAGCTTGTAGCCTCTTACAACACCATGCTTGGTGACAAGTGCACGACCAACTTCACAACACCGTGCTTGGTGACGAGCGCACGATCGGCTCCACAACAAGAATAGTTGCGAACTTGGAACGACCTCTTTACAACTCTTGGACACCAAAAGACTCTAAATCAACGTATATATTACTGGCTTTTGGCTAAGAGATGTATATGTGTGATTTGAAAGCTTTAGAACGTTTGAAAACACTTGGTGAGTAGAGAAGAGAAGATGAAGAATGAATAAGTGATTTGAAATGAAAAACTTTCTTCTTTTTATAGGTGTTTTCTGGGACCGAACTCGGGCAGTGTTCTGGCAGAGTTCTGATGCAAATATTTCGCATAGAGACGTTGCACGCAGATTTGGAGGCAACTGACATTTGAATTCAAAGTGACCAAACACGGACAGAGTTCGGACCGAACTCGGGCCGAACTCGGTTTTGAGTTCTGTCATGGGAAATTTCGAAATATTTATCAAAAGCTGTTTGTAAAAATAATCTTGGACATTTTGTAAAGATGAAATGGAAATAGGTAGGCTGTTTAGAAATTTGGACTGGGATAAACCTAAGCCAGTATTACCTCGTCGATTTTACAATTTTAAGTCCTAGACTCAATAAAGATAAAATACAGAATAAATTGTAAAATGACTCAAACTAGATCCCTTTGAAATTCATCTTCAGATTGATGATATCTATGCGTGATGATGCAGTACAACGCTCGTTGATATTGATTGCATATACCGTGAAATGATTAGTAGCAGTTTGTATATTTTGTTTATTGACTTAAGTGCATGTTGATTATCAAAATTGGGTGTGACCATGGAATGGGCCAACACCTTTCCCCAAACTAGAGAGTATCTGTGAGAGAACAGAGCAATACAACGCACGAACCAAAACACCAAAAACAAACCACGCAGACACAGAGAATTTTTGACGTGGAAAACCCTTGCGGGAAAAAACCACGGGACAATCGGAGTCCAACCCTGAGAAGCCTTCACTAATGAAATAAAGGAGTACACCCTCTACAAACGTCTCCCGATCCAAATCGGATCCCTACAACACTTAGAAGCAAGGATAATGATTACAAGGCTACGAAGAACAAAGACGACGAGTAGATATTACCTGAACACGATCCTCCTTCGAAAACGGCCTTCAATCCTCCTTCTTCTCTCCCAAAGTTGCAATAGCACTCTCGCCTCTTTTCTCTCTCTTGTTCTTCAATGTTGTTTTGTGATTAGGGTTAGGAATAACCATGTATAAACCCCCTAATCCGCAGCAAAACCTGGACCGTAGGATACGATCCAATGGGGATTAATCACCCTGAAAATCACTTCAGCCCCGACTGTCACTACCACATTTCTAGTTTGAGGGTAAATTTGTCATTTTTGGGGTAATTTAAAATTATTAGAATTAATTAGAATTTATGGGAATTTTTAGGAATTATTTTGGATTTATTTGGACTAGTTTGATTTTTGACTAGTTTTGACTCATGTAGACCAACCTAGGAACTAACCCTAGTTAGTTGGGCTTGGTTAGGTCAAGTGACTCTAGTCTAACCTAGTATGACTTAAGTTAGTAGTTATTGATTCATTAGAATATTAATTAGGAATTTAGGAATCAAGTGTTTTGATAAATGGCTTGTGGTTTCACAAGTCATTTTGTGACCAAACTTGATTGGACTAGCTAACCTAGCTCAAACCCCACCCACACCCAACATGGCCGGCCACCTAGGTTAAACCTAGGGATTTCCCCCTATTTAATCCCTCCTAGTTTTTAGGGCTAGCCTCTTTTAAGGTTCTTTCAAAGTTCTAAGGAAAGAGGTGAGTTCCATCTTCCAAAATTCATTAAAAATCCAATTTGAATCCTTTCTTCCTCAAACAAATTTCATTAGGACCTAAAACCTATTCTCTTGCTGCTGGTATGATTTATTTGCAGGAAGACATCAATTTGTGGGACTTGGTGGCTAGAGGAGTTCTTTCCATTTGAAGGCTTTTTCATTCATTGTGCATCAATAGGTATAACTTCCAATAAACCATTAAATCCCTGTTTAAATTCATTTTAGGAAGGCCCTAGCCCTACCCCTACTGTAGGATAGGCTAAACCTAGGGTTAGAATTCGTTTCGTGTCCGTATCGGATACGTATCAATAGGCTGCTGTAGTGTTCGACGAAATATCCCAAAGGACACTTCGTTCAGTTCTCAGGAATGTATTTGAATAGGAATATAGTCCTAGGGCTTGCTTATGGGTTTTGAGTGTCGTCCTGAGGTTTCTGTGTCGTGTCGAGTCGGGGTCGGCACGTGCACGCGCGGGTTCGTGGCGCGCGCACGAGCACTGTAGCTTCCCTGCTACCAGTGTGCTCGTACGGGCTGCACAGGACACGAGGACACCTGAAAGTTGACACTGAGCAAGGGGCAGTGTCTGTCATGACACTCCCCAAGCCTCGTATCAGTTGGTGTCGTATCGGACACGAGATCTCGTGTGCATGGGCAGGCCTGTATATTTCAGTGCATTAGACTCTAATACTGTCTCGATTTGATTTCTAAATGGTTTTAATTATGTTTAACTTGTTAAAATAGATCCTAATATGTTGAATAGTATATGTAGATTGGTTTACATGATTTAAGTTGGGTTTTATGTGAAATATTGGTTTTAAATGGGTGATTTGAAACTGTTTTCTGATACTGACTTTGATACCAAGTTCCTGATCTTTTGCCAAACCAATTCTTCCTGTTTTGCTTTGTTGTTCAACCAATTTTATTCACACATAACAATATACATGTTAGCTCAGTCTTTGCTTTTGAATATGGGTTATTGGTTGTGAAAATGGAATGTTGGAGATTGGGTTGTTTTCGAAATTGCTTGACATTATGGTCATTCAGTAAACTGGGTTGTTAAATGTGTACTGTTAGATATTTTCTCCTGATGAATCCCTACATGTCTTTCCCTATTTTTCTGAGTCTTTAAATTCGAGTATAGGCTGGGTTGTAGAGCATGATCTAGTATATGGGCTACCTGTTATATGTTGACAGTTTTGAGAAAAACTGGGAATTGGTTTTGGTTATTAGTTAAAACCTGAGATTAGAAAACATGAATTGATTTCCTGTCCTTTCTTTCTAACTGAGTTTTGTTCACAAAACCTGAGATTGGAAGAGGCAATGTATTGGTTTCCCTTCCTTTCTTCCCATTTGATTTGAGTTTCCAGTTGATACAAAACCTGAGAATTGGTGTTAACTAATATCCTTTTCTGTACACTGTTGATTTCCTGTATATTTATGAGTTCCTGTACACCACACCCTTCCACACATTGGTATTCCTGTACACTGTCACTGCACCACATCACCCTGTACACAAACTTTCTCCTCATTCACTGTTATTCCCTGCACACTGTTACAGTTACACACACTGTTTTATTTCCCTTTCACTGTCACATTTAATTTCCTGCACACATATTAGCACCCTTGCACTCTCACTTGGTATACACAACACACAGGCCTCTTTATACTCTATATGCATGTATGTACACACCGTTATGTGTTTGCCTTGCTGCTCACTGTTTTGGTATTCTTACACCATGTCATATTACACACACATAGCCTCTCCTTGTATTACCATATCACACAACACATTGTAAACTGTCCACAAGCATACACACATAGCTTCCCTACTTGGCACTTGAACTTGCACCCTTACATCTATATACACTTTTGATTCCCTTCCATTCACAGCTACACATTACTCATACACACACATATACATGGTATTGTTCACATACACAAGCACTCTCTCACTTTCTACATACCTAGTCCTTAATGTGTAGGTTAAATGCCTAATTGTAAGCATGTGCTATATATATGCTCTATATGTATGTTGTATGGATATAGGTGTAAGCCTTACTCTTGTATACATGAATCTCTTGATAGATAGCTATGTGGGGTAATTCAATGTGTGATTGTTTGTTGGCTTGTATAGCTTAGGAATGGTGTGTGTTGTCTAGAATAGATTGGTTAGCCTAGTTTAGACTTAATTAGACTTGGTTGACCTAGTTTGACTTCTAGGGTTGACCAAGGTTGACCGAGAGTTGACTTTGGCCTAGATTGACTTAGAATCATGTAGAATGCATAGTAGGACTCCATTGCACTATTCTGGTCTGGTTGTGACTTGTGCTGTTCTGATTAGGAGCCAGACACCACTCCTTGGACAGTACGTTTCATTCTGGACACTCAGTTACAGGCGAGTACATTCTCTGATCATTTCATATCCTGCTTAGAATTATATTCCTGCTTTAGATTACTATACTTGATGCTGTCACGACATTATCACGGATTAGTACTATATGGATCTTCTCATGCGATGTTATCCCCCTTAGGAGCATCGGGTACATTGTGTCATGTGCGTTTCACTTTCATCGTGTACTCCTGTGCTTTCATTGCATGTGCACTCCTATGAATCTTGTACTCTCATGTTCACGGAGCCCCATATATACTATCATGTGCACCCTATATGGGCCCCCATGTGATATCCTGTGCAATAATATAACCTGTTTAGATCCTTGTGTATTGATTGGGGATACGGGGGAGTGCTAGTAGTCGTGTGAACAATTCCATTGTAGTATAGATTTCTGTGCACCTCGACATCCTGTGCAAATCTGTCCTGTTCACATGTGCTATCTCGTACTCTGACTCACTAGCCACTGTTAGTTCTCTATTTATAGTAGATATTTCTGTTACAGTTCTCTCTCTTGTTTACATATTATATTTCTTCAGATCCTGTATTTTACTCTACTGAATGATTATATTTTCTAACCTGCTATGATCTGTTGAGATGTACTGTACTCGTTCTTGTCCTAACTGGACCTGTTGAAATATTACAGAGGACGAGGAGGAGGCCTGCCTGGACACCTACTACGGGGCAGCCTTAGATGATACCTGTGAGCTGGACTCCCAGGAGGATCCAGCAGTAGCTGAGGACCTTCCTCCGACTGCCTAGACTAGATTAGTTAGCTTGTTTTTCATTTGTAGTCTTGAGGCATGTTCTAGTTAGACTCTATTTAGAGATCAGTTTGTATATATTCTTTTATCTGAGACCTTGTATTGCTGGGATTATCTTAGACTACTGCTTTATCTATTTCACTTCCTTGAGTTCTGTTCATATCGTGCTATCTCTTCCTTAGTTGTGATTGAGTTTATTATTGCTATGTCACCCCCATTCGGGGAGTATAAACTGTTTAGATATATACTGCTAGATGTTGTGACCTAGGACAGCGTTCTACCGCCGACACTGCGGCGTAGGCTGGACGTACCCACGTCTCGTGCCCTTACTCTAGGGTGCGGGTCGTGACACGTTTTTAGTGGTGGCCCATGCAGGTCCTAGACTAGAAGTGTAGTGGTGCTCGAACTAGAGTATCACTGCAGCCTGCTATAGGATATAGGACATTAATTTTAAGATACTCAATCACTTTAGGAAAATTCCTTTTATTGCCATCTAAATCCTTTTGTCAGCTGATCCTTTGAATTATAATTGTCCGCCTTTGTTATTTCGCTTCTTTCTCAGAAATTGATACTCTTGTTTGTCTATCTTCAGGATGGTAGAGACTCGATCGCAGTATGCCGTCCATGAGGATGCTATAGAGGGGACTGCTACCTCTCAGCCAGTACGGCGAGGCCAGGGGACTGCAGCTCTTGCCACCTCAGCTCGTGTTGAGACCTCGGCAGCCGCAGCAGGGGGTATACATCCACGGACAGGGAGGCAGGACCCGGTCTTTCCAGAGGATCCTTTCCAGCCACCACCGCCTCCAGGATATGTGGACGCAGCTCAGATGTTCGCATATCTCCAGCAGTTCATGGACCGACAGCAGGCTCGGCAGGACAGAGGCATGGAGTTGGCCGTCACGACAGCCGCAGCTCGACCGGTGGTACAGCAGCAGAAGACACCAGGGATCGAGCAGTTTCAGAAGATGAGCCCCAGAGACTTCATAGGGATAGAGGGGATCCTGTATGCCGACGAGTGGATCGAGCATATGGAGGAGATCTTCCGCTTGGCCAGGATTCCAGCAGACCTTCAGATCGAGGCCGCAGCTTGCCGGATGCGAGATCTTGCTCGTACCTGGTATCAGTCGGACCCCAGGGTGGGGGTACCAGGGCAGACTTGGGAGCAGGTCAGGGGCTTCTTCAAGAAGAAGTTCTTCCCAGATTCAGCAGTCAGAGCCTTGGAGACACAGTTTGAGAGCTTGGTCCAGGGGAGCCTCTCAGTTGAGGAGTATGTGGGAGAGTTTGGCCGTCTCGGCAGGTTTGTTGAGGGGTTGAGCGAGACGGCGAAGGCCCAGAGGTTCCGGAAGGGCCTGGTCAAGGAGGTCAAGTCCCTGACCAAGGGGAACAGAGATGCTACATTTGAGGAGATCCTGACGGGAGCCCTACTTGCAGAGGATGATCTTGAGCTTAGGCTCAAGAGAGGGAGAGACCCAGCTGGGGGCAGTAGCAGCAGCGGGGGCCAGGCCAAGAGGCCTCACGTTCAGTTTCAGCAGCCCAGGCAGTTTCAGCCGCAGCCGATTCAGCAGAGGCCGGCTCATCAGCAGCAGTTTCAGCATCAGGCCCCCAGGCAGACAGTCAGTTGTGCCTTCTGCAAGAAGCCAGGGCATGGATGGAATGAGTGCAGGAAGAGGCTCGGGAAGTACCTCTTTTGCGGAGCAGCAAATCACCAGATGAGAGATTGTCCTAGGTCTGTGGGACGAACAGCTCAGGGAGGTGGAACTAGAGCTCCAGTGGGCCAGCAGCGGGGACCAGCCCTGCCGACTCAGCAGCAGAGGTTTGTCCAGCACCAGCAGCAGGCCAGGGGAGGCCAGCAGGGGCGAGCTTTCGCCATGGCAGCTGGAGATACAGAGGTGACTGGAGAGCTGATTGCAGGTTCGATTCTTCTCGACTCCAGTCCAGTATTTGTATTATTTGATTTCGGTGCATCGCATAGCTTTATTTCAGTATCTTTTGCGATTAGACACGGTATCATAGCTGAATCGTTGCCTAGGACTTACAAGATCACGACCGGGGGTGGTATTATCCTCGTGAGTGATGTTTGTAAGGGTCGGAGAGTAGTTTTGGGAGGCCGTGAGTTAGAGGTGAGCCTGCTCGTAATGCCATTGTCGAACTACGATATAGTATTAGGCATGGATTGGTTGAGCAGGCACCACGCCAGCATCGATTGCAGAGGGGGTAGAGTTCTGTTCAGAGCGCCGCGGAAGCCAGAGTTCGAGTACTCCAGACGTCAGGCAGAGCAGCGCAGCGGTGTCTTCTGTAGAGTCTCGGTCGAGGAGCAGACGATTCCACACCCCTTGATAGCAGAGTATATGGATGTTTTCCCAGAGGAGTTGTCGGGATTGCCACCAGACAGAGACATAGAGTTCTCGATAGACTTGGTTCTAGGAGCGGAGCCCATCTCTCAGTATGTCTATCGGGTGAACAACAGCGAGCTGGTGGAGCTGAAGAAGCAAGTGGATGAGCTACAGGACAAGGGCTTCATCTGCTCGAGTTCGTCGCCATGGGGTGCACCAGTGTTGTTCGTGCCGAAGAAGGATGGGTCAGTACGCATGTGTATTGACTATAGGGCACTCAACAACCTCACGATCAAGAACAGATACCCACTGCCGCGTTGACCAGTTGAGCGAAGCTCGGGTATTTTCCAAGATTGATCTGAGATCGGGATATCACCAGGTGAAGGTGAAGAGGGAGGATATTCCCAAGACCGCTTTCAGGACGCGGTATGGACAGTTCGAGTTTTTGGTTATGCCATTTGGGCTAACCAATGCACCAGCAGTGTTTATGAACCTTATGAACAAGGTGTTCCATCAGTATCTGGATCAGTTTGTAGTAGTATTTATTGATGATATCTTGATCTATTCCAAGACTGAGGAGGAGCACGAGGAGCATTTGAGGATAGTGCTGGAGGTTCTCAGGAAGGAGCAGCTTTACGGAAAGCTCTCCAAGTGTGAGTTCTTCCTAGACGGGGTAGATTTCTTGGAGCATGTGGTGACTGGAGATGGTATCTCAGTTGACCCCAAGAAGATTGTGGCAGTCGAGGCGTGGGCAGCGCCGACTTCAGTTGCAGAGATCAGGAGCTTCCTGGGGCTGGCAGGATATTATCGGAGATTTGTGCAGGATTTCTCCCGGGTTGCAGAGCCGTTGACACGGGTGACCCGGAAGGATGCTGAGTATGTTTGGTCAGAGGAGTGTCAGGCAGCTTTTGATGAGTTGAAGAAGCGGCTGACGACAGCTCCGATTCTGACGTTGCCTTCAGGATCAGGTGGATTCACTATTTATAGTGATGCTTCAGGGAAGGGGCTGGGTTGTGTGTTGCAGCAGCACGGGAAGGTGATTGCCTATGCTTCCAGGCAGTTACGTCCCTATGAAAAGAACTACCCTACCCACGACCTGGAGCTGGCAGCAGTAATTTTTGCATTGAAGCTGTGGAAGCATTATCTGTATGGTGAGAGGGTGGAGATCTTCACAGATCACAAGAGCCTTAAGTATGTGTTCACTCAGAAGGAGTTGAACATAAGACAGCGCAGATGGCTGGAGTTGATGAAGGATTTTGACATCCTACTTCAGTACCACCCAGGGAAGGCCAACGTGGTTGCCGATGCCTTGAGTAGGTATCCGACAGCCATGTGTTTGACCATGGATCCGCATTTGCTTGCCGACTTGGAGAGCCTTGGGATTGAGGTGATCGTGCCGGAAGTGCAGATGCAACTATGGGGTATGCAGATTCAGTCAGACTTGGTGGACAGGATCAAGACGGCCCAGTTTCAGGATGTGGCTTTTCAGAGTATCAGAGAGCAGGTCAGTATAGGAGTGGGGGATCCTGAGTTTTTACTTGCAGAGGATGGTGCCCTGAGGCACGGTGCCAGGTTATGTGTGCCTAGCGGGGAGCTCAGAGAGCAGATTATGCAGTAGGCCCACAGATCTCAGTACTCTATACACCCGGGTGCCAACAAGATGTACCGAGATCTGCGGGAGCATGTATGGTGGTCAGGAATGAAGCGGAAGGTGTCCCACTTCGTGGCTAGGTGCTTGGTCTGTCAGCAGGTCAAGGCAGAGAGACAGAGGCCCGGTGGATTGTTGCAGCCGCTGCCCATTCCCGAGTGGAAATGGGAGCATATCACGATGGACTTCGTATCAGGATTGCCGCGTACTCCAGGAGGAAAAGACGCGATTTGGGTCATCGTGGACAAGTTGACCAAATCGGCCCACTTTTTGCCATTCAAGGTGGGTACGTCTACAGAGAGGCTGGCGGAGATGTATATACGGCAGATAGTCAGGATCCACGGAGTTCCGGTCAGCATCGTCTCAGATCGGGATAGCCGTTTTACTTCCCATTTCTGGAGGAGTCTGCAGACCAGCTTGGGCACTCAGCTCAAGTTCAGTACTGCATACCACCCCCAGACGGACGGACAGTCGGAGCGGACTATTCAGACCCTTGAGGATATGCTGCGGACGTACGTTCTGGACTTTGGAGGTTCTTGGAAGGATCATCTTCATTTGGTGGAGTTTACCTATAACAATAGTTTCCAGGCCAACATCGAGATGTCACCTTTCGAGGCTCTGTACGGGCGTAGGTGCCGTACACCCTTATCCTGGGATGATGTTGGTGAGCGAGCTTTGCTGGGGCCAGAGATGATTGTGGATGCGGCCGAGAAGGTGAAGCTCATCAGGGACAGACTTCGCGTGGTGCAGGACAGACAACGGCATTGGGCCGATAGCCACCGGAGACCCTTGGAGTTTGAGGTACAGATTAGAGTAGGATTAGATTTAGGTTGTTGTTTGTGATTTTTTTTGATCATGTTGTTTATTATAATTAATTGAGACCGTGCTTGTGATTAGGTCGGAGACCAGGTTTTCTTGAGGATATCTCCGACTCGTGGTACGATACATTTTGGTGGAGGCGGAAAGCTTAGCCCGCGCTTCATCGGCCCTTTCGTTATCTGCGGGAGAGTCGGTGACGTGGCTTACAGGCTAGACTTGCCGCCTGTACTTGTGGGGGTCCACAACGTATTTCATGTATCACAGTTGAGACGGTACGTGGCTGACCCTAGCCATGTGCTCGATCATTCGGAGATTGAGGTGGGTCCTTCTCTCAGCTATCCAGAGCAGCCCGTGGAGATTCTGGATCGACGGGAGAAGGTTCTGAGGAACCAGGTGATACCGTTGGTACGCGTCGCATGGGGGCTTCATTCTCCAGGAGAGTCTACCTGGGAGCGGAAGGATGAGATGCGCGAGCGGTACCCCTATCTTTTTGGACCCTGAGGTATACTTTTCTATCCTTCTTCGCAGTTTAGTTTCGCCTTTCAATTTTGAGGACGAAATTCTTTTAAGGAAGGTAGATTTGTCACTACCACATTTCTAGTTTGAGGGTAAATTTGTCATTTTTGGGGTAATTTAAAATTATTAGTATTAATTAGAATTTATGGGAATTTTTAGGAATTATTTTGGATTTATTTGGACTAGTTTGATTTTTGACTAGTTTTGACTCATGTAGACCAACCTAGGAACTAACCCTAGTTAGTTGGGCTTAGTTAGGTCAAGTGACTCTAGTCTAACCTAGTATGACTTAAGTTAGTAGTTATTGATTCATTAGAATATTAATTAGGAATTTAGGAATCAAGTGTTTTGATAAATGGCTTGTGGTTTCACAAGTCATTTTGTGACCAAACTTGATTGGACTAGCTAACCTAGCTCAAACCCCACCCACACCCAACATGGCCGGCCACCTAGGTTAAACCTAGGGATTTCCCCCTATTTAATCCCTCCTAGTTTTTAGGGCTAGCCTCTTTTAAGGTTCTTTCAAAGTTCTAAGGAAAGAGGTGAGTTCCATCTTCCAAAATTCATTAAAAATCCAATTTGAATCCTTTCTTCCTCAAACCAATTTCATTAGGACCTAAAACCCATCCTCTTGCTGCTGGTATGATTTATTTGCAGGAAGACATCAATTTGTGGGACTTGGTGGCTAGAGGAGTTCTGTCCATTTGAAGGCTTTTTTATTCATTGTGCATCAATAGGTATAACTTCCAATAACCCATTAAATCCCTGTTTAAAATCATTTTAGGAAGGCCCTAGCCCTAGCCCTACTTTAGGATAGGCTAAACCTAGGGTTCGAATTTGTTTCGTGTCCGTATCGGACACGTATCAATAGGCTGCTGTAGTGTTCGACGAAATGTCCCAAAGGACACTTCGTTCAGTTCTCAGGAATGTATTTGAATAGGAATATAGTCCTAGGGCTTGCTTATGGGTTTTGAGTGTCGTTCTGAGGTTTCTGTGTCGTGTCGAGTCGGGGTCGGCACGTGCACGCGCGGGTTCGTGGCGCGCGCACGAGCACTGTAGCTCCCCTGCTACCAGTGTGCTCGTGCGGGCTGCACAGGACACGAGGACACCTGAAAGTTGACACTGAGCAAGGGAAAGTGTCTGTCATGACACTCCCCAAGCCTCGTGTCAGTTGGTGTCGTGTCGGACACGGGATCTCGTGTGCATGGGCAGGCCTGTATGTTTCAGTGCATTGGACTCTAATACTGTCTCGATTTGATTTCTAAATGGTTTTAATTGTGTTTAACTTGTTAAAATAGATCCTAATATGTTGAATAGTATATGTAGATTGGTTTACATGATTTAAGTTGGGTTTTATGTGAAATATTGGTTTTGAATGGGTGATTTGAAACTGTTTTCTGATACTGACTTTGATACCAAGTTCCTGATCTTTTGCCAAACCAATTCTTCATGTTTTGCTTTGTTGTTCAACCAATTTTATTCACACATAACAATATACATGTTAGCTCAGTCTTTGCTTTTGAATATGGGCTATTGGTTGTGAAAATGGAATGTTGGAGATTGGGTTGTTTTCGAAATTGCTTGACATTATGGTCATTCAGTAAACTGGGTTGTTAAATGTGTACTGTTAGATATTTTCTCTTGATGAATCCCTACATGTCTTTCCCTATTTTTCTGAGTCTTTAAATTCGAGTATAGGCTGGGTTGTAGAGCATGATCTAGTATATGGGCTACCTGTTATATGTTGACAGTTTTGAGAAAAACTGGGAATTGGTTTTGGTTATTAGTTAAAACCTGAGATTAGAAAACATGAATTGATTTCTTGTCCTTTCTTTCTAACTGAGTTTTGTTTGCAAAACCTGAGATTGGAAGAGGCAATGTATTGGTTTCCCTTCCTTTCTTCCCATTTGATTTGAGTTTCCAGTTGATACAAAACCTGAGAATTGGTGTTAACTAATATCATTTTCTGTACACTGTTGATTTCCTGCATATTTATGAGTTCCTGTACACCACACCATTCCACACATTGGTATCCCTGCACACTGTCACTGCACCACATCACCCTGTACACAAACTTTCTCCTCATTCACTGTTATTCCCTGCACACTGTCACAGTTACACACACTGTTTTATTTCCTTTTTACTGTCACATTTAATTTCCTGTACACATATTAGCACCCTTGCACTCTCACTTGGTATACACAACACACAGGCCTCTTTATACTCTATATGCATGTATGTACACACTGTTATGTGTTTGCCTTGCTGCTCACTGTTTTGGTATTCTTACACCATGTTATATTACACACGCATAGCCTCTCCTTGTATTACCATATCACACAACATATTGTAAACTGTCCACAAGCATACACACATAGCTTCCCTACTTGGCACTTGAACTTGCACCCTTACATCTATATACACTTTTGATTCCCTTCCATTCACAGCTACACATTACTCATACACACACATATACATGGTATTGTTCACATACACAAGCACTCTCTCACTTTCTTCATACCTAGTCCTTAATGTGTAGGTTAAATGCCTAATTGTAAGCATGTGCTACATATATGCTCTATATGTATGTTGTATGGATATAGGTGTAAGCCTTACTCTTGTATACATGAATCTCTTGATAGATAGCTATGTGGGGTAATTCAATGTGTGATTGTTTGTTGGCTTGTATAGCTTGGGAATGGTGTGTGTTGTCTAGAATAGATTGGTTAGCCTAGTTTAGACTTAATTAGACTTGGTTGACCTAGTTTGACTTCTAGGGTTGACCAAGGTTGACCAAGAGTTGACTTTGGCCTAGATTGACTTAGAATCATGTAGAATGTATAGTAGGACTCCATTGCACTATTCTGGTCTTGTTGTGACTTGTGCTGTTCTGATTAGGAGCCAGACACCACTCCTTGGATAGTACGTTTTATTCTGGACACTCAGTTACAGGCGAGTACATTCTCTGATCATTTTATATCCTGCTTAGAATTATATTCCTGCTTTAGATTACTATACTTGATGCTGTCACGACATTATCACGAATTAGTACTATTTGGATCTTCTCATGCGATGTTATCCCCCTCGGGAGCATCGGATACATTGTGTCATGTGCGTTTCACTTTCATCGTGTACTCATGTGCTTTCATTACATGTACACTCCTGTGAATCTTGTACTCTCATGTTCACGGAGCCCCATGTATACTATCATGTGCACCCTATATGGGCTCCCATGTGATATCCTGTGCAATAACATAACCTGTTTAGATCCTTGTGTATTGATTGGGGATACGGGGGAGTGCTAGTAGTCGTGTGAACAATTCTGTTGTAGTATAGATTCCTGTGCACCTCGATATCATGTGCAAATCTGTCCTGTTCACATGTGCTATCTCGTACTCTGACTCACTAGCCACTGTTAGTTCTCTATTTATAGTAGATATTTCTGTTACAGTTCTCTCTCTTGTTTACATACTGTATTTTTTCAGATCCTGTATTTTACTCTACTGCATGATTATATTTTCTAACCTGCTATGATCTGTTGAGATGTACTGTACTCGCTCCTGTCCTGACTGGACCTGTTGAAATATTACAGAGGACGAGGAGGAGGCCTGCCTGGACACCTACTACGGGGCAGCCTTAGATGATACCTGTGAGCTGGACTCCCAGGAGGATCCAGCAGTAGCTGAGGACCTTCCCCCGACTGCCTAGACTAGATTAGTTAGCTTATTTTTCATTTGTAGTCTTGAGGCATGTTCTAGTTAGACTCTATTTGGAGATCAGTTTGTATATATTCTTTTATCTGAGACCTTGTATTGCTGGGATTATCTTAGACTACTGCTTTATCTATTTCATTTCCTTGAGTTCTGTTCATATCGTACTATCTCTTCCTTAGTTGTGATTGAGTTTATTATTGCTATGTCACCCCATTCGGGGAGTATAAACTGTTTAGATATATACTGCTAGATGTTGTGACCTAGGACAACGTTCTACCGCCGACACTGCGGCGTAGGCTGGACGTACCCACGTCTCGTGCCCTTACTCTAGGGTGCGGATCGTGACACCGACGACACAGAGTTCGGCCAGAACTCTGTGTTTGGCAACCAGCAAAGTTCTGGAACCAGGGGACAGAGTTCGGCCAGAACTCTGTCCTGGGACAGATTTCGGCCCGGCCCCCCTCCTTCTAGCAGCTCCTCTGTCAGCTCCCGAGTATCTATGTCATCTCCGACTGGCCTCGTCACCTCCCCGAGCTTCTCTGACACATAGACGGCACTCGTCGCACTCCGGGGTCTTCTCCACATAGGTTGGAAACCCCACCCACTCCAACAGAAAGCACATTACTTTATCACGGTATCATATATATAATGTTTCCACATATTTTCTCATAATTTTGTGGGAGAAAAATATGTTTCCTCTAAATAGTTTAATTGACTTTTTTGGTTTTATTTTTCCTGTTAACAGCATGAAGGATCCAAATGAATTTGTGCCATAGAAAGCCAAAAAGCACATTTCTTGCATTGATGATAAGAAAAAACTGCAATTTATGGATGGAAGTAATTACTCATTGTTATTTTGGCTTTATATTAGATGGGAGAGAATTCTTAGAAAAGCATTTTTGACTCTCAAAGAATCCATGAATTTGTGCAGGTCATAAAGTATAGTAATAGGCATTGTATAGTTTGTGACAAGTTTGTCAATGCCTCGATGGATTTGTTTTTCACTGCAGGGTACTGAATTTTGGTTGTTCTCCCTCCTTTTTGTGGATTTTTAAGTTTTGCTACATTATGGCTTCTTGGTATTCTATTCCAAAAAATTCGATGGATTTGATCTTCACTACAGGATACTGAATTTTGGTTGTTCTCCCTCCTTTCTTTGGCGTTACAAGTATTTGCTATATTATGGCTTCTTGGCAATCCATTCCCAGAAATTTTGATAATTAGCAAAATTTCACCTGCCTTTTGGTTTATATATATATATATATATATATATATATATATATATATATATATATATATATATATATATATATATATATATATGCCAAGTTCTTTTTCCTTTTTATTGGCGTCGGGTTAAAAAAAATTCGACGCCAGGGCGCCAGCTAATTAAATTTTTTTTTTTGGGTGCCAGTTAAACCGGCGTCAGATTCCTCTGTCGATGATTTCCTAAAATATTGTCTGTTTTACGCAAATGCTGTAAACTTCTTCCCCCTAACTGAAATTTTATGTTTTTTTAAGCAACTCTAATTCAAGTGTTTAAGGTGGGAGGCATTTGTCTGAGTTTAATTTTTAGGGACTATAATATTTATAATAGATTCATATTTTTTTTGTTTTTAATATTTTTTAAGCACGTGTAATGCAAGTTCACTGTACTAGTGCGAGTAAGATATAAAGTTGTACGTACAAATCTACTTCAACCATCTCCTAAATTTTTCTTCTGATCAGCAATTCTCAAAACCTTTTGTTCCTTGTCTTTCGCTTATCAATTTATCTTTCCTCATCTCCTTCCTCAACTTGAGGACCGATGGGAGTAAGTACTTTCCAAAATCTCAACTAATATACCAAGCTATAAAACCATAATAGCTGAGTTCATTTAAAAGAAAATTAGCCTCCTATGATAATGTTGTTAATGCAAACTCTAAACAAGGCTTTTAATTTGGTCAAAACGAGTAGACTCCAATTATTCAAAAGTTTTAGTTGGGCATGGTAAACTCTAAACAGCGACAACTTTAGCAATTCAAAAAGTGTCATAGCTGTCGATGGATTATCAACAACACGGAGACCATGAATGAGATGTTATATCCGACATTACGCAGGTAATTTATTTTACTTCTTAGCGGTAGACTATCGGTCGCTTGTCACATTTTACAACGGCAGATAATTCATTACTAATTTGTCATTTACAAGTAACTATCTAGCAACGAATCAGCAACGAATTTTATGTCGCTATCGGTCGACTAAGTAGAACAATTTTTGCCCTAGGTCTGAACATTTTGATTTTTGTTGGAAGTTCAAATCCCTGTCTTATATTCGGGGAGAAAGGGAGGGACGTGGCTCAGCGTTTTGTTCCCCTCTCATTCGTACGAGGAAAGATGCTGAGGACAACTGGAGCTATCTTAATTCATGGTGTTAACTGGGCCGGTTCGGCCCGGGTCCGCCCGTGGACCGGACCGGCCCGGCCCGCCCCCCTATAAGCCCGGACCGGCCCGCATTGGGCCCGAACCGGCCCGGCCCCCCACGCTATAGCGGTTCGGGTCGGGCCCCCCCCCCCCCCCCCACAGCCCGAGCCCGGCCCGGCCCGGCCCGGTCAAAATTTTTTTTTTTTTTTTTTTTAAAAACAGGCCCGGCCCGGTTGGACCGGCCCGGCCCGGCCCGCTGGGACCGGTCTAGCCTGAGCCGACCGTTGGGAGGCTGATTTTTTTTTTTTTTTTTCAAATTTTTTACCGTTTGGGGGGGGGGGTTTCTTTTACCAAAATACCCCTCCCATATAGCCGTTATTAAAACGTTGGGAGGGGTATTTTGGTCTTTTTTGGCCTAAAATTACCAAAATAACCCCAAAAAATTCCTATAAATAGCCCAAAAATTCTATTTTTCATACACAACTCATTCCTCACAAATTCTCTACATCTCTCTACGGTGCTCTGGTGTTATACGACTTTTCCTCCCCGGTGCTCTACGGCTTCCCGATCTCGCTCCCAACTCCATTCCGGCTCTACGGCTTCCCGATCTTCCTCTCAATCTCTTACTTTCTTCTAACGTAGTTTACTTTATTTTATTGGCTTAATTGCTACTTGATACCCTCAACTATTACGCTTTTTCAAGTTGATACCCTAAACTTTTTTTTGTAACAACTTGATACCTAGATAATTTTTTGGACAATAATGCCCTTACCCAAATTTTAAAACTACCACTCACCCCCCCCCCCTCTACTCCAGGCCACCCCCCCCCTCCCCCCCCCGCCCCGCCTCGCCTGCACCATCCCCCTCCGCCGCCCTCGCCTGCACCCCCCCCCCCTCTGCTAGCTCCGACGCGGCTCTGATGGCGCGAGCGACGCTGGGCTCCCACGCCGCCGCCGCGTTCTCCCTCGCCGTCGTCCGCTTCAACGGCTCCGGCGGCCCCGCGGCCTCCAGGAACCCCCGCGCCGGCTTCGTCCTCGCCACCCGCGCCGCCCTCCTCGGCCGGAGCTAGCAGGGGGGGTGGGGGGGGCCGGAGTGGGGGAGGGGATGGAGGGAGGGAAAGGATAAGGGCATTTTGGGGTTTTTTAAAATGTTAGGTATTAAGTTGAAAAAAAAATAGTTGAGGTATCAATCTGTTACGAAAAAAAGTTTAGGGTATCAACTTGAAAAAGTGTGATAGTTGAGGGTAGCAATTAGCAATTAAGCCTATTTTATTTTATATATGGCTGGTGAAGGTTCAAACCCACCTGATCTTGCTGGACAGACATACCACTATTTTAGTTCTTTTTTTGACGGTACTGAAATTCCACCTGAGCAAGTTGCGACTAATCCGATTCCGGAGGGGTGCCAACAATCTCCTCCGAAAGTCGCTAGTACAACCCAACGTCCTGAAAAGAAAAAAAGGTCTAAGTATTGGGATTATTTTACTTTAATTTTTGCAACTAATCCTGATGGTTCTTTGGTTTTAGATGCCAAGGGAGAACCGAAATCGTACAAGGCGCAATGCAAGAAATATTGTAACCAGTACGCATGGAAGAAGGGCGGTGGCACCGGGACCATATCCAGACACTACGACACTTGCTACGGGAAGGACACACTTCAAGCGTCCCAAACCCAAATAAGCTTCGGCGCCACCGGTTCTTCAATTGGTAACTTTACTTACTCAGCTGCTCGGCATAAAACCGAGTTAACTAAACATATTATTCATGACGAACTTCCTTTCACGACGGGTGAAAGTGAATCTTTACGAGATTATGTATCACTTTCTCTAAACCCCTCCTTTACTAAAGTGAGTAGGCAACAAACTCGAAAGGAGGCTATTCGTCTCTTCAACGAGCAGAAAGCCGCTTTGAAAGCGGAATTTCAAAATATTAGTAAGTTGGCTATTACTTCTGATATTTGGACTACTAAATGGAGTTATGCTTATATTTGTATTACTGCACACTATATAGATGCACAATGGATGTTGCAAAAATGCATCATCTCTCTTAAACTTATAGAATGTCCACACACGGGAGCTGTAATTTCAAGTGAGATTTCAAGACACGTGCGTGAATATGATATTCATGCAAAAAAAATTTCTGTCTCTTTGGACAATGCATCAAACAACAATGCTGCTATGTCTTCTTTGTCAGTAATTTTTAAGCCTATTTTAGAAGGTAGACTTATGCATGTTAGGTGTGCTTGCCATATAATTAACTTAGTTGTTAAAGAATGTTTAAAATTTTTTGAACCACATTTAGACACTCTGCGACAATGCTTGCTCCACCTAAACTCGTCTCCAAGTAGACAACAAAGTTTTGCATGCGCTTGCGCGCATTTTGGTATGACTTTTAGAAGATTTGTGAAGGATATACCAACTAGGTGGAACTCCACCTACTTGATGTTAAAATCTGCAATTCCTTTTAAGAGTGCTATTTCATATTATTGTACTTCGGATGTCACCTTTGACTATCAGGTTACTGATGATGATTGGTTAGCAGCTGAAAGTGTTTGTGAATTTTTAGAAGTTTTTTACAATGCTACATTAACTCTTTCTGGTGTTTATTATCCCACATCTTGCTTAGCTTTACGTGAACTTTGTAACATGTCTTATTTATTTTCTAAATATAGAGATTATCCAAATTTTGAAATTGTGGTGAGAAATATGGAAGCCAAATTCAGAAAATATTGGGGTGAAGTACCTCTTTTATATTGTTTGGCTTCCATATTTGATCCTACAATCAAATTGGATGGCGTAGAGGTTTTATTAGAAGGATATGGAGAATATATGGGTATAGACGTTACTGACATGAAGGCAGAAGTTAAAGTGGCTTTGGACAGGTTAGTTATACTGTACGAAGAAGGAGCAACGTCGACCCGACCAACTCAGGGGGGGCTAGTAGTAGCTCCGGCTTGGCGTCTAAGCTATTAGCAGCCGGTCGCATACTACAAAGGAAGAAACAAAAGCAATCTTCCCAACCTACTCAAGAGTTGTCTGCTTACCTTAACTCTTATCAAGACGAAGATGAGACTCCAGATCACTTCGCCGTTCTAGAATGGTGGAAGAGACACGACAAGAGATTTCCTGTGCTTTCTAACATAGCACGTGATCTACTGATGGTTCCGGTGTCGACGGTAGCATCGGAGTCCTGTTTTAGTGCAAGTTCGAGGATGTTGAGCGATAGGAGGAGCCGCTTGAAGCCCGATATTTTGGAAGCGATCGTGTGCGTACAAGATTGGTTGGCTGCCGATAAAAGAACACAAAACCAGAAAGATGGAGAAGATCATGACATCCACGAGCTGGATTTGGAATCGCTTTCATTGCATGAAGGCGAACAACAATGAGGCTACGGTGCAAGGTATTAGGTATGTAAATTTAACATTATACATTTCAATTTTAAATTTTAACTTATACTTTCAAAAACTATTTTTTTTTACTTATACTATTCAAATTTTTAATTTTAACTTATACTATTCAAATTTTTTAACTTATACTTTCAAAAACTATTTTTTACTTTAAAAAAAACATTTTTTAACTCCGCCTATGCCAAACAAGCATTTGCCGGTCCCAAGCCCGGATAAAGGAAGAGGGAGAAATGTTTTTTTTAAATTTTTATAAATTTTTATAAACATTTGTAATATTGGTATAAACATTTTTGTATAAACATTTGTATATATTTGTATAAACATTACTTTTATAAATATTTTGTATAAACATTTTATAAACATTTAAGTTACAAATTTTTAAAATTAAAATACAAAAAAAAATGATTACTTTTACATGGTTTTTAAAATGGTTTTAAAAAGAAAATACATATTTTGTAAAAACATTTTATAAACATTTTTATAAAATGATTACTTTTACATGATTATTTTTAAAATTAAAATACAAAAAAAAAATGATTACTTTTACATGGTTTTTAAAATGGTTTTAAAAAGAAAATACATATTTTGTAAAAACATTTTATAAACATTTTTATTAAAAAGAAAATATTTTATAAACATTTTATAAACATATTTTGTATAAACATTTTATAAACAATTGTATAAACATAAAATTATAAACATTTTATAAATATTTTTTAAACATATTTTGTATAAACATTTTATAAATTTTTTTTATAAACATTTAAGTTAAAAAATTTTAAAATTAAAATACAAAAAAAAATTTATTAAAAAACTAAATTAAACAAAAAACTGTAAAAAAAAAAATAAATAATCCAAAAAACCGGCCCAGTCCGGTCAACCCGGCCTGAACCGGCCCGAACCGGCCTAGGCCCGGACCGGCCCGACCCCACTAGTCCCGGTTCAATGGGCCGGGCTGGGCCACGTTGAAAATAACCGGGCCGGGCTTAGCCCGGACCGAAATTATGTGTGGGCCGGTCCTGGACCGGCCCGAACCCGGTCAGGCCCGCCGCCCCTGGACCGTGGGCCGGCCCGGACCGGACCGAAAACACCATGAATCTTAATCATGTTAGTCCCTCTTGGTACTTCTACTATATTCTTTTAGCATAAACATAGGCAACGGTATAAACAAGGTACCTTTATATTCTCCAAATCAAGAAGGTGTCAGAGAACCCAAAAAAACACACAAAATTAAATGTCAAAATTATATAGAAAAATAAAATACAAACACAAACGATTTTTACATAAAATTTATACATGAAAGAACTGTTGGGTTTGTAGCCTTTTGTTTTGGTTTTTAGTCCCACATCGGCTAGAAAGGAATGTGTATCTCCATATATATGAGTCTTTTCTCTTTATGGAGATGCACATGTAGTGCACATGGGTGTGTGCCATGTGGGATTAATTATTAATGGTATAAAGGCTTAATCAACAATTAAGAAGCTGTAAGCTTTTTGCTCTTGGGAATTTATTTCCATGGAGCTAAGCTCCGTAGGAGCTAAGCTCCGTAAGAGCTTAGCGACTCGGACTCGGACTCGGACTCGGACTCGGGCTCGGGCTCGGGCTCGGACTCGGACTCATGAGGCGTAATGTGGCATTTTGTTGGCGCACTTTGCACTTCTCTCCTCTCTCTGAGTGAGTAGTAATCAGAATTCCAGGAAGAAAAACTCTAAGTGTTCTTTAACACAACAGAGTAGTGAGCGTGTTCTTTAACACAAACACTAGTACTTTTTAGTACGCGTGGGTTCTGTTACTTCAAACAGAGAGAGAAGAGTAGAGCCATTGCCAGAGGAGTTCGCCGTCTTCCGAGGAGTCAGAAGTGCAGGAGTGTTCCAAGGTTTTCTGTCAACCTTGCTGGTTCCTGGAAGCTGTTCGCAGAGGGCGAATAAAGCTTTGAGCAACGGTGATCATTCACCCCAGCATTTCCATCTCTCGTCTGTCATCCTTCTGTTGCCTTCAGTAGTTCTGTCAGTATCTTCTTTTTAGAAGGCACTACTGCCAGTTTGCTACGATCACGAAAATTTCTTTAGATTATTCGTGTATTACGATATCTTTTTAGATCTCGTAATTTGCAGAATCCTTCTGGATCTCTGTTGCAAAACCTTCTTTAAGGAATTGCATTTGAAACGTTGTCCTTACAACTGTTTCAGTTTCTGTATTTTCCATCGAAAAGCGTACCCCGGCATTTTCGGCAATAACAATCTCAAAGCTTTATTGCTACGATGGAAAATATTAATTCTTCTCTCCTAAACACTGACTTCTGTAAGTTAGAGAAGTTTGATGGAGAGCATTATCAAGTCTAGAAGAGGAAGGTTTATCTCACTCTTCAACTTAGAGACGTTGATCACGTACTGCTTGAAGAGGAACCTACTGTTCCAGATACTGGGTCTGCTGTCGCAATCTCTGCGGCTACTAAACTTCAGGCCAAGTGGAGAAGGGAGAATAGCATTTGCAGGTTGCTTATCCTGAATGCTATGGAGGATTCCCTAGCAGAATCCTATTCTAAGAAGAATATCGCTAGAGACATATGGGAGTCTCTAGAAAAACTGTACGAAGAAGACAATAACAGGAGCAAAATATTTGTGGTTGAAAAATATCACAAATGGCTCTTTGAGGACGAGAAGTCCATGCTGCCGCAGGTCAAAGAATTTTTGAAGCTGCGACAGAAGTTGGAAGACGAGGCTATGCCCCTCCCTGACAAGTTTGTTGTTGGAGGGATTGTCTCAAAGCTCCCCGCTGGGTGGAGTAAGTTCTATGCAAACATGCATAGGAAGAAGCTGGAGATCACCCTTGAAGATCTCCTGCAGAAAATTTATGTTGAAGACCAGATGAGGGCTCAACATAAAGTTGATACGCTTTCCAAGCAGATGGCTAACGCAAACTTGGTTTCATCAAGGGAACCAAAGGGAAAGGGAAAGCGTGCAGATTTCCAGAAGAAGAAAAAGAACCCTAACAACTTGAATGTTAAGGGAACTTCATTCAAGTCAAAGAAATCTAAGGTAAAGATGCCTTGTTTCAAGTGTGGCCAGTTGGGCCATTTCAAAAGTGAATGCACAGCACCGGCCAAGAAATCAGAGCAAGGTGAGCCTAGCAAAGTCTCAATGATTACTGATGTAATTGCTATGATTGGACAAGTTGATGCTGTAGGATCTGATTCAGACTGGTGGGTAGATACTGGAGCCACCTGCCATGTCTGCTCCAGTAAGGAGTGGTTCACCACCTACACACCCACTTCTGAAGCGGTTGTGATGGCGAACCAAGCACAAGCTGAAGTGCTCGGGATCGGGACGGTGGTGTTGAAGCTGACTTTGGGGAAGTCTCTGATACTTCAAGGCGTAAAGCACGTACCTGCTATCGCCAAAAACCTGGTCTCGGGAGGCCTACTCTGCAATGTAGGCCTCAGGATGGACATCAATGCTGGCCAGATGGTGATGTCTATCAAGGGAACATATTTCGGGAAAGCTTTTTATACCGAAGGAATGTTCAAGATTCAGCTTGTAAATCAGTCCAATGTAATTAATGTGATTAATGAAGTCACTCATTCTGCTTATACTCTTGAGTTGTGGCATAATAGGCTAGGACATGTTCATTGTAAACGAATAAACAGAATGTCTAGTCTAGGACTTATCTCCAAATGTGGGGGTAAGGTAGAGAAATGTGAAGTTTGTGCTCAAACGAAGATCACAAGGAAACCCTTTCCTCGGGTTAATCGAAGTACAGATCTTCTGGAGTTGGTTCACTCTGATATCTGTGACTTCAAATAGTTTTCTACAAAGGCCAGGATAAAGTATTTCATAACCTTCATCGATGACTTCTTAAAGTATGCGTTCGTCTACTTGCTGAAGGCTAAAGACGAAGCATTCGAGAAGTTTAAGGAGTTCAGAGCCGAAGCTGAGCGGCAGACTGGACAACAACTCAAAAGGATAAGAAGTGATCGAGGTGGGGAGTACAGGTCTCATGAATTCGCATCGTTCTGTAAGGAACATGGAATTGTCAATGAGACTACGGCTCCGTACTCTCCTCAATCAAACGGAGTAGCTGAGAGGAAGAACAGGACGTTGACAGAAATGATAAATTCAATGTTGTTGACTGCTGGCCTTCCTAAGTGCTACTGGGGAGAAAATGCATTGACGGCCACTTTTATTCTAAATAGAGTGCCTTATGCAACTTCAGACGTTACTCCTTATGAACTCTGGTTCAAGGTCAGACCTAACTTGAATGTCATTCGAGTGTGGGGGTGTCTGGCGTATGTCAAGCTTCCAGATCTAAAGATTCAGAAGCTTGGGACAAGGACTACAAAGACGATCTTCTTGGGGTATGCCGAGAAGAGTGATGCTCGGAGATTTCTTGATATTGAGTCAAATCATATCATTGAATCTCGCGATGCAGAATATTTTGAAGACAAGTTTGCAAGGCACAAGAATATTATTCTTCCGGATGTTCCGGAGAATAATGAGGGTGCACAAGAGACTGAAGTCTTCAATGAAGATGTGGTCCAAGAAGATGTTGTTGTTGAAACAACGGTTGAACCAGAACAAGCTGAGCCGTCAGCTAAGCGTGTGAGGAGGCCGAAGGACTTCGGAAGTGATTTTGTCACCTATCATGTGGAAGCAGATCCGCTTACCTATGATGAGGCGATGAAGACCAGAGACGTAGTTTTCTGGAAGGAGGCGATTGACAATGAGATTGATTCCATCACCTCAAATAACACTTGGGTGTTGGTTGATCTTCCTGAAGGAGCGAAACCAATCGGATGCAAATGGATCTTCAAGAAGAAGATGAAAGCAGACGGAACTATTGACAAGTTCAAGGCTAGGTTGGTAGCCAAGGGGTTTTCTCAGAAGCAGGGGATTGACTATTTTGACACGTATGCTCCAGTAGCCCGGATGACCACCATCAGAATGTTGATTGCTCTCGCAGCAATACATAAGATGGTGATACATCAGATGGATGTGAATACGGCTTTCCTAAATGACGAGCTGACCGAAGAGATTTATATGCAACAGCCAGAGGGATTTGTCATCAGGGGTCTTGAAGACAAAATCTGCAAGTTGGTGAAATCCTTGTACGATCTTAAACAGGCTCCCAAGATGTGGCATGAGAAATTTGACAAAGTTATAAGGTCAAATGGCTACATGGTCAGCGATACGGACAAGTGTGTTTACACGAAGTTCGCTGATGGAAGAGGTGTGATCGTTTGTCTGTACGTGGACGACATGCTTATCCTAGGTACGAATATTAGCTGTGTCACCAAGACAAAGAAGTTCATCTCTAGCAAGTTCAGTATGAAGGACTTGGGGGAAGCTGATGTGATCTTAGGGATCAAGATCATCCGGACAGACACTGGACTAGTGTAGCCTCCCTTCCCGGAATTTTGAATATTTTTATTTTATTTATTTGTTTTAAATAGTGATTTTAGAATATTATAAATGATTATTTAGATAATTATTACGGTAGGTGACTTTAGCCATGGTTGAGTTTTGGAGTACCAGAAGACTAGGAATCGTGGCACGGATAGTGCAATAGCGTGCTTCGACTAGTGTTTAGCCATGGTAGGGGAGTGCCAAGTCATCTGTGTGTCCTAACTAGGAAAACCAAGCTAAGTTGCGACTTAACTTCTAGAAATAGTTAAATAGTTAATTATTTATGTTATTAAATATTAGGAGACTCGGTTGTACTAAATTAGTCTGGACTGGACTCGAAACAAGTCCAAGTCCATGTAATGATGTAGGGTGACCAAGGACGTCAGTGTCGATGTATTTGTGTGTAAGTCATATTTTACACTAATGTCCTATTAAAGTTATTTTATGAATAATTGTTATATATATGTATTAAGAATATATATACACTGTTGTTATACTATTTTTATATATGTAAACATTTCGTGTGGGTAATCCCATATGTGTGTATTGTATTTAATATATATATATATATATATATATATATATATATATATATATATATATATATATTTATATATATATATTAAATGTGTGCAACTGAATTTATATATATATAAATATTATATACGTGTATACGTATGTATATATATATATATATATATATATATATATATATATATATATATATATACATAGGTGCTTATGAGTGTATATATATAAATATATATTATATATGGGTGCATGTATATATATAGATAAAATATATATACGTGTACGTATATAAGTGTATGAGTATCTAAATACGTATTTGTGTATATATATATATATGGTAAAAAGGTATACGCATATATATATATATATATATATATATATATATATATATATATATATATATATATATGTGTGTGTGTGTGTGTGTGTGTGTGTGTGTGTGTGTGTAATTACTAGTAGCAAAAGAATTAATAAAGAAAAAGAAATGGAATAAAAAAAAGAATAAAATAATACAGAAGCAATAGCATCCCGGGCTCAAGCCTAAACGTAACAGCCCAGCAGTGAAATCCCAAGCATAGGCTGAGCCCCCAAGGCTTTGCCAAGCCCACCCTAGTCGTCCCAAGCCAGCCAGCAGCTTTTCCCGAGCCCACTGACCGAGACCTATTACTTTAACAAACCCGACAGCATATGTATACCTGGGTATAAAACGAAGCCGAGAGAGAGAGTTCGAGAGGAAACTCGAGAAAACCCTAAACCCCACGGCTGACAAGTGCCGCCAACCATCTTTGGCGACCCCATGGCCCTGCACGCGCGCGGCGGGGAGCCACCGCCGACCGACCAAGTCGTGCGCGCGCACAGGAATTCAATGAACAGCAGCAGGAGCATTGAGCGCAGGTACCGCCTTCAACGTAGTATATCTTTTTGAATATCCCACGAAATTCGATCCCGTAAAGTTCTATAGAACATCTATATAACCCTTTAGGAACCCCTCCAATTAGTTTGTAACGAATCGATCCAGATTCGAGGGGAAATCAATACGAAATTGAGGTAAAATAGTCCCGAAACAGGACATCGTATTACTCTAGGTACCTGTATTGGAGGGCTGTTTCCCATCAACCCAGTAGAAATCTTAGAAAACTAATTGAACAAGAATTTAGACCACATATAGGACTGTGAATCCCTTTTTGTGAAATTACTTTTGATCCACTGAGCAGAAATATTTTTGTTTGTAAAGTTTAGGAAAAACATGTTTTCGAAAACTGAAAAATTGAGAAATCTCCCCGATACGACGTGCGTCCCGCCAAACCGGGCACCGTGGTCGCGAACCGAAGGCATCGAAAGCTGCGTAATAGTTTCGTGGTCATGTGGGCTTTGGCGGAATTCAAATTGGTCGCGTGTACGCGACGAATTTGATGCGTATCCGTCGAAATTTACCGTATCGTGCACTTTGCAAATTCTTCAATTACTTTGTGCACGCTCGTCAGATCGAGACGAAACTTGCGCCAACAGGACCGTATCATTTTTTTGGTCCTGTATGCCAAGTTTGGTCCGATTCTGAGACCGTTGATAAAATTACCGTTTTGCAGGCCCCACGGTCCCACTCAACGGGCGATTTTGTGCACGGCCCGCCGGAATCCAACTCTGGACATACGGTTGGGTTCGTATCGGAAAACTGGATCCGTAGACATGTAGTTTGATGACTTTAGAGACCGTTGACTCTGGCACGCTTTTCGGTGCAAAGCGGGTCCAACGTCGTACACCGTTTTGGCCCGAAATTACCGTTTTGCCCCTGTGACCAGAATTGGACTTAAGGACAGGCAATCCTAACTATTTTGACTATTCTGAGAACATTGGTAATATTTATTTCAGCTTTCGGGGACTGTTGTACGTGTTTTGACTATTGTGGCACATTGAGTAGTTCAGACTGTCGGTTTCACCAGCAGGGGACCACAGGCGAGTACAGTTTATTGTCTGCATTTCGATGTTGATCTTTACTATATTTTATTGATTAGTCATTGGTTATGTAATTATTTTATATTACAAATTATTGAGTCGGGAATAAGAAGTACCAAGGATGTGTGATCCGACCGTAGACCTCATTTACTTTTATGTAGTAGATCTCGTAGACATTGTTTACTTTTATGCAGTAGATCTCGTAGACCTCGTTTACTTTTATGCAGTAGATCTCGTCGACATTGTTTACTTTTATGCAGTAGATCTCGTAGACATTGTTTACTTTTATGCAGTAGATCTCGTAGACCTCGTTTACTTTTCTGCAAGTAGATCTCGTAGACAGTATTTACTTTTCTGCAAGTAGATCTCGTAGACCGTGCGGTGTAGTGTCCCAGACTGATCACATATCAAAGGTACTTCCAGTAGTTGGGGAAAGTATTTGGTGTCTATTTATTTACTATTGGTTTTTCGTATTTCCTGTTTATTTTCAAAACTCATGATTGATGTCTAACCTTTGTTTTATAGTCATTTTCTTTATTGAAATTGCTTTCAGTGAATTGTGCTCGTTCCATTCATGACTGGAAACCAACATTTTCAGGTTAGCCGTGGATTCACTTAGCTTGGGGAGTGACGGAAATACTTGCAGACAAAAGCCTAGAAACTAGCTAGATAGCGGAGTTGTAGTCATTCCAATATTTGTACAAGTTTATATTCTTCTGCAAATGTAAATCTTGTGATCATTATAAGTTAAATTAATTTTTGTGAATGAGCATTATTTGTGAATTGATCTTCATGGCCGTGACAGCGTTCTACCGCCGACACTGCGGCGTAGGCTGGCTTGGATACGTCTCGTATCCGTTTTTAAAAAAAAAAACGGGTGCGGGTCGTGACAACTAGCGCTATCACAGTCTCATTATATTGAGAAAATGATCACTCGTTATGGGTATCGGGATCTTCCAGGGATCGATACGCCGTACAGGTGTGATCTGAAGCTGAAGCCTAATTCAGGGGAAAGCGTCAGGCAGCTGGAGTATGCAAGCGTAATCGGGAGTTTGATGTATGCTACTACTGCCACAAGACCTGACATAGCTTTCGCCGTGGGAATGCTGAGTCGTTTTACGAGCAATCCAGGTGTTGAACACTGGAAAGCTGTAAAACGGGTTATAAGATATCTCAAGAAGACTCAGACATATGCACTGTACTACAGCGGAGATCCTCCGGTAGTGGAAGGCTTCAGTGATGCCAGTTGGTGTTCAGAGGTGGAGAGCGAGAGGTCCACAGGTGGATACATTTTCATAATGGATGGAGCTGCTATATCGTGGAAGTCGAAGAAGCAGACTATGCTCTCGCGGTCATCTATGGAATCTGAGTTCTTTGCACTAGATACCGTAGCCGAGGAAGCAGAATGGCTTCGGGAGCTCATGTATGATCTTCCATTGGTTGGGGCGCAAATACCGGCGATACCGATATACTGCGACAACCAGGCGACTGCGACGGTGGCATCAAATGACCTCTTCAACGGGAAGAAGAGGACTGTGCGGTTGAAGCACAGGACAGTACACGATCTTATCAAGAGAGGTGTTATTGCAGTGATTGATGTTCGGAATCGGGAGAACCTGGCGGATCCGTTCACCAAGGACCTCAAGCGCCAGCTGGTCGATGACACAGCTTTTAAAAATGGGCTTGAAGGCATTCTGATATTGTATTATTGTATTCCTACCATAAAGTTTTATGCTATTAGTTCAAAGATTTATCTACTAGGCATCTAGCTTTTGGTTCAAGGGAGGACCACTAATCGGAAGAATATCGGGAACGGTAGGTACATGTTCTATTGGGCATGGAGAGGTTACGGACCTATAACCACTGTTGTCTACTATTGTTTTCTGCAGAAAATGGTTCCTGTGGGAAGGTTGGCTTAATTTCCTTAATGAGTTCTCAGGCAGAGTGAATGCCTGGAGTGCTTTACAGGAAGCACGGTAGAGCAGCACTACAAGGAGTGAAACTCCATGCTACAGTGGGGTGACTCCACAATGAGGTTCCTATATGTGGGGTGATGCCCAGGAATAGAATAAAGCCTCGGCTTTGCAGGCCAAGTCACAGCGGCGTAGCATCGCAAATAGGCAGTTAGCCTAATGCTGTATATTAAATATAAAGAGGGGTGTAGTCAGCACTACAAAGAGGAGGAGTTCCTCATGTTACAGTGGCACGACACCACCATGAGGTACCCGGTTAGGGATAAAGCCTCGGCCTTGCAAGCCATGTCATTGCGGCGTAACACCGCAAGCTTCATGATGGGTAGTTTGGCACTACAAAGAGGCGGTTGCCTCATGCTACTGTAGTATGACACTACGATGAGGTTCCTGGTACGGGGTAAGGCCTCGGCTTTAAGCCATGTCATAGTGGCGTAGCACCGCAAGGGAAGCACAAAGCGCTTCATGCCATGTCTCTTTATAATGAACTCACCTATAGTGTATGACAGAGATATCAGGCCGTCTCTTGAGGGTAAACTTGTAGACACCCAAAATTATACACTGAAACCAGGCTGGCACAGGGCCTTTAATGTGTAGCCAGAAGCACATGTAACTACATTATGTGAGTGGAAAGAATTTCAGCTATGATGCAGAATTCAAGGCTTAGTCCAATCTTGTATTATAGTTTGATTTTTGACTCACGTAGGAAGATTCAAGTCTTTAGTGGCATCTATCCTAAAAGCATAATGGACAGTTACTGTGGGGAACACTCGTACTCATATATATAGAGATATGTGGGGGATTGTTGGGTTTGTAGCCTTTTGTTTTGGTTTTTAGTCCCACATCGGCTAGAAAGGAATGTGTATCTCCATATATATGAGTCTTTTCTCTTTATGGAGATGCACATGTAGTGCACATGGGTGTGTGCCATGTGGGATTAATTATTAATGGTATAAAGGCTTAATCAACAATTAAGAAGCTGTAAGCTTTTTGCTCTTGGAAATTTATTTCCATGGAGCTAAGCTCCGTAGGAGCTTAGCGACTCGGACTCGGACTCGGGCTCGGGCTCGGACTCGGGCTCAAGGGCTCATGAGGCGTAATGTGGCGTTTTGTTGGCGCACTTTGCACTTAGCACGTCAGCATCGTCGCTAGGCGCATAGTACGCTTAAGTTGCGCTCGTTGCGCGAGCCACTTGCGCGACCACGTTGCGCGGCCCGTTACGTGAGCCCAGTTACGCTGGCCCAGTTACGCAGCCCAGTACGCAGCCCAATACGTCCAGTGTGCGCAGCGTACGTAGCGTGCGTAGAGTGCGCAGTGTACGCAGCGTACACAGTGTGCGTAGAGTGCGTAGTGTGCGTATGGCTGGCTGCATATTAGAGCGGGAACGGTTGCAGCAGTTGCTGTACGTTCAGGAGTGGTTCTGCCACTACCCTGAAGTTCAGGCAACTGCTTGGCAACCGCCCCATAGGCTATATATGCAGGTTCTCTCCTCTCTCTGAGTGAGTAGTAATCAGAATTCCAGGAAGAAAAACTCTAAGTGTTCTTTAACACAACAGAGTAGTGAGCGTGTTCTTTAACACAAACACTAGTACTTTTTAGTACGCGTGGGTTCTGTTACTTTAAACAGAGAGAGAAGAGTAGAGCCATTGCCAGAGGAGTTCGCCGTCTTCCGAGGAGTCAGAAGAGCAGGAGTGTTCCAAGGTTTTCCGTCAACCTTGCTGGTTCCTGGAAGCTGTTCGCAGAGGGCGAATAAAGCTTTGAGCAACGGTGATCATTCACCCCAGCATTTCCATCTCTCGCCTGTCATCCTTCTGTTGCCTTCAGTAGTTCTGTCAGTATCTTCTTTTTAGAAGGCACTACTGCCAGTTTGCTACGATCACGAAAATCTCTTTAGATTATTCGTGTATTACGATATCTTTTTAGATCTCGTAATTTGCAGAATCCTTCTGGATCTCTGTTGCAAAACCTTCTTTAAGGAATTGCATTTGAAACGTTGTCCTTACAACTGTTTCAGTTTCTGTATTCTCCATCGAAAAAGCGTGCCCCGGCGTTCCCAGCAATAACAAGAACCACGGGACGATTTAAGTCCAACTTTGAAAGTCTCCACTATTGAAATAAGAAATATATTGGCTCCTTACAAACTTCTTACCGATCCAAAACGGATCACCATGACTACTTGAAACAAGAAAATCAGATTACAGACTTTGAAGAACAAGAGATGACTTGGAGAATTATCCGAAACAATCTCTCCTTCACAATAGCCTCCAATCTCCTTTTTCTATTTATCAAAAGTTGTAACATTGATATTATTATTCAACATGCATGTATCAACCTTTTATAAACCCTTGCACATGAAATATGATTACCATATATTAGAAATTTATATTATTGTATAATTCAAATAGGAGGGGTATGATAAATTATTTTGGCTATAAACTTTCTTATCTAAAATATTAATTATGTATGGATAATAATGTAATTTAAACATCCACTATCTAAAACGGACCCATGATCCAAAAATTGTGTAATCTTCTCTCCGTGCACTCACCATCGGTTTCTCTCTCTTTCTCTAATTATTTTTTCTCTTTTCAATCCTCCAGTTCCAAGATCCGGATCTCCAAAAGAAGAAGACAACCAGTAAGACATAGAGATTCAGTGTTGCCGCACTACGAAGCTTCATCCCGTCAATCGCTACTACATAGATATTTATGTAACATGTTTACTACCATTGCTACTGGAGGTGATGAACCACAGGGATTCGTGAGAGAACTGATGCTCAAGATGTTATAGGCAACACAATGAATGCCATCGAAAAGATATTATTATGATTTTGTATAATTATTTCTTTTAAGATAACTGTGTCATAGTTGTCACGAAAATTATTAATTTTGTATATAAATGTATAAATAAATGACATTATATTTTAAGAAAAAATGTCAAAATAATTAATTATCTTGGCATTGATTTAAATAGAAGGTGATATACACCAAATTAATTTTAAAATTTGATAAGCCTTTAAATTATATATTAGATTATATTGAATTTAAATTATGAATCTAACCATATTATATTAAAATTTAAATTTGATTAGATTTAAAATATAGATTATATTGAATTGAATTTAAATTATGAATCAAACTAGATTACATTAGAATTAAAACTAGATTTAAATTATAGCTTAGATTCATTGACTATTTACTTTCTAAGACCTCAAGATGTTAACATGTTGTTTTATTCAAAAAGTTAGTCGAAGAAAGGCACAAGTCTAGCAAGTTCATGGTGACTATAAATGATAAAAATCTGAAAGTTATGAGCAAAAGTTTTTCTTAATAAAGATGTGATAAATTAGGGAAGTATTATCTAAGCATATATGAAATATCAAATAAGATGGTATCAATATTTGTAACATAAAAAATTATATCGAAAAAATATTTTTAGTAAGTTTTGTTGTATATTATTTTTGTTATATAAAATGATTTTAACATTTGTAAAACGTGTTCCACACGCATCGTGTCTGCTATATATATATATATATATATATATATATATATATATATATATATATATATATATATATATATTAGATGAATTAAGCAAGATCCAACGGGTGTTATCATGGGGATGCTTGGGGGATGCAAAAGAGAGGGGACGCGGATCCTACCTCATATATATATATATATATATATATATATATATATATATATATATATATATATATATATATATATATATATATATATATATGCATGCTACTGACTAAGCGTGTTGCTGCTGAAGCTTTGTCTATGCGCGCTACTACTGCATGGGTTCCCCCTCCACCCGCACCTCCCGACCCCCTCCCTCCGCCCCTCCCACCCTCCTCCTCCCTTCCCGGCCGCCCGCCCCCGCCTCCCCTCTCCGCTCTTCCTCCATCTACTCTATCTCTCTCAGCTGGAAGTTCTATTACGGATGACGGGTAAACCACTATTGGTCCCCGTCGGCGAGCAAGGCCCCCTCCGAGGAAGGGGTCTGCTTCTATCAAACTATTGTCAAGGGGGACCACTATAGCGGGATCCAATCCCCCTCCAACTAAGTCATCTCTTCCGCCTTCCCGAACCCCCTCGAGTCCTATCTCCTCTCCGGGCTTTCCTGCACACCGGGTGTTTGACAATTTTCCTAAGAGGACTACTCCTATGTTTCGGCCATCAAATGAAGCTCCTACTTCTTGGGCAGACAGGTGTAGATCGGATATCAATAGAGAAACCATTGAAATGATCTACGTTGAGCCGAAAAATATCCTAGGGAGGAAGGTGCTCAGAATCGAGAAGGATGACATCGTGGAGATGGAATAGTACTGGAAGAATGCCATAGTCCTATATGTTATGGGAGCTAGTCCGTATTTCGGTCAGCTCAAAGAGTTTGCATTGCGGTTGTGGAAGTTGAAAGGAAGTATAGAGATTTATTCTAGAGAAAACGACTTCTACTTCATTAAATTTGGTCTCGCGGAAAACCTTGAGCGGGTTATTCAAAATGGTCCATAAACGTTCGACGGCAGGCTAGTAGTTTTGAGACGCTGGGACCCCTCCTCCAACTTTGAGAGAGATCGCTTGGCTACTGTACTAATCTGGATTCGGTTTCCATGTCTATCTCCCCAACTGTGGTGTACCAAGGTAATTATGAAGATAGCCAGTGGTATCGGTAAACTGTTACGCACTGATAATGCTACCTGTAAGAGGGAACGTCTGTCATTCGTTCTTTATATAAATCAAAGTGATAGATTCATTATCAGATAAACAAGAGATTGAACTTCCATCAGGTGAGTTTATATTTCAGAAAGTAGAATATAAATGGGTCCAAACATGCTGCCGCATGTGTCAAAGCTTTAGACACACTATATCTCAATGTCCGGATGGGGCATCCCATAGTACTACTAATCAGCAAGGTCCTGTTATCCATTAGGTAGCTAAAGACCCCCAATGTGAAGGAAGCCACCGAGCTGGAGAATCAGACGCATATACGTTCTTCGAATAGTAATTGTGTGGTAGTATTTGTCACGTCCCAGAACCAGAATACTGGAGAGCGGAGGATAGACATAGCCAGCTACGTATATTGAAGTGAATCCCACCTCACAATACGGTCATGGCTGTCTAGATGCATGAGGGTTTAACTACAAGTCATTAGACTCTTAAGGTCAAGAACAAGCCTAATGTCTCAATCTCAAGCAAGCAAGTAAATGTAACAAGATGGTAGATCATCCTACATACAAAGTAAGACGTCCCATACATTATATATTCAGATGATCATAAAGCTAGTCATACAAAATACGAAGACTAGCAAGAGTTTAAGTCATACATGATCAACTCTAGGATGTGTCAATCAAGTTACAGCCCATAGGCAGACAGAAAATATAAGCTTTTAACACGAGTTAACACTTGCTCGGCGGCTAAATGCCTCAAAAGAATAATTTACAATAGAGTGGAAGAGCAAAATAAACCCACTCGTTGCCAGGGTTGCATCTAGTGTTCACCATCTGGCTAGAAAGCTGGATGATCCTCGGAAGCTACCCCAAAACCTGGCCATACAAAACCAGCTGGATCAGACCCCAGAAAGAGCAAGTGCCACAAGGGAGGCTTTACTTAAGAACTAAAACTAGCATGTTAGATCACAAGGCATAAAAATAACAAGAAAACTGGAGTTATGAGAGTTGGGTGATAAACGATGAGATAACTAAAAAACTATTTTGGTAACCAAGTTACAACCCTTAAACCAAATAAGGACCGGAGTTGTAACCCTTCACCTGAATAGAACTTAGTTTGACCAATTATCGACAAGGTAAAGCATAAACAGTAATATGCTGAAGTAACCATGAGCTGGCCTTGTCTAGACAAGACTAGACTAGACTCCATTCATCAATCACGGCCAAGCAAAGAGTACGGCTTGATACTTTAACTAACTAGGGTTATCACAAGCCTAATTACTACAATATGCAATGAGATGTTCCAGCAGTCACAAACCCTGCAGACTTAATCCAGGTTATCCTTTTACGGGTTGAGAGAGTTGTATTAGGTGACTTGGGGGTGCAACACATGACAGTGTGCTGGAAATGTGTCCTACTCATCGGCAGGCTACAAGTCCACTTGAAGCACCCAGATAACGGGATTGCCTGTGGCTGGAAAATCTCACTATGAACTACTTGCTCATTCTAGTTATTAACCTAGTCAGATTTAGTACGAATTCCTGACCGTGGTAACCAGGAATCCAAGTCATAGACATGATGCAAGACGAGACATGTAGCTTATACAAGCACAATCACCCACGGTGTCAAGACAAGAGTTAGCAAGTCAGGATAGTCGTCGCAACTGTACATCAAGATTATCATGTTAGGTTACTTATCAAGACTACTTGTCAAGTGTGTACCTCGGCGGGCCACTATCAAGATTATCATGTCATATTGCTTGTCAAGAGTGCACCACGACAGGTCACTATTAAGATTATCATGTCCTGTTATATTACTTATCTTGTCAAGAGTGCGTCACGACGGACCACCATCAAGGATTATCATATCATGTTACTTGTCAAGTGTGCACCACGACGGGTCACTATTTATCACGTAAAGCCATGTTGTCATGTCGTATTCATGTTAAGAGTACTTATATACCAAGAATTCACTAGGTCAAGAGTGCGCCACGGCTGACCACTTAAGGAGTTATCAGAGAGTGTACATGCCATGCTGAGATCATGTTCAAGCTCAAAGCACGCACGCAGCACAGAAAATAACATTATACAATGCTATCAGGGGGACAAACATGGATAAGGTAATATAATTATCCTGGCCAGAAAGGACACAAAGGATCAAATGGGGTGTCATGGGTAGCATGCGCCCAAGGTTAACATGCATCAAAGAGAGTATGCGCTAAGGATGTTATGCACTGGGAGTGGCATGCGGCCAAGTAGTGGCATGCGCCCAAGGCTATGCGTGTCATAGAGAGCATGTACTAAGAAAGTCATGCACCTAGGGCTGTATGTGCCCAAGCGTTCATGCGCCCACATGATGGGGACAGGGTGTACTTGGAAGAACGCCAGGAGACTATCTTCCTAGGCAAGTGCACGCATAATCTGGGCTATGCGCCCAAGCGAAGGGGGAACAGGGTGTACTTAGCCGCATATAAAGGCTATGCGCCCAGGGCTATGTGTAAAGGGCCATGCGCCTAAGCACAGGTGTCACGACCCGCTTTCGAATAATCGGATACGAGTCGGACACGCCCAGCCGTCGTCATTAGACACGTCGAAGTAAGTTGTACCAAACTAGGAAAATCTAACCAGATAAACATAATGTGCACAATCACAACATCTATACACGATCCTAGAATGATCCCAATAATCCACAATTCTATATATCATAAATGTACTAGAGTCATCAGGAAAGAAATGTACTATGATCTCTAAAATAATATCTAGGAGTAAAGCTAAACAGTCTAAACCTGAAGCCTCTAGCTAAATCATGTAACTATGAACCTGAAGTACAAGACATGATAAGTGCACCATGTTTGAAATACAACTAGTCCATATGACCGGCTAGGGGTAAGCACATGAAAGTACATAAATTGTACGACTTAGGGCCCGCGTGCATGATACGGGGCCTAAGCTATCTACATGAATATAATAACCGGGGTTTGGTCACATGGCTAATGTATTTCCCCACCCGACACAAGTAAGTACAAGAACAGGAGTACAGGAGTACAGGGTATCGTGTCATGACGTGTCATAGGAAAAGTACAAAAAATGTAAATGCACAAAACCATAGAAAAGTACTTACCTTGCTCCGGTGATAGGGAAAAGGGAGTATATCGCATGTCCACCTGTATTAATTGGTTTTAATTAAAAATCTAAGAATTGTAACTAATTTATCATCATTAATCACTTCAATCTAGTATCTAACTAATTTCCTTGACACTAATATCTTCTAGAAAGGAGTTAATTAGTCATACACAACAATTAGCTCTATAATCTATCTTGGTAAAATAGAATTTAGATAATTATATTATAAAAGATTTGCAAGAAAAGACACACTCTTATTCCTTACTATCAATAGGCCAATCATATGAATCAATTAATGGAATGTATGAATCATTATATATTAAATCCCAAAATAGCTATTAGTTAACCATATAACTATTAATAAGTTTCACTTAGCATAACACCACAATTCTGACACCACATGCAGTTAACCTATGCTCCTAATTCAGCAAGGATGCATCTTCAATCCCAGGTTACACACAAGCTCAACTCCAGAACTATTCTATTCCACATTATCAACTCATAATCCATTATTTGCTTAATCTTACAGCTACATAAACTTTTCCTACCAATCTCATTAGTTTTACTGCAAAACCCAACCTTGCCTCTGCAGCTTAAAGGAAACCAAACCAAGCTTAGTCACCACAACTAACTTATAGCAGCATTTGAAAACTCAGGGATTTAATTGAACCTTGCTAAACACTCACGTCCACACCCATGCAACTCCAGTCCAGATGATCTCCTACGACACGGACAGGCTTGGACACACACGTGCGAGACGAACACTACTACATCTACGATCCTAACCTGCTTGACCTGGCACCCAACGGTCATGGATTCCAATTCGACATATAGCAGATCACAATCTAAATTTGAAACAGAGCCAACACTACACCATCTGATCGTTTAAGACAGAAAACACACAAAACTAGTAGTTATACAACTATATTGCAAAATATTTACAAAAATATCAAGAGGAAGATTTGAATATAGTCGATCCCAAAACTCACACCAAAATTTACAAAGAATGATACAAGAATCAATCGAAGGTAACTGTAATCATAAAGAGAAATATACAAAATTAACTCCCAATTAAAGAATTTTCGCAATAAAGGAATCAACGAAATCCGATTGAAAAATCTTATTCCCTCTACTCCGTTCATCCGGATACGAACACACATTCAGAGCTCCAGACACGAACTGATCATAACACCATTGTACAGAACTTGGACACACATCCTTTAACTGCTAACGCCAATACGAACACAATCCATTGCTGGACACGAACCAAACGATACGCCCACATGAACACGATACAGGGTTCGAACACTGCTCCTGGACATAACCCAGCTATAGCTGACACAGCCAACACCACAACACGACCGATCCTGCCCAACACCCCATACTCAAAGAAAAGCAATAGATATTCAATGATCGACGAAAATGATAACATAATTATCTGAATAGACTCAAGATTGTGTCTCCCAGAGGTCGGATACGGTCCAAAGCAGCTGTTCCAAAGCGCACTAGTGAGATCGAGCGTCGTCTTCCAGATCGGTAGAGGCTCAGTCTCGAGAAGGAAATCGTCGCGTTTCCAGAGTACCAGCCGTCACCCGCCGCTGCTCTGCTTCCAGATCCCGGAGATATGGAGCCACCGCCGTCGGGACCTTGAGGAAGTTGGGACTCGTCGTTCACTGTCGATCGCCGGAGGAGATGATTGTAACTTCCAAGATGAGCGATCTCGCCGTCGCCTGCCGAGGAAGAACACCGGGTCATCGAAATCGCCACTCGTCGGGAACTGATCCACTCGTGGTGGAGAGTCGTCATCGCCGCTGAAAGAGTCGTCGGAGAAGATATGCGGTGGAGGACGTCACACCGTGGTCGGAAAGAGGTCACTGCTGTCGCTGGAGCTCAAAACCGCAGGTCGACGGAGAGAGCCGCCGGTCGTCGATCGCCGGAGCGTGGACTCGCCGCCGTCGCCATCTTTATTCGGCTTGAAGAAATTAGGGTTAGAAAGAAAATTTGGTGAAAGGTTTAGAAAAATTCTGATAAGAAGAGAGTTTCTCTCTCATCACCCAAACTTAACAGTAGAGGAAGATTTGCATATAGGCCCTCCCGCTTTGGCAATTAAGCGGAGAAGCCCTCTGCTTATTCGAAAATTTCAACCAGAGAAATTTGTGAGGAGGAGAGAGAGAGTAAAGTATAAATATGCTTATGAGGAAATGGATTGGTAAATTTCAATTAACCCAGTGAAAATTTCTTAATTACATAAACCCTCCACCAGAGAGTTTGCTAGAAGAGTGGAAAGTTGTCACAAAGTTTGTTAGATGCTTGGACTCCAACCTTAGTTGCTAAAATCTTCCCACTTAAATCCTTCTAAAATAGTTAACCAAATATTTCATTTATAAAGAAAATTATAAAGAGTTTAATATTAATCAGCAATAAATTAAAAAATAATTATTCTTAAAATTTTAAAAATACCAGAAAATACTAAATTAATAATTTTGGGGAAATGGGGTTACAAATGTACCCCCTTCAAAAAAATTTTGTCCTCAAAATTCGAAGACCCACAAAATAAATCTCAGTGAATCACAAATAGATTCAATCACCAGTCATTTATTGAAAATAGAATTTTCGAACATTAAAATACAATCAAACAAACAAGTTAAGATAGCGCTCTCGCATCTCGTCCTCGCGCTCCCATGTGGACTCTCCCGGAGAGTGGTGTCTCCACATGACACGGACAAGTATAATAGTCTGGTTCCGCAGGCGCTTCTCCTTACGATCAAGGATCTTTACTGGCCGCTCCTCGTAGGTCAAGCTTGGTACTACAACAAAAAGATCTATTAATGACGCTTGATAAGTGGATTTCATGACGGCTGACAAAGAAGCGTCATCAAAGTTCGAAATACCTTTTTTCTATGACAGTTTCGGCTAATTCTGGGCTTTTTATAACGTTTATAAAACAAACCGTTATTAATAGTTTAGAGCGGTGGCAAACTTGTAATTAATAAACTTCTAACAAAACCCTTCAAACACCCAATCTTTTTCAGAGCTTCCCTCCTCCCCCTCTTCCCTCCTCTTTCTGAACCCTAAAATTTTCTAAAGCCCGTTCAGTTTCTTGCATATTTCCATCTCCCTGAACCCTAAAATTTTCCTAAACTCTAATCTTCTCCTTCTCCTCCTTCTTTCAACCTCCTAAATCGAAGAGAAAGAGAACCCCTAAATCGAAAATTACAGAGAGGGAAGGAAATGGAAGGACGGAAGTGCGTACTGTGGCGACGGCTACGATGGAGGAGTGCCAGTGCGGAGGTGGCAGTCTGGGCGGCGCCAGTGCCCACCGGTGGCGGCGTAGCATAAGTTACACCGGCATCTTGAGAAGGGCATCCTCCAGCATAGGCATTTTCCTGCCCCGACATGCCGGAACCCTAAGTGATCGCAAAATGAAACCAATCGCCCCGAGAAAAATTTGGGGGTGCCTCGGGAAGAAGGTAATGGTGATCGATCCATCACTGATCGTCTCTAAATCTGCTTTGTTCTGCTCGCTAGATGATTTATGCGTCATTTTGATCTATTTATATGGTCTGTGTCGGATCTATCTTGCTCGGACACGACATGACACATGTTTTTGACATGTCACATTGTGTTTTAGAGTGATTATATGAACGAGACAGGGGCACGGACACACCAGATTCTTGGGGTTTTCGTGTTTCCTCTAGGCTTGATTCGATGTAATACATGGTGAAATATTCGATGAGCTTGATTTCGTAGAAATAATCCTTATTGCTTGAATGAGGTGAGGATAAATATTTGGCAATTTGATGTAGTAATTTTTAATGCCATTGAGCATTACATGAATCAGTCCTAAATACTTGTATGGGACATGCGGTGGGACTGTAATGTACAAAAATTAGTCTTTTTGTTGATCTTTATACAAATATACATGTAAGGTTTATATTAGACTATATTGCCCTCTTTGAAGTTTGACATAGTCTTGACAATCCTGGATCTGATAATTGGAAGGATAGATTGATAGAGATCAAATGATGCTGTGCAGTTTGTAATTTCTTGGATGGTATGATCTATCTGATTCTGCAACTAATTTTTCTTCAGTGGTCTGGCAAATTCACCTGAAACTGAAAGAGCAGTAAAGTGTGTTCTCAGTAGTGTCCAGGTAGTTAACGTTTAGTATCTTGTAATTCTCATCCTTTGATTGTGAAATTGCACTTTATTTACTATTATTTCTATGAATTTTAACTATTTGAGGTTTATTTTCCTTGTTGTCTTTTCCTCATATCATTACACTTTGTTTAATTTCTCTCATTTCTTATTATAATCTTTTATTTTATGATAATCATTTAGTTTCTGTAGTCAAAACTACACTATGCTTCTCATTGCTTTTTCAATCTTCTGTTATCATAATTCTTATGAATCAACAACTGATTTATCTTTTACTTTTAGGGGTTACAAGCGGTTTTACATGAGACCGTTATTAGAAACATCAGACTATCTCAAGGATGAATGCTTGATTATGGACTTGACAACTGTTGTTGTTAGAACTCGTGTGGAAACACCTACCATTTTGGTGCCACCTCCTGATATGGGTGATTGTCTTGAAGGCCTTCTAAAATCTGGCATGAATTCTGATATTGTTTTTGAAGTTGGTGATGAGACTTCCAGGGCACACAAGCTGATAGTTGATGTCCGTTCGCCAGTGTTCAAAGCACAATTCTATGGGCTTATTGGAAATCCAGACAAGGAAAATATTGTGGTTAAAGATATACAGCCTCTTGTTTTCAAGGTAATTATTTAATGCAACTTCTGATTTATCAGTGATTCTTCATATGCACATTGTACAGTTCATTGGGGTCCATTAAAGACCAGTGATTATGTTAATGAACTCGTTCATAATTTTTTTATCTACATTTTAAAGTCTTCATGCTAATGCAATAAACGGTAAATACTTTAGTACAATCTCTTGCAATGTCGAAAGAATTAAACAATTAGCCTTATCCTAGTTGGAGCATTTGTTAAAACAATTAGCCTTATCCTAGTTTTCATATTATCATGTTATTTTTAAAAAAAAATTGACATCTGAGTTATTGTTAGAAGATCGAGCTTGAAGAAGTTAAACATCCTTTGGTACTTTTAGGTTTGTTTTTTTGGATATAAGTCAGTCACTAATGAGTATGATCTCATTATCTACTACTCAATACTTGAAGCTATTGGGAAAGTTAACGATGAATCTTCAAATTCAGTTTGTTAAGGACCTGGTATGATTTTCCTCTTCATGGTGTTAATTTATGTTATTAATTTGTCAATAAGCTGTTCTTACCTAGTAACATTGGCTTTCTCTGTCTTTTTCTACACTGAAACATCACTTAGAATCTTGTTTTCATGATTTAATTAATAGCAACTTGTGTGCACTTATTGCAATCAAGGTATAGTTTTCCTCATATATCCTCCACTTCTTATTTTATTTTTGCACAAAACAAAAAAATGCAACCTTTCCTGGACTCTTATTTGTCAAACTGATTTGCACTTCTTATTATATTTTATGTATCACCGGAAACAAACATGCTAATACTCCTGTCTTTGTTGTCCATTTGAACAGTCCTGAATGTATTGAGTCTTTCTGTTCTGACGTGGAAGCGGATCATACAGATGTCAGGATACTAATGCTTGCCTGGTATTATGTTTTTTAACTTAAAAGTCTATGGAATTTCATTGAAGGATATTATCTTCTTCTGAGTTATTTACATTTCGCTGGAATTGACTTGATCAGGAAGATGAAAGCTAAAAACAAGGATACTTTAACCTGGTGTCTCTATTTAAAAAGCGATGCATGTTTTGTTTATGGTGTTTTCAGGAATTACACTTTTTTTTTGTTTCACTACTTTTCATAGTTTAATAATATTTAAAATTTCTTGATTTCATCCTATATGTTCAACATTATGGCAGGAAGAATGGCATAGAGGCCTCAAAGCACTACGGGCCGATACTATCAGCAAACTCAAGAAGGCACTACCAGAATTGGAGAAAGAGGTTGGTTGGAGACTTTTGATTATGTATTCAATTTAGGCTTATTTCTACACCTTAGCATTTTGTTGCACTTTGTTCTCAATTGTGAGGGAACCACTACTGTGTGTTTTACTGTTGTAAATATATATATGTATTTGGATATTCAATGTAATGAAGATGTTGATATGTACTCTATTTTGAGAAATGTAATAAAAATGGTGATATATAATGTTAAGTTTTTGGAATGTAATATATACTGTGCAGTATAGAGCATTATAAATATGCTAATTTGAATAGTATAAAGTGTTATAAATGTGCTGCATTGAGCCTATACATATTATCTATTCATGACGTTTTAAAATTGTTCTGAATTGTGCACTATATATTAACTATTCATAACGCTTTTATAGAAACTATTCATGACGGTTATTTTATGACGCTTTTAAAAAACATTTATAACACCCGTTTTCATAACGGTTGCTGTAGAAAAAAAGCGTCATGGTTCGTCATTAATGACGCTTTTTAGCCGTCATTAAAAGGGTTTTTTGTTGTAGTGCGGACCCACCTCTAACTCTGAGTAGTCCACCACATGGCTTGGATCTGGAATGTAGCGTCGAAGCTGGGACACGTGGAAAATGTCGTGTACTCCCTCCAAGCTAGCTGGAAGCGCTAGTCGATATGCCCCCTCGCCAATCCAAGCCGTCACGTCGAAAGGCCCGATGTACCTCGGACTGAGCTTTTCGCCTCTACCAAAGCGAATGACGCCTCTAGTCAGCAAGATCTTCAGGAACACTCTATTTTCAATCGCGAAATCTAGTGGCTGTCTGTTGTTGTCCGTCCAGTGCTTCTGTCGATCCTGTGCAACTCTGAGATTCTCCCTGAGCCTTGAGACCTTATACGATAATTACACGCAAGAAGTTGGAATAACACGATCTAACCATGATCAAGAATTAGATAGACACGAAATAGAATGAAATTTCAATTGCAACTTAGAGGAGCAAAAATCATGAAGACACAACTATTAAGTACGATCAAAATCGATAGTTTAATACAAGTAGACTAAGACAAGTTAGGAAAATCATGGTCAGATAGACATGATTTAAGATCGAAGTTTAGACAAGACACAAACGAAGTATGGAATCAAAATCTGGCAATGTGTAAGTTGAGAAATTCAATGATCTAACGATAAAATGCTAGAAGGAAAATTAGTATACGAAATAATCAGGAGATACAATATCAAATCAGGACAAATGTGCAAGGATTTGTGATTCTCGAAAACCAATAAGCATATGAAAAGGGAATATAGTCTCTATGTTATCCGAAAACATATATATATCTGAAGTCACATAACTTAAAATCTATGCCCCGCCAGTGTATCCTGACTGCAGTGAATTTGTTGGCTCCGTGACTCAAATAATGATATGTTACCGAACTTTCTATTAACTTTATCCATTTTTAAACATTTATTAGAGAAGCAACTCAAGAGATCAAAATATGAAGACTTTGGACAAGGTTTTAATAATACCGAAAACCGTATAAGTGTCTGAAATTACTTCAACTTAGAGTTCATGCCTCGCCAGTGCGCAGCTGGCTGCAGTGAACCCTCAGTCTCCGTAGTCCAGATGGTGGCTGCAGCGCGCAACTGCCACGTCATAATAGATAGTCGAATATTCTCTCAATCTTGTCCATGGAATTTCCAAAGGGTTCAAGAAATTCAAAATGGGTTCTCATAGCCAAAGTCACAAAATGGTATTATCTGCCTGTTAGGATACAAGGGTTTATTAGGTACTAAGAAGCAGCAACGGATCCAATCAAGGAAAAGTGAGTACAAAAAAACAACAAAGAAATTTTCAAACCTCAACAGTGAACAAGGTTTCAAATGGTAACCGTAATCTCAAATGAAACATGGATTGGTAACAAGATTCCATATATGGGATGTTATCCCGAAGGGATAACAGAGTCTCGAAGGATGAACTGAAGCAAGGTATCAGATAGGAGACAAGTTTCAAAATAAGAAATAAAATCCTGTACTAGAACAAGTTTCAATAAAATTTTGAATAACAATAAAATCTCGAGCAAAAACTTGAATTGAAAACGAATTCTCCAATAAGGTACATAGTGAAAAATAGAAAATCAAGTATCAACAAAGTCGTGAATAAGGAACAAATTCTCGAATAGAAAATCTCAACGAGGAAACAAGATTTTGAATAGGGAACACGGTCTCAACGAATCGCGAGTAGGAACTAAAGTTTCAAAGTCTGAAAAATCTTAGATATATAAGACAAAATCATGAACAAAAAAAAGTCTCAAAAATAGAAAACATGATCTTAAAATCTCGAATGGAATCTGTAATCCCCCAAAATTTTGGAGGATTTTTTCATTTTATTACATAAATATTTGGTTGTTTAAATTATGAACCCGTATTATAGCTATCATGACCTTTTTAATATTTAAAATATATTTTCATTTTTGGAGTTTAGAAGTTTTAAATGTTTGTAAAAAAATAATAATGATAGTTCTAAAATTGATCAATGTGATATATATGAATACTTGCATAAATGATGTGAAATATTTTTATATTAATTAAGAGGGACATCGTGTATATTTTATAAGATTTTATAAATTTTATTTGATTTTTTATGGTTCTATATAGAAGTTTTATTTATAATTCAATTGACTTATTTATTTGAGCAATATTTATTCAGTTATGTGGCATGTTCTTTTTGTATCTTGTTACGTCCCTCTGAGGACCTGGTGATCTCTCCAAGTATAGGTGTGCAGGACTTTCCATAGGAGTATGGTTCCGCTATAGACTCATCCTTCACGTTCGAGCGAGTTGTACCTTCTGATCACAGCTGTCCCTATTGGGTCGAGGAGCCTATTTAGTCATCATTTCATATTTTATTTATCTTAGAGGTTGGACTCTATTTTCTTTAAGTTTATTCTAGTATCGGTAGTTGATTTGTCTCCGCCCGGTCAACAGTTACATTTTGACATTTACTTTGATTCGTGAGTTATCATTTTCTTTATATTTACTGTGGATGAGATATAGCTTTTACCTGTGACTGTCTGTTATTATTATTCACAATACAGCTTATGTGTATATTCGAGATTTCCATATATTGGAGTATATCTCGTATATATGCAGCTGGCATGCTACGTTCCTAGTCCTACGTATTTTGGGACTGGGGCGTTACAGAATCAAGTTACGAATAGGAAAAGAGAATCAATGGGCGAATTGAAAACATATCCATGAAACAAGCGATACCTCAAATAAGGAACAAGATCGAAACAAAGTTGGGAACAGAAAATAGAAAATAAAGTCATGAAAAATGAATATGAAAACATGGTATTAAATAGCGGATATGAAATAAGTAAAATCTCAAAATAAGAGACAAGATCAAACAAGATCGTGAATAGAACGAAAAACAATTCACGAATGAGAAATAAAATCTTATAGGGAACGAGTCAAAATTTCAAAGATAGAAAACGAAATCTGCAAATGAAATCTCGAATAGAAGCAAGATTGAAACAAGGTTTTGAATGGCATAAGTTTGAATAGGAATGTAATCCCGAAGTAAAGTCTTAAATATCAACAGAGTCTGAATAGGAAACAAAATTCGAGTAGAACCAAATCTTGAATTAGAAAATGACGCCATAGAAAACAAGTTATCGAGCTGGACGAAAATCTCGAATAAGAGCAGAGTTACGAACAAGAATGGAAACAAACTTTCAAAATACATCTCGAATAGCAACCAAGGTTTCAGAAGAGGAAATAAAATCTAATAATCCTTAAATAGGAAACAAGGAGGTTTTTAAGAAACAAACTAGGTGCAAGAGGAATCTAAGGAAAAACTGGATTATGAATCCTGATCCATGGTTTTCTCCAACCATGCAAAAGTATCTTCTGTCTTCAGTCTATCTTCAGTATTCCTCCGGGACTGGAATCACTTCAATCTTCTTCAACTGTCCTGATGTAGACTTGTCTATGCGGTAGTGCTCCATGTGATTGCTGGATCTGGAGAGGTGAGTCCCTTTGCTGTAGTCCGATGCTCCTCGTGCTTGTTCTTGGGCTGTGCAATCAACGGTCTCCGGACAATCTTTGACTTGATGGGCAGACGATCCGTAGTACAAGCATAGCCTCCGTCTCTTGCGGCACTCTTCATAGTACCGTCCTGAGAGGTAGCAGAAATATAATTGATAGTCGGCTGAATCTGAATCTCCTGCTGGGCTGAAGAAGCCTTATCTGGGTGTGGCGACGCTTTACGGATCCACAGTAGTTACTATCTTCATCATAAGTCTTCATGTTCCTCCTGAGCTTCAGTTTCCCGTTGTGTCCTATTGTCTGTGCTACATTCTGGATCTCCTGGCTGGTGGCTCCAATCTTCAGAGGAGTCAGATCCTCCAAGACTTGGATGATCTTCAGTGGCGGCTCCAGGTTCTCGATCTGCTCATTGGTGCAAGATATGCGCTTGGTGTCGGAGAAGTCCAAAAGTCTGAGAGTCTGGAAATCAGAAGTCCTCTCTAGCTCGGGAAATGTATTTGTAAGTCTGGATTGGAAAAGGACGGCCTGCTGGTGTCAAGGAACTCTTGAAACGTCTCCGTCAACTGCGTACTACCCATGGGGATAGTAGAGGGATAGAAGGTAGTGGGAGCTCGAAACCCTCAAGTGTAGGTGGATCGACTGTTCCGGTATCGCGTGCTTTTGAACTATCTGAAAAACAGAAAACTGTTAATTATCCTAAACCTAGAAACAACAAGTGTTTATAGAATATCAATATACCCGATGTACCCGATTTCCCATGATGTGATCAAGTTTCCCTAGTTTAAATCAAGTCCCCCAATAGTACTATATTGCCTAGGTACTATTAGGATAGACCTGCATGGGCCACCACTAAAAACATATCATGACCCGCTCCCGAATAATCGGACACGAGTCGGAAACGCCCAGCATTCGTCGTTAGACACGTCGAAGTAAGCTGTACCAAACTAGGGAAATCTAACCAGATAAACATAATGTACATAATCACAACATCTGTACACGATCCCAGAATGATCACCATAATCTACAATTCTATATATCATAAATGTACTAGAGTCATCAGGAAAGAAATGTACTATGATCTCTAAAATAATAACTAGGAGTAAAGCTAAACAATCTAAACCTGAAGCCTCTAGCTAAATCATGTCTCCATCCTGCTCAGCTAAAATCCCGGGCTCTGGCCTATAAGGTAGAATGATATCCTGCAAGTATACCTGCAACATATCCAGTCAGGAGCAGAGCGAAGTACAGTTCTAGGTAATGAACAAGAACATCATGATATGGAAATGAGTACAGGAGAACATGAACTATAAAGTACAGGAAAAGAACATGAAGGTACATAAATGTAAGTACAGGAAATAAAGTACAGGAATGTAACTATAAACCTGAAGTACAAGACATGACAAGTGCACCATGTTTGAAATACAACTAGTCCATGTGACCGGCTAGGGGTAAGCACATAAAAGTACATGAATGGTACGGCTTAGGGCCCACGTGCACGATACGGGGCCTAAGCTATCTACATGAATATAGTAACCGGGGTTTGGTCACATGGCTAGTATATTTCTCCACCTGATACAAGTAAATACAAGAACAGGAGTACAGGAGTACATGGTATCGTGTCATGACGTATCACAGGAAAAGTACAAGAAATATAAATGCACAAAACCATAGAAAAGTACTTGCCTTGCTCCGGGTGATCGAGAAAAGGGAGTAGATCGCATGTCCACCTGTATCAATTGGTTTTAATTAAAAATCTAATAATTGCAACTGACTTATCATCATTAATCACTTCAATCTAGTATCTAACTAATTTCCTTGACACTAATATCTTCTAGAAAGGAGTTAATTAGTCATAAACAACAATTAGCTCTATAATCTATCTTGGTAAAATAGAATTTAGATAATTATATTATAAAAGATTTGTAAGAAAAAACACACTATTATTCCTTACTATCAATAGGCCAATCATATGAATCAATTAATGGAATGTATGAATCATTATATATTAAATCCCAAAATAGCTATTAGTTAACCATATAACTATTAATAAGTTTCACTTAGCATAACACCACAATTCTGACACCACATGTAGTTAACCCATGCTCCTAATTCAGCAAGAATGCATCTTCAATCCCAGGTTACACACAAGCTCAACTCGAGAACTATTCTATTCCACATTATCAACTCATAATCCATTATTTGCTTAATCTTACAGCTACATAAACTTTTTCTACCAATCCCAATAGTTTTACTGCAAAACCCAGCCTTGTCTCTGCAGCTTAGAGGAAACCAAACCAGGCTTAGTCACCACAACTAACTTATAGCAGTATTTGAAAACTCAAGGATTTAATTGAACCTTGCTTAACACTCACGTCCACACCCTTGCAACTCCAGTCCAGATGATCTCCTAGGACACGGACAGGGCTTGGACACACACGTGCGAGACGAACACTGCTACATCTACGATCCTAACCTGCTTGACCTGGCACCCAACGGTCATGGATTCCAATTCGACATATAGCAGATCACAATCTGAATTTGAAAAAGAGCCAACACTACACCATCTGATAGTTTAAGACAGAACACACAGAAAACTAGCAGTTATACAACTATATTGCAAAATATTTACAAAAATATCAAGAGGACGATTTGAATATAGTCGATCCCAAAAGTCACACCAAAATTTACAAAGAATGATACAAGAATCAATCGAAGGTAACTGTAATCATAAAGAGAAATATACAAAATTAACTCCCAATTAAAGAATTTCTGCAATAAAGGAATCAACGAAACCCGATTGAAAAATCTTGTTCCCGCTACTCCGTCCATCCGGATACGAACACACATTCAGAGCTCCAGACACGAACTGATCATAACACCATCGTGCAGAACTTGGACACACACCCTTTAACTGCTAACGCCAACATGGACACAATCCATTGCTGGACACGAACCAAACGATACGCCCACACGAACACGATACAGGGTTCGAACACTGCTCCTGGACATAACCCAGCTATAGCTGACACAGCCAACACCACAACACGATCGATCCTGTCCAACACCTCGATACTCAAAGAAAAGCAATAGAGATTCAATGATCGACGGAAATGATAACATAATTACCTGAATAGACTCAAGATTGTGTCTCCCAGAGGTCGAACATGGTCCAAAGCAGCTGTTCCGAAGTGCACTAGCGAGATCGAGCATCGTCTTCCAGATTGGTAGAGGCTCAGTCTCAAGAAGGAAATCGCCGCGTGTCCAGAGTACCAACCGACACCGCCGCTGCTCTGCTTCCAGATCCCGGAGATGGGGAGCCGCCGCCGCCGGGACCTTGAAGAAGTTGGAACTCGTCGTTCACTGCCGATCGCCGGAGGAGATGACTGTAACTGCCAAGCCGAGTGATCTCGCCATCGCCTGCCGAGGATGAACACCGGGTCGTCAAAATCGCCACTCGCCGGGAACTGATCCGCGCGTGGTGGAGAGTCTTCATCGCCGCTGAAAGAGTCGTCGGAGAAGATCTGCGGTGGAGGACGTCACACCGTGGTCGGGAAGAGGTCGCTGCTGTCGCTGGAGCTCGAAACTGCAGGTCGACGGAGAGAGTCGTCGGTCGCCGATCGCCGGAGCGAGTACTCGCCGCCGTCGCCATCTTCATTCGGCTTGAAGAAATTAGGGTTAGGAAGGAAATTTGGGGAAAGGTTTAGAAAAATTCTAATAAAAAAAAAGTTTCTCTCTCATCACCCAAACTTAACAGTAGAGGAAGATTTGCATATAGGCCCTCCCGCTTTGGCAATTAAGCGGAGAAGCCTTCTGCTTTTTCGAAAATTTCAACCAGAGAAATTTGTAAGGAGGAGAGAGAGAGAGTAAAGTATAAATATGCTTATGAGGAAATGGATTGGTAAATTTCAATTAACCCAGTAAAAATTTCTTAATTACATAAACCCTCCAACAGAGAGTTTGCTAGAAGAGTGGAAAGTTGTTACAAATTTTGTTAGATGCTTGGACTCTAACCTTAGTTGCTAAAATCTTCCCACTTAAATCCTTCTAAAATAGTTAACCAAATATTTCATTTATAAAGAAAATTATAAAGAATTTAATATTAATCAGTTTAAAAATACCAGAAAATACTAAATTAATAATTTTGGGAAAATGGGGTTACAACAGGAAGCTGGGGGGCCTTGGGCGCATAAAAATGGCTATGCGCCCAAAGGAAGACTGTTGTGGACGCATGAAAATGTTATGCGTCCAGCATTGTTCTTCTTCCCCAATCTGAGAACATGTGTCCATGGAACCCATGAACTTTTCAAGTTCACAAATCACTCAAAATAAATCGAAATCCGGGTTTTCAAAGGTTTATTTGAGTAAAATCAAATTCTCTACAACATGGAACAATCAAAACTTGAAAATAATAAAGTTTGGTAGATCAAAACCCAAAAAAACCAAGATTTGAACAAACTTAGATCTACAAGATTTCATCCTCCAAAACCAAAAATGCTAAGTACTAAAATGTCTTAGAAGCTTGTAGGGAAGACAATAGAACAATTAAAATAGAGTTCCTCCATGAAGCAAGATGATACTTGCCTAAGGGTTTGGGAGAGAATTAATGGAGAAGAGAAATAAATGAAAGAGTAATGAGGAGAGAGAGAGAGAGAGGGAGTGGAGTTGGGTTATAAAGGGAGGGTTTATTATGATGAACCACTTGGCCCAAACCAAACCAAAATAAACTAAGCCGAGCTAAACCAAGACCAAACCAAGCTATGCTAGACAAGTCAAGATACGGGTCGAGAATCCGTACACATTTACTGGAAATACGTATAACGGAAAACGGGAGTGACAACTCTACCCACCTTAAAATAATTCCGTCCTCGGAATTTAATCAAGATGCTAGAGATGTCGGGGCAAGCTATACTAATCACGAGCAATCTATGACTAGCAGTAATCATTCATACAAGCAAGGAATTAAAAGTATAAGGCATAAGGAAGATATTATACCTTATGAGTCAAACAGGTGTGGATATCACGATCGGATACCATCCTCACGTTTCCAAGTTGACTCACCCAAAGAATGATGACCCCAAGCAACACGGACTAGACTAATAGTCTTGTTCTTGAGAATCTTCTCTCTCCGGTTCAATATGGATACGGGTCTTTTCTCATACAAAAGGTTGGTACCAACAACCAATTCTGAATGATCAAGGACATGACTCGGATCCAAGATATACCTTCGCAATTGGGATACATGGAAGACATCATACACCTCACGTAATGACGACGGAAGAGCGTGACAATAGGACACATCACCTACTCGCTCTAGAATGTCGAACGGTCCTATATACCTAGGACTATGCTTTTCTCGTATGCGAAAATGAATGATGCCATGGGTAGGCAAGATCCTAAGGAATACGTGGTCGTCGATAGTAAACTCAAGAGGACGTCGATGAGAATTGGCCCAATGGCACTGACGATCTTGGATAACTCGAAGATGATCTCTAACTTGCCTGACTACCTCGATAGTCTGTGTAACCATCTCTGGACCAAGCATCTGTGTCTCGCCTATATCATCCCAGGCTAGAGGTGATCTGCACTTTCTTCTATATAGGGCCTCAAAGGGTGTCATCTGGATACTGGCTTAGAAACTGTTATTGTAGAAGAACTCCACAAGATGCAGGTGATCTTTCCACGAACCACCAAAGTCGAGTGTACATGACCGTAACATATCTTCGAGAGTTTGTATTGTGCGCTCCGACTGACCATCTGTCTGTGGATGATAAGCTGAACTGAACTTCAGACGTGTCCCCAAACTCTTCTGAAGACTCTACCAAAAGTGAAATATATATCTTGAATCTCTGTCCGATACAATACTGACTGGTACTCCATGCAACCTGACTATCTACCTGAGGTACATCTCTGCAAGCTGATCCGTCGACTGACCAATTCTGAAAGAAAGAAAATGAGCTACCTTTGTGAGTCGGTCAACTATAACCCATATAGCATCTCTCCCAGCTGGGGATTTAGGTAACCCAATTACAAAATCCATAGTGATATGCTCCCACTTCCATTATGGGATTAATAAAGGTTAAAGAAGTCCATCTGGTTTCTGATGTTCAGCCTTGACTTGCTGAAAAACCAAACAATGAGAGACGAACCGGACTATCTCCCTCTTCATGCCATTCCACCAGAAATACTGACGGATATCATGATACATCTTCGTACCACCAGGATAAATCGAATACTGTGAACTGTGAGCTTCTGCCATAATCTCTTGTCTGATGTCACCACTAGGTACACAAAGACGCCTTCCATATCGAAGTGTACCATCTTCGTGAATACATAATTTTGCTCTTTGTCCTGCTATACATTCTGCCCTAAGCCGTTGAATCTTAGAATCCGTTGACTAAGCCAACTTAATCCTCTCAAATATACTGGACTGAACTTGCATACTGGCCATTAATGCCACATTGGTGGGAAGAACAACTTCAATACCTATCTTCTGATGATCTGCTAACAACTCTGGCTGTGATGTTAGAAAGTAAGCTCCTGCTCTTCTGGTCAACGCATCTGCAACAACGTTGGTCTTCCTGGAATGATACTGTAGGTTAATATTGTAATCCACAAGTAGCTCTAGCCATCTCCTCTGATGCATGTTAAGATCCTTCTGGATAAACACATACTTAAGACTCTTGTGGTCGGTGAAAATCTCTACCCGATCTCCATACAAATAGTGCCTCCATAAATTGAATGCGGAAACCACCGCTGCTAACTCCAAGTCATGGGTTGGGTAATTCCTCTTATGATCACGAAGCTAACATGATGCATAAGCTACTACCTTACCATGCTACATCAAGATGCATCCCAATCCTCTACCGAAGGCATCACAATAAACTGAAAATCCTCTCGTCCTATTTGAAAATGTGAGAATGGGTGCCGTCATCAATCCTTGCTTCAACTTCTCGAATGAATTCTAACACTCTATTGTCCAAGCAAATTGTACATGCTTGCGGGTCAACTGCGTCAATGGTGCTGAAATTCGAGCAAAGTCTGATACAAATCGCCGGTAATAGCCGGCCAATCCTAGGAAACTCTAAACTTCTGCAATGGTTCTGGGTACTGGCCATGTCTCTATAGCCACTATCTTCTGGAGATCAACTTCCACTCCACCTCTGGTGATGATATGACCTAAGTACGAAATATGATCAAGCCAAAATTCGCACTTGCTGAACTTTGCATACAACTGGTGCTCTCTGAGAATCTGAAGGACTACTCGGAGATGCTGCTCATGTTCTGCTTCGCTCTTGCTATAGACTAAGATGTCGTCTATAAATACTATCATGAACTAGTCCAAATAGGGCATGAAGATACGATTCATGAGGTCCATGAATATGGCTGGCGCATTGGTCGCTCCAAATAGCATAACAAAGAACTCCCAATATCCATATTTTGATCTGAATGCTGTCTTCGGGATGTCTTGCTCTTTGACTCTGATCTGATGGTATCCTGATCGTAAGTCAATCTTCGAGAATACTACCGCTCCACTGAATTGATCAAATAAATAATCTATCATTGGTAGGGGTATCTATTCTTGATTGTTACAGAGTTCATCAATACATAATTGACGTACCATCCTTCTTTTTTATACGAAGCATCAGAGCACCCCAAGGTGATCCACTAGTACGAATGAATCCTTTGGTTCTGAGTTCTTTAATCATCTTGTACAAGATCTCCAACTCTAATGGTGCCATTCTGTAGACTCTCTCTGACACCGGTGCCGTTCCTGAAATCAAATCAATTGTCAACTCTATTTCTCTCTCTGGAGGCATACCGGGAAGCTCTTCAGGAAGTACATCAGGAAACTCTTCTACTACTCTGGGAAATTGAACTGCTATTGCTACTGCCATCCGTAAGACTGGTGGAGAAGGTTCTACTTTGCCTCTAGAAAATAAAAACTCTGGTTCATCGGGAATACCAAAAATAATCCTGCCAATATGGTAGTCTATTCTTGCGTACTGATCCTTCAACCAATCCATTCCTAGGACCACATCATAGTCGGCCAATGGAAATTCTATCAATCTAGCGGAAAATTCTCTTCCTCTAACTACGATTCGATACGAGGAATAGACTCTATCTACTCCCACAAGACCGTTACCAGTAAGTATATTGAGCCTTACTGATAATGACTCGGGCTCCAGTCATATCTGTGTTGCGAAGTGCAGACATAAAAGAATGCGATGCACCTGAATCAAATAATACCGATATTGGAAATGAGTTGACGTGAATGGTACCTGCCACCACCTTACCTGAAGCCAATTCTTCTGCCATGGTTAGAGCCATAGCCTGACCTTGTCCTCCTGGTGTTGGTCCCCTCTGCTGGTGACCTCTCTGCCTGTTCTGAATATGAACCTGGGTATTCTATTGAGCCTGAGGCAGGAATGGCCTCAGAGGCTGGTGTTGCTGCTGCACTGGCGCTGGACCCCTAACCGATGGACTGGTTAAGGTTGATGACGATGAATCGGCTCTATGTGGGCAGGACCCTATCTTGTGATCTGGTACCCCACAAGCCAAGCACAATCCCTATACTCTACGATACTCTGATACTACATGTCCTGGCTTCCCATAATGAGAGCAGCCCATTGTGGAAGACTGCTTCTGCCTCTGAGGATACGTCGGTGTCGAGTGCTGAACCGACGAAACTGTGGTCGTCCTCCTAGGAGCTCCAATAGTCAAAGGCCTAGCTGCCGGGGCTGGTACTAATGACTGGGATATCTATCCATGGGACCTCTTCCTTCCTTCGGTTCGATCTACTATCCTCTGAGAAGTATACTCATGCCTCTTTGCTGCTTGCAAGACGGTATCAAACGTCTGGTGCTCAAACTGCTCCCCTGATATAATGATCTCTAGGTGGAGTTCATGTTGGAATCGCTGCGCTCAGTCCAATTCGGTTGTCACCAAAGTAGGAGCAAACCGACTAAGCCTTGAAAACTCGATCGCATATCCATCGATCGTCCTTCCTATCTGCTTGAGATTAGTAAATCTCGTCTACAGATCATAGCGAGCTACTGCGTCGAAGTACTTCATCTGGAACTTATCACTGAATACCGCCCATAAGACAGGCATCGCTAAACCAACTGCTAGCATCGCCCACTAGGTGTAGGCTAAGTCCAACAATTGTAGGCGCACAACAGCCACCTTTTCATTCTCAGGAATTCTAGCTGCTTTCAGGATAACCTCTATGTCCTGAAGCCATGTATCAGCAGCGATAGCATCTTCACTGCCGTCAACGAAGGGAGGGTTCAGACGCTTGAAGTTGTTGGTCGTGTTGTTCCCTTGATAACCAACTCTGTCTATGGCATCTTGTACTGTTTGGTACAGGACATCACCCCGACGATATTGTGACGCAAGCAATTCCCTAATGAGTCCCACCAGGGTCCCATTGTCAGGCTCTGTAGGCTGGACTGGCTGAACCGGGGGCTTTGGGTTCCCAGAATACATAACTCGGGAAGCTGCTCCAGAGTGCTAGGCTTGGTCCCCAGGTTGCTGCTGGTTCACTGGAGGCGCTCCACCTTGCTGATTGGTAGGACCAGGAACTATACCACTGAATAAATGACATGGGGAACAATAAGGAAGGACCAAGATAGATCGAGGATATAAGCATGTGATCAGGTGAAGATTTCAAAAAGATTAGAAGACACGGGTAGAGATCAAGGGCGAGTGCTGATAGAGACATCTATTCAGTGAAATCTCACACATCTTAATTTACAAGTCCTGCATGGGCCACCACTTAAACCGTGTCACGCCCCAGAAACAGAATACTAGAGAGCGGGGGACAGAGACAGCCAGCTGCGTATATTAAAGTGAATCCCACCTCACAATACGGTCACGGCTGTCAAGATGCATGAGGGTTTAACTACAAGCCATTAGTCTCTAAAGGTCAAGAACTAGCCTAGTGTCTCAATCTCAAGCAAGCATGTAAATGTAATAAGATGGTAGATCATCAGACATACAAAGTAAGACATCCCATACATTACATATTCAGATGATCATAAAGCTAGTCATACAAAATGCGAAGACTAGCAAGAGTTTAAGTCATACATGATCAACCCTAGGATGTGTCAATCATGTTATTGTCCATAGGCCGACAGAAAATATAAGCTTTCAATACGAGCTAACACTTGCTCGACGGCTAAACGCCTCAAAAGAATAATTTATAATAGAATGGGAGAGTAAAATAAACCCACTCGTTGCCAGGGTTGCGTCTAGTGTTCACCATCTGGCTGGAAGACAGAAAGATCCTCGGGAGCTACTCTAAAATCTGGACATACAAAACCAGCTGGGTCAGACCCCAGAAAGAGCAAGTGCCATAAGGGAGGCTTCACTTAAAAACTAAAACCAGCATGTTAGATCACAAGGCATAAAAATAGCAAGAAAACTGGAGTTATGAGGGTAGGGTGATAAACGATGAGATAACTAAAGAACTATTCCGATAACCAAGTTACAACCCTTAAACCAAATAAGGACCGGAGTTATAAACCTTCACCTGAATAGAACTTAGTTTTTGACCAATTATCGACAAGGTAAAGCATAAACAGTAACGTGCTGAAGTAACCATGAGCTAGCCTTGTCTAGACAAGACTAGACTAGACTCCATTCATCAATCACAGCCAAGCAAAGAGTAAGGCTTGATACTTTAACTAACTAGGATTATCACAAGCCTAATCACTACAAGATGCAATAAGATGTTCTAGCAGTCACAAACCCTGCAGACTTAATCTAGGTTATCCTTTCGCGGGTTGAGAGAGTTGTATTAGGTGACTTGGGGGTGCAACACATGACAGTGTGCTGGAAATGTGTCCTACTCGTCGGCAGGCTATAAGTCCACTTGAAGCACCCAGATAACAGGATTGCTTGTGGCTGAGAAATCTTACTATGAACTACTTGATCAATCTAGTTGTTAACCTAGTCAGATTCAGTACGAATCCCTGACCATGGTAACCAGGAATCCATGTCCTAGACATGATACAAGAAAAGACATATAGCTTATACAAGCACAATCACCCACGGTGTCAAGACAAGAGTTATTTAGCAAGTCAAGATAGCCGTCGCAACAACATATCAAGATTATCATGTTAGGTTACTTATCAAGATTACTTGTCAAGAGTGCACATCGGTGGGCCACTATCAAGATTATCATGTCATGTTGCTTGTCAAGAGTGCACCACGACGGGTCACTATCAAGATTATCATGTCTTGTTATATTATTTATCTTATCAAGAGTGCGTCACGACGGACCACCATCAAGGATTATCATATCATGTTACTTGTCAAGAGTGCACCACGACGGATCACTATTTATCTTGTAAAGCCATGTTGTCATGTCGTGTTCATGTTAAGAGTACTTGTCTACCAAGAATTCACTGGGTCAAGAGTGCGCCACGGCGGGCCACTGAAGGAGTTATCAGAGAGTGTACATGCCATGCTGAGATCGTGTTCAAGCATAAAGCACGCACGTGGCACAGATAATAACATTATACAATACTATCACGGGGACAAACATGAATAAGATAATACAATTATCCTGGCCAGAAAGGGCCCAAAGGATCAAATGGGGTGTCATGGGTAGCATGCGCCCAAGGTCAACATGCATCAAGGAGAGTATGTGCCAAGGGTGGTATGCACTGGGAGTGGCATGCGCCCAAGCAGTGGCATGCGCCCAAGCAGTGTCATGGAGAGCATGTACTAAGAAAGTCTTGTGCCCAGGGCTGTATGCGTCCAAACGTGCATGCGCCCACATGAAGGGGACAGGGTGTACTTGGAAGAAGGCCAGGAGACTATCTTCCTAGGCATGTGGGCGCATAATCAGGGCTATACGCCCAAGCGAAGGGGGAACAGCGTGTACTTGGGCGCATATAAAGGCTATGCGCCCAGGGCTATGTGCAAAGGGCCATGCGCCTAAGCACAGAAAGCTGGGGGCCTTGGGCGCATAAAAATGGCTATGCGCCCAAAGGAAGACTGATGTGGACGCATGAAAATGCTATGAGCCCAGCATTGTTCTTCTTCCCCAATCCGAAAACATGTGTCTATGAAACCCATAAACTTCCCAAGTTCCCAAATCACTCAAAACAAATCAAAATTTGGGTTTTCAAAGGTTTATTTGACTAAAATCAAATTCTCTACAACATGGAACAATCAAAACTTAAAAATAATAAAGTTTGGTAGATCAAAACTCAAGAAAACCAAGATTTGAATAAACTTAGGTCAAGATTTCATCCTCCAAACCAAAATGCTAAGTACTAAAGTGTCTTAGAAGCTTATAGGAAAGACAATAGAACAATTAAAATAGAGTTCCTCCATGAAGCAAAATAACACTTACCTAAGGGTTTGGGAAAGCATTAATGGAGAAGAGAAATAAATAAAAGAGTAATGAGGAGAGAGAGATAGTGGAGTTGGGTTATAAAGGGGGGTTTATCATGATGAACCACTTGGCCCAAACCAAGCCAAAATCAACCAAGCCGAGCTAAACCAAGACCAAACCAAGCCATGCTAGACAAGTCAAGATACGGGTCGAGAATTCGTACACGTATACTGGAAATACGTATAACAAAAAACGGGTGTGACGGTATTCAAAATGGAAACTGTGGTCCAGGGGCCCATGGGGGTCTCCAAACCTACTGTTCTGGGAAAGAGGAAAGGGCAGGATCTGTCCAACCTACCTAGGAGCCAAAATATATAAATGGGGAAGGAGTCATGGAGTCACAAGGGGCTATGTTATTGTTTGGACAGGCCACCCAGTAGAGTGAGATATGAACGTGGAGCCGAAGCTGTTGCATCTGACATGGTTATTTTTTAGGCCAAGCCAATTGAGTATGATGGGAAACGTGGCAGAGTCAGAAGAAAGCTGGCAAAAGGCCATGTTGTAAGCCCGCTTCCCGATTTATTTTTTATTTTATTTATTATTTATGATTACCTTTATGGTCATTAGGAGTCGTACCTAAGCTCATAAGAGAGCTATGATTATATTATGGTCATATGGTTCTTAGATAGTTTATATGAACACTATTTAGCATATTTAATATAAATTTTAATATTTTTTAAAATTTATTTTTATTAAGTTTTATATATTTTAAAGGCTTTCAATATTTACTGTGTGGCTATTTGAGACTATTTTGAGACAAAGTATTTTTTATTTAGACTCTAGAAGGTTAAATATATTTTCTAGAATTTTCTAGAATTTTTAGGTTTTTTTGGATTTATTTGGCTTATAATCGATTTTAAATTAATTCTATAATTTATTTACATAGTCATCCATACGTCAGCGTTGTGGGCCCACCCTGTCACCCTCATTTCTCGTATTTCCCGTATTTTCTTGTATTTCGTATTTTTACTCGTATTTGGATTTTTGGCATGAATTTTATTTTTCTTAACTTGTGGAATTTTAGTATTTCTCGCATTTTGGGTTTTCTCATGGCTCGGTTTTATTGGGTTGGTCTGGTTCGGTTTATGTGTTGGATCACCTTAACCTATGCTACCCCCTCAACCCACCACAACTCCCCTTCTTTATATCCCCACCTACCACTCTCTCTCCTCATAACTTCCACCATTAATTTCCTTCTTCTTCTTCTTCTCCTTCCTCCACAACTCTCCTAACCCTAGGCAAGTGCACCTTGCCACTTCATAAGAGCCCTATTTTCTTGGTTCATTTGCTAGATTAGGACATGGTGACCAACATTAGAACTTGGTGTTTTGTGATTTGAAGTCTCCTTTGCTCTAGATCTAAGTTATTTCTATTTTTGGATTTTGCACAGTTTGATCTCTTTAAGTTGGATTTTCATGGGTTTTGGTGTTTCCAAGTGGAAGAGCATTCAATTTTACCCAAGTTGGAACTTTGGAAATCTGGATTTGGAGTTCGGATGGCCAAGTTATGATGCTTTGAAGCCTTGGGTTCGTCCATGGTGTTCTCGCTGTTTGGAGAAGACAGTGAGCAGTGTGCAGAGCTATTTAGCTTACGCACCCTGAGCTACGTGCGCTCTTTAGCGCTGCGTACGCAGGCTTGAGTACGCTTCCTGTTGGAAGTGTGTCTCCTTGAGTGTGCGTGACTTTCACGTACATTGCTCCCTTGAGTGTGCGTGACATTCACGAATATTGCTCTCTCAGCGTGCGTGACTTTTCACCTACGCTGCTCTCTGTAGCATGCATGACTTTTACGTACATTGCTCTCTCAGCATGCGTGACTTTTCACCTACGCTGCTCTCTGTAGCGTGCGTGACTTTCACGTACATTGCTCCCTTGAGTGTGCATGACTTTCACATACGCTGCCCCTTGAGCGTGCGTGACTTTTCACATACGCTGCCCCTTGAGCGTGCGTGACCTTTCACGTACACTGCTCCCCTTGAGCGTGCGTAAATTTTCACGTACCCTGCTCCCTTGGGCGTGCGTGACTTTCACGTACGCAGCTCTCCAGCGTGCGTGACTTTCACGTACGCTGCCCTCATGCGTGCGTGTTTTATTGCGTATGCATTCCCCCTGCGTGCGTGCTCTTGTGCGTACGCATCCCCTTGACCCGTATTTTGATATTTTATTAGATATTTTATGTCCATTTTATATCCTTACGCCTTTTGTCATAAACTTGATTTAATTTAATATATTTGGAATGACTATTGTACATGGCTTGGTATGACAAGGAACTCGCATAACCCGACAGTGACCCGTAGTGGTGCACTCCTGACATGACCAATCTGACTTGATAGTGTCCCGTGGCGGCGCACTCATGACTTGACTTGACTTGTAACTTGTAACTTGACCTGCCTTGACACCGTGGGTGGTTCCTTCTTGCTTGCTTGTTAAATCCACTTGTCCAGTCTCGCATCATGTCTAAGATGGGACTCCTGAGTACCACGGCTAGGAGTACCTACTAAAATGGATTAAGGTTAATAACTAGAATAACACAGTAGTCATGAAGAGATGACACAGCTACAGGCAATCCCGTTACCTGGGCGCTCTTGGGATCTGTAGTCTGCCGTCGAGTAGGGCACATTTCCAGCGCACCGTCGAGTGTTGCACCCTCTAAGTCACCTAAGGGTACATTTGTCTTCCGGGCGATGTACCCACCTGAATTCAACCCTAATCTTTCGTCCTGGGTAACCTGGATGGTCTGCAGGGCTTGTGGCTGTGGAACAATCTCACTGTATCTTGTTAGTAATTAGGCCTGTGATAACCCTAGTTAGTTAAAGTAGTAAGCCGTAGGGTCTGCTTGGCCGTGATTGATTGAATGAGGTATAACCAGTCTAGTCATGCCTTGATCCAGTATAAGATTGCTTTCTGTCTTGATTTCTTATATTATTATCTTGCCGATAAATAGTGGGAAACCAAGTTCTGTTCATACGAAGGGTTAAAACCCCGGTCCTTGTTTGGTTTACGGGTTGTAACCTGGCTATCGAAATAGTTCTATGGTTATCTCGTCGTATATCACCCTGCCATGTTTTCGTAAGTTTTAATTTTAATATTAGATTTTCTTGTGCTGATTGCTGGCTTTTGTTCTTATTTCGTGGCCTCCTTGTGGCACTTGCTCTTTCTGGGGTTGACCCAGCTGGTTTTGTGTGGCCAGATTTCGGAGCAGCTCCCGAGGATCTACCAAGCTTCCAGCCTAATGGTGACAACTAGACGGAACCCGGGCCAAGAGTGGGTTTTCCTTTTTGTCTTGCCCACTTCATTGTAAAATTATTCTTTTGAGGCGTTTAGCCGACGAGCACCTGTTAGCTCGAAGCACTTTTACTTACTGTCTGCCTACGGGCTGTAAACATGATTGACAAATCCTAGGGTTGATCATGTATGACTAAAACTCTTGCTAGTCCTAACATTTTGTAACGACTAGCTTCATGATCAGCTGAATATGTAATATTTGGGATGCCTTATTATTGTATATTTAATGATCATACATCTTACGACTTTACTTACTTATGGTGATTGAGACACTAGGCTTGTTCATGACCATAAGAGACTGTTGGCTTGTAGTAAACCCTCATATATCTAGACAGTCGTGACCGTATATCGAGGTGGTTTCCATTTCTATATACGTAGCTGGCTATGTTTGCCCCCGCTCTCCAGTATTCTGGTTTTAGGACGTGACACACCCATCACCCACTGTCAGCGCTGTAGGCAGGCCCACATATTAGTCAGTGGGCAGGTTGACTCAGCCTTCCTATTATGGAAGCCGAGCCAAGTCAGCCCTAGCAGCTCAAGTCAAACCAAGCGGCCATCCAAATCCTTGGTGACTTGAGCGGGGCCGTTGGATCCTTGCCACGTGTTAAGTCGTAGATGAGCCGCTCAACCGTATCCCAAGCCAGTTGCCTATGTAAGTATATCTATTCATTTTTTTTCTAGAAAATCTAATTTACTTTAGCCGATTTTGAGGAGTTTGATCTATTGGAGAATCCCGACTTCCCGAGGCGATTGCGGACACCCCCGACCTCAGATTCATATGCCATTTTTTTATTGGATTTGACTTGAGGTAAGCTTTCAAAATATATATTTTATTTTATCATATTTTGTCTCTAAATTTTTGAGGAATTATTTTAGTGTTTCTTGTCTAAAACTCGACACATCGCCCGGTTTTCGAGATCCAGAGAGATTCTGAACTCCGATTCGTGATCTATTTGAAGTTTTGGAAAGCTAACACGACGATCTTCGATATATAATGGCGATATCTTTTGACTAAATTGTAATTTTATGGTATGATCGATTCTGGTGCACTCGTGGCGCTAAAATCTACCAAGTTATACTGTCCAAATCTCGAATTTATGATGTTTGACTAGATAGTCAACGGCATGTCTCGAGTTACATGCCATGGTTTCCAAAATTAGAAATATGACTTTCTATGGCCAAACTTCTTTGTTTAGATTTTGTTTAGGTTATTATTAGGTTAAAGTAGGTTTTTAAATTATTTATTCTAGAATTAATTAATATTAGATAAGGAAACCCATTAGCCACTTATTACATAATTTTAGAATTAGAATATTAGATTTGACTTGTGGTTTTTGTGTACGGTTCATGGTACAATGTGCGTTACGGGTTGACAGCTTCTCGATCGACATTCCCCTTATCCTCTACTTGTGAATACAGTTTGTTCAAGGGTTCAGGCAAGTACAGTATTGCATTATGTTTTGGTACATTATAATACTTTCTTTATCGTTTTCTTGTTTGATATTCCATTGAGACACGATGATGACACGGTAGGCTTATTGTATCCTTCTTATTGCATCATAGACCGTTATTAATTATTAGTGAGTCAGGAGGGGAAATACTCGGTAAGTACGTGAACAAACCCAAATACCATTACCGAATGATAGCTAAGTCATACACCTCACGTATGAGTTGGTCGTACCAATTATCGAATGATAGCCATCTATGATGTGCTGTATTAGCCAGCCGTTCACGTATTAAAAGGTATTTCACACACACAATCGTTTCTATTTTTCATGATCTTAGTTCAGTTCTTATCTTCATGTTCCTTTTCCATCAGTCACTCATTCATAATTATTACTTTCTATGTCTAGTTCATATCTTGCTAGTTCTTTACACGTTTTTTATCGTTACTATTTTTATTATTTCTAGCTTATTTTGTGCTAACAACATTAAATACAATATGGTTGTACTTTGCTCCTTTTCTGACTGGGTCATTGATACAGGTGAGGATGACGTGCTTCCTACTTTTGTGCTATGGATCATATGGGGGGAGATAGCGACTCGAAGGCCAAAACCCTAACAGACTAGTTAGATAGAAGTGTTGATTCAATATTGTGAGTTGTTGTATTTTTCTTCAGTGTAAAACTTGTGAATATTGTAATTTTGATTTAGTTATTGTGAATGAGCAATTTGATTTGTTTTATTGTATTTGAGATTTATATTGGGACCTAGACAGCGTACTACTGTCGATGTTACGGTGTAGGCTGGACTTGGTTACGAACTCGTATCTGAGAAGCGGGTACGGATCGTGACAAATTTTTTTGGTGGCCCATGCAGGTCTGTTTTTGCAAAATTGTGCGAACTCGTGGTAGTACTATATTAGTCGTACTACTGCGAGCCTGCGATTAGGATGCTCATTCACAATTAAGATTGATTTGATTTTAGATGAATGACGAGGACTAGGAGTCCTTTATTCAATTTGACCCTTGGGTAGTGAAGATTGTTAAATAGGCCATGTGATTTAGACAATGATTTATTGAATTCTAGGCCCTATTGGATAAATATAGGATTTTTTCTAGGAGAATATGTTATTTTGTTTTGACATTATGGTAGGATCAAAGGTGGGTAGACTATTCGCTTTGTAAGTTAGGTCTTCCTAGAATTTATGCACTAACCCTGATAAATTGTTCCAATTTTCTTTTGCCCTCTTTAGATATCATCCTCATGTCGTAAGGTCCCAATTAATTACTTTTTCCCCCATTTTGCCATATTTTATAATTATGCCTCTGTTATCTATATATGAATCTCGCATTAGTTGTTTTATTTAAACTTTCCTTCAACCATTTGAATAACGATGAGATAGAGATTAGAATGTTTATAATTCTCTGATTTTCAGTTATTTTCTCCCTAATCAATCATTTTATTTTCAAGAATTGAGACTTATAGTAGAGATACTTACACTTTTCATATCTTGATTGTCTTGGAACTTGTTTGAATTTTTAGAAGTTCCTTTGAGATTCTTATGAATATAGTTGGAATAATTTTTCGATGACTTACAATGGCAGGGCAGATGCGCATTATTCTCTTTTATTTGAATTATGGATATTGTGGGTTTACTGCAGCCAGCAGTGCACTGGCGTGGCATGGCCCCTAAAGTTGAAATAAGTTTAAGTAAGCATAAGTTATCAAATATTTCTAAAACTATATCCTAGTTGTGTTATTTGATCCTTTGATTTATTACGTCAATATTGGATCGAGTTGATAAAGTGTTTGATACCATATTATACTTGAGTCATGGAACCAAGCGTTAATTGCAGCCAGATATACAATGGCGAGGAATGGATTCTCGGTTAAATGACTTCAGATATACTTATGATTTTCGAATATCATAGTGACTATATCTTTTATCGGCATATGACTATTAATCTTTCCAAATTGATTTGATGTCTTATTTTTTGTTACCACCTTCTCAACAACTAGTAGTTCCTCATTTCTCTCCTATTTTTCTATTTTTGAATCGTCATCTTTTAAACCTATTTTGGTTTTCCTTCACTAGATTCATAAAACGTATCTAGATTTCGATTCTATAATCGTGCCTAAATAGTTTTGGTTAAATAAAGTTGATCGTGATGAAACAATTTTGATTTCTAATCATTCTTAAATATTTTTGTGACTAGATCATTTCGACTATAATCTGATCGTGCCAATCACATCTTTGCTAGATTTAGATTCTATATGCCTGACCAATTTTGATCATTGATCGAATTATTTTCTTGATTATATTCTTAGCCACGTCTAGTCATGCCTTTGAAATTTCGAGGACAAAATTTTTCTAAGGTGGGTAGATTTGTAAGCCTACTTCCTAATTTTTTATTTATTCATTATTTATGATTACCTTTTAAGGTCATTAGGAGTCGTACCTAAGCTCATAAGAGGGCTATGATCATATGGTTCTTAGATAGTTTATATGAACACTATTTAGCTACTTCATATTTAATATGAATTTTAGATATTTTTTATTATTTCTATTAAGTTTTGTACATTTTCAAGGCTTCTAATATTTACTATGAGGCCATTTGAGACTATTTTGAGATAAAGTATTTTTTTTATTTATACTCTAAAAGGTTAAATATATTTTCTACAATTTTCTAGATTTTTTTGGAATTTTTTAGGATTTTTTTTGATTTATTTAGCTTAGAATTGATTTTAAATCAATTATGTAATTTATTTACACAGTCATCTGCACTGTCAGCATTGTGGGCCCACCCATTAGCCATTGTCAGTGCTATAGGCAGGCCCACATGTCAGTCAGTGGGCGGGCCGACTCAGCCTTTCTATTATGGAAGCCGAGCCAAGTCAGCCCTAGCCGCTCAAGTCAAACCGGGCGGCCATCCAGCCCTTGTGACTTGAGCGAGGCTGTTGGATCCTTGCCACGTGTCAAGCCGCGGACGAGCCGCTCAACCGCCTCCCAAGTCGGCTGCCTATATAAGTAAATCTATGTTCTTTTTTTCAGAAAACTTAATTTCCTTTAGCCAATTTTGAGGAGTTTGATCTATTGGAGAATCCCGACTTCCCGAGGCGATTACGGACAGCCCCGACCTCGGATTCATGCATCATTTTTTATTGGATTCGTCTTGAGGTAAACTTTCAAAAATATATTTCATTTTATCAGATTTTGCTTCTGAATTTCTGGGGAATTATTTTAGTGTTTCTTGTCCAAAACTCGACACGTCGTACGGTTTTTTAGATCCCGAGAGATTCTAAACTCCGATTCATGACCCGTTTAAAGTTTTGTAAAGATAACAAAACGATCTTCGACATATAATTTTTCATAAATTTTAGATGTTCGACGTTTTCTATTTTATTTATTAAGTTAAACTCAGATTTAATCAGTAAATTACCGTTTTAGTTACGGTTAACCATAACGGTGATATCTTTTGACCAAAGTGTGATTTTGCGGCACGATCAATTCTGGTGCACTTGTGGCACTAAAATCTACCAAGTAACACTTTCCAAATCTCGAGTTTATGATATTTGACTAAATAGTCAACGGCACATCTCGATTTGCGTGCCATGGTTTCCAAAATTGGAAATATCACTCTATAGCGAAACTTTCTTGTTTAGATTATGTTAAGGTTATTATTAGGTCAAATCAGGTTTTTAAGTGATTTATTCTATAATTAATTAATATTAGATAAGGAAACCCATTAGCTACTTATCACATGATTTTAGAATTAGAATATTAGAATTGACTTGTGGTTTTCGTGCATGGTTTGTGGTACGATGTGCGTTATGGGTTGACAGATCCAAGATCGGCATTCCCCTCATCCTTTACTTGTGACTACGGTTTGTTCAAGGGTTCAGACAAGTACAGTATTAGATTACGTTTTGGTACATTATAATACTTTCTTTATCGTTTTCTTATTTGATATTCTATTGAGACACGATGGTGACACGGTAGGCTTATTGTATCATTGACCGTTATTGATTGTTAGTAAGTCAGGAGGGGAAATACTCAGTAAGTACGTGAACAAACCCGAATACCACTACCGAATGATAGCTAAGTCATACACCTCACATATGAGTTAGTCGTACCAATTATCGAATGATAGCCATCTATGATGTGCCGTATTAGCCCAGTCGTTCACATATTAAAAGGTATTTCGCACACACAGTCGTTTCCATTGTTCATGATCTTAGTTCAGTTCTTTATCATCATGTTTCTTTTCCATCAGTTATTTGTTCATGATTATTACTTTCTATGTCTAGTTCATATCCTGCTAGTTCTTTATACGTTCTTTACGGTTACTATTTCTTATTGTTTCTAGCTTATTTTATGCTAACAACATTAAATACAATATGGTTGTACTTTGCTCCTTTTCTGACTGGATTGATATAGGTGAGGATGATGTGCTTCCTACTTTTGCGCTATGGACCATACGGGGGGAGATAGAGACTCGAAGGCCAAAACCCTAGAAGACTAGTTAGATAGAAGTATTGATTCAATATTTTGAGATGTTGTATTTTTCTTTAGTGTAAAACTTATGAATATTATAATTTTGATTTAGATATTGTGAATGAGCAATTAAATTTATTTTATTGTATTTGATATTGACATTGGGACCTAGACAGCGTACTACCGTTGATGTAGTAGCATAGGCTGGACTTGGCTACGAACTCGTATCCGAAAAGCGGGTGCGGGTCGTGACACATGTTACGCTGGTTTCCCCGAAAATCAAGGACACGTTGGAGACATGCTTTCTTTATGAACCGTTGGTCGTACCCAATCCTTTATGGCAAGCCAAAGTTGAACATAAGAAGGGAAGTGGTACTACAACTGTTATTCGTCAAGATGGACTCTCTCCACCCTTAGGGAAAGTCTACGTGTTAACAAGGGAGTCAACAACCGTCGCTTATGACAATTTTCACCCAGAATGTAAGAGTGTCTAACACTTAGGTAGGTGGAGAGAAGCTATGGACTATACCAAGAAATCCAAGTGATCCATTATTAATATTTTGGAAGCGAAAAATAAATTTGTCTTCAATATCAAGAGGAGAACTCCGGTTCACTGGGAGTTTGTCCATAACTTAGATTATGGGGATATGGCCCGTATGTAGGTCATGTGGGACACCAGAGTTTAGAAAGGGGAAGTCAGCCACTATTTGTACCAATTGATTACCATTAAATTCATCAATAGGGGAGGTCTCGAAATTGTATCCGCAACGGTTTATAGGCATAATAACCGAATTCAGCGAAGGAGGCTATGGAGAGAGATCTCCGTCATCAGCAACATGGTGGGGGGCAAATTGCCTTTACTCATAGTGGAAGACTTTAATACTATTATGTATGCCAATAAAAAGAAAGGGGGCATCATGTTCAAGAAGCTATTCTTGAAGAATTTTAAAGCTGCATCTTATCCTCTTGTCTTACTTGTATGCCTAAGTCAGGCCACATCTGGACGTGGCATAATCAGGCTATCCATAATCATATTTTCATATAATTAGACCGTTCTTTCTGCAATGGTCGATGGCTTGACGTCTTTCAAATTTATGGAGCGGTTTGCCTACCCCTGGCACCAGTGACCATTCCCCTATTGTCATCAGACTGTCGGAGCAATCGGTATTCAAAGGGAGGCCTTTTAGATTTAATAATGCATGGTGCCATAAGGAGGGGTACGATGAAGTGGTTTAACTTGGCTAGAACTCACCTATTCGTGGTACTGCTCAATTCAGGGTCGTTTCAAGGCTTAAATGCACCAAACAAGGCCTTAAGGCCTGGAACAGAGAGCACCAAGCAATATCTCTTCAGGAGCTTGAAGAGAATCTTGAGAATATCCAAATGAGAGCCCATTCTGATCCCTCCAACCCTGATATCAATGAAAAGGAAGTTGCTCTTCAGGAACTCCTGTGCAGGGAAAGGTTCCTGGATAAGCTTCAAGTTAGATAACGGGCGAAATCTAATTGGCTCATATATGGTGATAGGTGTTCTAAGTTTTTTCATGCCACAGTTAAAGCTAGACAACATCAGAATGCCATTCATGGACTTCTAAACTCTAATGGGGCCAATATTATGGAGGCGAATATAATTAGTATTGAAGCGACCAAATTTTTCAAGGAACTTTACCGTCAGACCGACTATCAGACCATTTTCCTCCATTGTGTGTTTAAGAAGCTGGTGACAGGACAAGATAATCTGGTCGTATGGAAGCCAATTTCTATTGATGAAATTGATTCTATTGTCAAGAAGGCGGATCAGAATAAGTCTTCAGGACCGGATGGATTTGGTGCTGCTTTCTTCAAGAAACACTGGAGTATGCTCAAATTCGAGATCCTAGAAGCGGTCATTGAATTCTTTGAATTGGTTCAACTACTCAAGGAACTTAATCATACTTTTGTGGTTCTGATTGCTAAGGTAGAGGGAGCATCCTCTCTTGGGGACTTCAGGCGTATTGCGTGTTGTAATTTCCTGTACAAGATCATCATCCAACTGATGTACGACCGGATGAGGCCGATTATGAAAGAGCTTCTCTCTCCTAACCAAGCTACCTTTGTTAAAGGTAGATCTATATCAGATAACTGTTTACTAGTCCATGAACTGGTGAGGGATTTCAATAAGCAAGGGGGAACAAAGCTTGTCTCCAATTAGATCTAAGGAAGCTTATGACTTGGTCAACCGTGACTTTCTATGTCACATTATGCATTGTATGGGATTTGATACTTAGTGGGTGGACAGGGTACGGTGTATATGTTCTCCATCTTTTTCGATTCTGATATAGGGTCAGCCAGAAAGCTTCTTCAAGAGTTCTAGGGATATTAGACAAAGAGATCCGTTGTCACCCTACCTTTTTGCCATTGTGATGGAGTTCCTCTCTTGCTTGATTGATGATGTAGTCCTAGAGGAAGAAGTTATCCCGCAGTTTAAGAAGACGAACCTGATTGTTTCTCATCTGATATATGCGAATGATCTGTTAGTGTTTGTGGAGCCTTCCGATAGGACTATCGATGCTCTTAGGGGTGTTTTTGTCAAACTTGAAAGGTGGTCGGGTTTACAACTGAACAAAAATAAAAGCAAGATGTTCCTTAACAGGACTTGCAGAGACAAGATAACATGGCTAGAAAAGATGGACATTTATGAGGGTACACTTCTGGCTAAATATTTAGGGCTGCATCTGTCTATCAACCATGCCACTTATGCAGACTGTCAGGGTATCCTCAACTACACTCAAGCTAGGTTGGCAGGATAGCAGGCTCAGATTCTATCATTTGGGGGTCGGATAGAACTTATCAGGGCGGTCATCTCAGCTATTAATTTGTACTGGCTCCAGGCTATCATAATATCTATAGCCACTATTCACAAGATAGAACGTATGTGTGATAATTTTCTACGAAAAGGTGGTATTCATGCGATCAGTGGAAGGAGTTATGTAGGCCTAAGAAAGAGGCAAGTGTAGGCTTGAGGGCGCTTACTCTTCTTAGGAAAATGGCCTCTTATAAATTGTTTTGGAGATTCCTCTCTAGGAAGTCTCTAAGGGCGAATTAGGTCAGAGGGAGATACTTTTGTAAAGGTGATTTCTGGTCTGCCAAGATCACTAACAACTTCTCGGTGACGATTAAAATGCTGATAAGGTTGAGAATCTCGGTTAAACCTAGACTGACTAGGGTTATTTGCCATGGAAACCAAACTAGTTTGTGGCATGATCCCTGGATCAATCATAATAGTTTGATTGATAGGGAAGGTTGGCATGTTTGCGAGCTAAGAGGATCCACTGAACATGTTAATTACCTTATCCAGGAGGGTGAATGGTCCTTATAAGGTCGCTTGATAGAGGCGGCTCATGCGAATGATATTCGGGAAGTGCAAATAGACCGGATGGGCACAAAGGACTACTGGATTTGGGAGGATATGGATAAAGGCCTTTCTACTTTAGGAAGGCCTTAAACCAAATCAGGAACAAACATGCGAATGTGGACTGGGTAGATCTGGTCTGGACGAAAGAAGGCACGGTCAAGAATTTCTTATGTCTATATAAGATGATCTGTAATCGCTTACTCACTAGGGACCGTCTTAGCATGCTTGGGGTGGACTGTCCAGACAAAAAATGTTGCTTATGTAGGCACATGGATGAGTCCAGGGACCATCTTTTCTTCTGCTACGATTTTGTTTGGAAGATCTGGAACTAGCAGCGCAAATGCTTTGGGCTTCCTTATGCAGAACAAAAAACTATATCTACTTTGAATGAGGTCAAAGCTCACAAAGGAAAAGGACCTAGAGAGTATAGATGGCTAAGGCTGATTTTCGGTGCGGTGGTGTGGCATGTCTGGAGAGAACGAAACCAACGCATTTTTGAGGGCCTAGCCACCAGTATAATCATTGTACAAAGAAAAATACAATGGGATAATAGTTCTGTAATGCCTGCTTTTGTTTTTAATAAAATTTACCTTCTTCAAAAAATAGAAATATAATATATATATATATATATAGTGTAATCCAGTCAAATTGGCTTGTGGGGAAGGAAATGGTGTAGATTGTATTTTGGAAAATGTTCCATGAGCTTTTGTTGTTAAAAAAAAGATCAGAATGTAAATAAGAACATTTATTTTGATGTTGTTTTGTAAAAGTTGATTATGCAAAATTTGAAGAAAAATCTAAAGGAAGGTTTAATTCGTAAAAAAATTGAAATATATCTTTACTAACATAAGGTTAATTGGAAATGGCTCAAAACTGAACTGTCTAAACTGTTTGTATATACTCCAATAGTTTTTTTTAAATAACTATTTATTTAACTACATCATATGATTTACTTATTATTAAATAATTCTAATTCAAGTAGTTAAGTTGTGAGACATTTGTTTTGGTTGCCTAAGTCCAATTCCTAGGGACTATAATATATATAATAAATTTATATTTTATTTTTGTTCAATAATTTTTTTAAGTGCTTGGAATGCATAATAAGATTTAAAAATTTGCTATTTATCCCTCCAAAATATCCCTTCAAGGTATCCCACCTTATGTAACAGCTTACGTGTCCTCTGATATGGTAGCTGACAAGGCAAATTTTAAATTTAAATTAACATTAAGACTAGTATTTTAATTAAATTAACATTAAAGGTTAAAATCAAAATTAAAATTAAAATTAACGTTAACTCTAACCTTAAATTAAAGTTTTAAATTAAAATTAAAATTAAAATTAACATTAAAATGAACATTAATATTAACATTAAAAAATGGGTAGTTAATTTTTTTGGTTAGAATTTGTCATATAAGCTGACATGTCAGATGCTACGTAAGCTGCCACGTAAAGAGGGATAGCTTGGACGAACATTTTGGAGGTACGAATAACATCAAGGTGTTAGGTAGGCTGTTCTGGGCCGGCCCGGGCCCAGGTCAAACAGGATTTGACCGGGCCCGATCCGGGCCTGGCTCAAACCTTTCGTGATAGCGGGCCGGGCTAACCAGGAGGGGTGTAGGCTGGACCCAGCCCAGCTCCGGGGCCCGGTTTGATCGGGCCGGGCCAGTTCAGCGCTGGACCGGACGACGGTTTGAGTTAAAAAACCCAAAAAAACAAACATTTCAATTCTAATAAAATGTAAGAGATAGAAATAAAAAAAATTATTAACCTTAACATAAATTAATATACAGTTTTGGGCAATTTTTGATTTTTGGACAACTAAATTGTAACATAAATTTGTTAATGTCAACTAAATTTTAAAAAATGTACAAGTTTTTTTTTGGTCTTCCGTCGTCCTTCGTCTATCTCTATTACTCAGCTCCTCCTTCATTGGTGTCCTCCAAGGTAAGAGACTCAAATTCTTGTTCGCTGATATCGGTATTTTTATCTCTTGAGTTTTGGGTTCGTTCTTCTGCACGAACCCAGTCTTGAACGCAGACGTATACTTCCAAGATATCTGGCAGCATCCCTCTCCTCTTCTTTCTTAGTATCCTTGAACCTGCACTAAAACAAGATTTTGATGCTACCGTGGACACTAGGATCATTAGTATATCGTGTGCTATAGAAGAAAGTATAGGATACTTTTTTTTGTGTCTTTTCCACCATTCTAAAATGGAAAAAATGAGTTGGAGTTTTATCATATTCTTCATAAGTATTTAAATATAATGACAATTTCTGAGTTGGTAGGAAAGATTGTTTCTTCCTTTGCAGTACGCTGGCGGAATGTGATAATTTAGCCATAATACCTGAGCTACTACTACCAACTTGAAAGGTCAGGCCGGGTCGGGCCGATACAACTCATTCTTCATAGAAGTAATTAAAGAATCTAAAACATCTTCAATCTCTACTTTTAAGTTACTTACATCTACATTCATGTTTTCATGAAAATTATCTAGCAAAATGAATACGCTATCTAATTTGATCTTCGGATCAAACCGAAGCCAAACAATATAAAAGAGATACTTCACCCCAATATTTTTGAAATTTTGTTTCCATTTTCGAAACAACATAATCAAAACCGAAAACATTTCTATATTTAAAAAATAAATAAAACATGTCAATAATTTCTGTTAGTGCTAGTGAATAAGTTGGATAATAAATGCCAGATAAAGTACATATAGAATTGTAAAATAATTCCAAAAATTCATAAATAGAAATAGCAATTAACCAATCATTTTCAGTAACTTGATAATCAAAACCAGGATTAACATTACAATAATAAGTTATAACATCTTTAGATCTAATGCAAGATTTCAACATTAAATATGTACAATTTCATCTAGGTGCATCCTTAACAAATCTTCTCAAAGTTATACCATATTGTGCACACAAAGTTTTGAAAGCTTGTTGTCTACTTATAAACTGGTTTAAACTTTGTAGACATAATCTAAGAGTTTCTAAATTTGTATGAAAATATTGAAGATATTCTTGTACAACTAAATAAATGATATGACAAGCACATCTAACATGAAACCAATGTCCTTCCACTATAGGTAAAAATTGTGAACTTAAAATATACCAGTTAGGATCATGCCCATTAGGAGCTAATGATTTGTACTGCTTGCATTGACCTGTCCTGCATACAGTGTACATATTAACCACTGCATCCATTTTTTAGTCCTATTTTATTTGGCCTTCTCAGATGGAACAATCTGTTGATATATTTAGAATGAGAATATGTTATATTTAGTATGGGAATATCCTGAGGACATATTTGGGATGCCATAATCTGCCACAGGATATTCCATTGGATATTCTATCATGTAAAGGCTATATAAAGCCTATAAGATTATTAATGAAATTCATCAATCAATCTCAACATGGTATCAAAGCCACCTTTCCACAAACCCTAATCCTAGCTGCTACCAAAACTCTAACCTAACCTTTTCTCCCTTTTCCTCCCACTATCCCTTCCCGCTGCAGCTGCCGCTCCCGATGCTGCTGCCGCTGCCGCTGCTGCTGCGGCTACTGCTGTGTCGTTGCAGCCACTGCTGCCGCTACCGCTACTGCTGCTGCCACTGCTGCTGCCGCTGTACGCGCTACCCCCCTCTTTCCGTACGTAGGAGGAGACGATGAGGATGAAGAAGACACCGATACCTAGATCTGATATAATCAGACATGTTCGGATGTAGGAGAGGACGACGAGAACGAGCGTGAGTCATGGAGCAAGCGTGACGTGATCGAAGAAGAAGCATCGATGGAGGCGATCCTCAAGAAGCTAGATGCTACAGATGTTGCGACGTTGATGAAGTTGTCGGCTGGTAAGAGCACGACACGAACGTTGCCAAAGTTGGAACCTCCCTCCATCGATCTAAAGCTGGATGGACCAGCCACCTATCTAAGTTGGTCACGGTGGGTAAGAAGAACTCTTGCAGGAAAGAACCTAGAGGGATTCTTGACGGGCGAGAAGACAGAGCCAGACGAAGGCTCGATAGGACGCGACGAGTGAAAATCCACTCATATGGTAATTTACATCTAGCTTCTCAATTTCTTAGTCCAGTCTGTTGCCTCCACAGTAGATGGCATTGAGATGGTAAAAGATGTGTGGGAGAAGTTGAGCAGAACCTATAATGGTGTGGAAAACAACTTACGGATCTTCCAAATAAAAAGGAGATCGACGACACCGTACAGGAAGAGAAGACGGTGCAGGAGTACGCCACAGAGTTGGAGCGTCTCTGGCTGGATTATGATTACTCCTCAAAATGGGCAAGCTGCAGGGACCCAACGTGCAAGGAAAGACATGTGCGTCTGCAGGAGAGGATGATGAAATTCCTCAAAGGGCTGACTACAGCATTCACACAAAGGACAGCCTTACTCCTCGCCCAACCAGAGATTCCTAGTCTCGAGGAGGCTATCTCAGCCATGATCTAGGAGGAGACGTGCATCAGACTACAGGCGGGGACATATGGTCCCTCCAAAGCAAATTCAGCACTAGCGATTACTAGCTCGGACGACACAGGATCCAAGGGAGAGCCCTGGCAACATAATCGGCAGTGCTACAACTGCGAAAAGATGGGACATCATCGGTACGCTTGTACCAAACCACCTAAGGAGGGAGACTCAGGTAGTGGACGTGGATGAGGATATATTGGACGTGGTCATGGTCGAGGGGGTCGACGAGGCGGCCGAGGAGGGTATCGGGCAAACCTGCTAGTAGCAGAAGGGAATGGAGGAGCTGCTAGCACCTTTACTGAGGATGATCAGGTACTACTGGACATGCTGGAGAGAAAGCAGAGAGCATCAGCCGAGGGAGACAGGAGGAGTAAAACAGAGGAGGAATCTACTCCATTCTTCGTTGGAGGCAGTACCGCTATGTATGTCCACCCATCAGAAGGTACTGACGAGTCACTTGCTCTTGTATCAATGTCTTCTCTTAAAACGTCAGACTGGATTATCGACTTAGGAGCATCTCGACATGTGACCGGTAATGCTAGTGAGTTTTCTTCATACACTCATCTAGTATCAGCAGACACCATTCAGACTACAGACGATACTTTCCATCCAGTGGTCGGTAAGGGTGCTGTTAATTGTACATGTTCAGTAAGATTATCTAATATTTTACATGCTCCGTCCTTTCCAGTCAGTCTTCTGTCTATTAGTTCTATAATTCTTCAACTTAAATGCATTGTTTCTTTTGATATTCCTAAGATGATCTTCCAGAAGAATGGGACGGAACGAAGACTTAGGACTGGCACTTGGCATGAGGGACCGTGGTACCTAGATCGAGAAGGATTGGACTCAGCATTGGTATCTATGGCAGAGAAGGCTGGAATGGGAGAGCTGCAGCAGAGAACTAAAGATAATTTGATACTTCATCATAGGAGGATGGGACATTCTTTCTTTGATACTCTAAGTAAGTTGTATCCAGAGATTTATGCAAAAACAAATAAACAAAAATTAGTATGTGATGCATGCGAGTTACAAAAACTTACTAGAAGCTCATATGTTTGTACTGGTCATAAGAGCTCTTTTGCTTTTGAGGTAGTACATTTTGATGTTTGGGGTCCATGTGCTACTAACACTATGAATGTGTATAAGTATTTTGTTTCCTTTATTGATTCTGCATCTCGTTTCACCTGACTGTATCTGATAAAAAATAAGAGCGATATATCTGCCTATTTTCGGGATTTTCATAAGCATGTCCAGACTCAGTACAATGCAGTGGTGAAGGTACTGAGGTCTAACAATAGAATGGAGTATACTAACAAGACCCTTGGAGAGTACTTATCAGCACATGGAATACAGTATCAGACCACTTGTGCATACACACCAGCACAAAATAGAGTAGCAGAAAGGAAGAACCAACACCTTCTGGAGACCGCAAGAAGTATGATGATCGACATGAATGTCCCATAAAATCTATAGGGGCATGCAGTGTTGACAGCAGCTCAACTTATCAATATGATGCCTTCAAAAATCCTCGGATGGAAGTCCCCATGTGAAGTATTGCGAGGCAATAATAGTGGGATACTTCCACTGAAGGTGTTCGGATGTGTATGTTTTGTGAAAGACAACAGATCATCAGTTGGAAAACTTGATCCTAGAGCGGTCAAGTGCATCTTTGTGGGCTACTCAACAACTCAAAAAGGGTATGTGTGCTGGAGTCCAGTAGAGAAGAAAAAGTTTGTTAGTATGGATGTTCACTTCCGGAAGCATGAGCCATATTACCGCCAGGAGGGAACTTCACACAACACGCCTAATACTACCAGTATAAGGCGAGAGGGGGAGATAGAGAACTTTGTGGTAACGGATTTAGAAATTTGGCACAGAGGCACGGTTGAGGAGGAACATGAAGGTGAAGCAGAACAGGGGGAGGAGATGAGAAGTGTTAGGCCTACGGCTCAGGGGGAGTTACTTACCTATAGCAGAAGAGAGAAGCAAACTGCAGGACCAGTACCTACAGTGCCAATGCTAAGTCCTCTGCCTGCATCTGTCCTAACTCCTGAGACACCTACACCACCATCCTTCTCATCTACACTACCATCCTCCTCAGGTGATATCATTCCTCCTACATCTTCCACACCACTATCTCCACGAAGGACTACTCGCAGTAATACGGGAAATCCTTCGGACTGATATGGTTAGAAACTTGCTAAGTTTGTTTATTATGACCATATCTCTTCTTCTTATGGAGCATTTATAGCATCTTTAGATAGTATTACTGTACCTAACAATTGGCAGGTTTCCAAGAACGATCTAAAGTGAAAAGCGACGATACACGAGAAGTTGGGAGCTCTTGAGAAGAACTACACTTGGGAGCTGGTGAGACTGCCAGAAGGGAAGAGAGCAGTCGGATGCAAATGGATTTTTACGGTGAAACAGAACCCAGATGGACAGGTTGATCGCTACAAAGCTCGACTGGTGGCAAAAGGATACAGTCAGACGTACGACATTGACTATGACGAGACCTTTGCACCAGTGGCAAAGATAAGCACTATCAGGACCTTGATCTCTCTGGCAGCCAATGGAGGATGGAAGCTACACCAAATGGATGTGAAGAATATAGTTCTTCATGGGGATCTAGTGGAGGAGGTGTACATGGAGATACCACCAGAATTCGGTACCAATCAGACAGAAGGCAAGGTCTGCAGACTGAAGAAGTCCCTCTATGGACTGAAACAGTCTCCTCGAGCATGGTTTGACAGGTTCAGGAGAGCAATGATAGGGATGGGATATTAGCAGATCAATGCTTATCATATTGTCTTCTTCAGACTAAGTGGAAGCCACATCACCATGCTTGCGGTGTATGTAGATGATATGATTATTACAGGCGATGATGAGCAGAAGATCGCCCAACTCAAAGAGAAGCTTGGCAAGGAGTTCGAGGTGAAGGATCTTGGCCCTCTTCGATACTTCCTCGGGATTGAGATTGCTCGAGATACAGAGAAAATTGTTCTTTCTCAGAGAAAGTACACACTGGACCTGCTTACGGAAACATGGATGATGGGATGCAAACCAGCTACGACACCGATAGACTAGAAGTTCAAACTGGATGCTGAAGCTGGAGAACCAGTTGACCGGGATAGATATCAGAGATTAGTGGACAAGTTGATCTACTTGAGCCACACTCGACCTGATATCAGCTTGTGGTCAGTGTAGTGAGCCGCTATATGCATGACCCCCGGAAGAGTCATATGGACGCAGTGTACCAGATTCTGAGGTACTTAAAGGGAGCCCCCAAGAAGGGACTATTTTTCAGAAGAAATAATCATGTGAGCATCGAGGGCTATTATGATTCTGACTGGCTAGCTATGTTGACGACAGAAGATCTACATCGGGATACTGTATATTTGTAGGAGACAACTTGGTCTCTTGTAGGAGTAAGAAGCAGTCAGTGGTTGCCAGATCAACAGCTGAAGCAGAGTATAGAGCTATGGCCTTGGGAGTCACAGAGCTATTGTGGTTGAAAAATATGCTGATGGAGCTGAAGCTGGACCAGGGAGCCAAGATGAAGCTTTGGTGTGACAACCAGTCAGCTATTAGTATTGTCAACAATCCAGTACAGTATGACAGAACCAAGCATATTGAGATTGACAAATTCTTCATCAAAGAAAAGCTGGATGGTGGACTACTAGAGCTGGGCTATGTTCCAACCAAATATCAGGTAGCATACGGATTGACCAAGGGGCTTAACTCTATCAGCATGATAAGAGGATGTGACAAGATGGGCTTAGTGAATATCTTTCGCCCATCTTGAGGGGGAGTGTTGATATATTTAGAATGAGAATATATTATATTTAGTATGGGAATGTCCTGAGGATATATTTGGGATGTCAGAATATGCCACAGGATATTTTATTAAATATTCTATCATGTAAAGGCTATATAAAGCCTATAAGATTATCAATGAAATTCATCGATCAATCTCAACAAAATCCCTTGGACATCTATAGGTTCAGTTCAAACCTTTAAGTATCTGTTACATCATATGTTCAGTGGGATTGGGATGTCCTATATATATATATATATATATATATATATATATATATATATATATATATATATATATATATATAAAAAAAAAAAAATATATATATATATATATATATATATATGAAAAATATATATATTTAATATATATATATATATATATATATATATAAATATAAAAAAAAAATATATATATATATATATATAAAATATATATATATATATGTGTGTGTGTGTGTGTGTGTGTGTGTGTGTGTGTGTGTGTGTGTGTGTGTGTGTGTGTGTGTGTGTGTGTGTGTGTGTTTTTATGTATCAAACATTTGAATGAGATATCTCTTCATGTCCAGTCTTAGGATATCATTAGTTCGAATTCTCAGGAGATTAGTTATGCTCATAACCTTCCTAGTATAGGCTATTTAAGCTCTGTTTAGGTAAGGGTACATGGGGAATGATGTATCTATGTGTATCTAGTTTGATTTGAGTTTAGTATAAACCTTATTTTGAGTATCAGCCACTGGTATGGTTGTAGGGTGTGTTGGTGTCATGAGAATGAGAGTGATAGCAGTGCATGAAGTAAAGGGGACTCGAATGACAGAGGTTAGGGGACTGACTTGAATGTTGATTAGAGTGTGTTTATATATGCAGTATATAGAAGGTCAGCCACATGATGTAATTGTGGATAAGCCCTGTCTCTTGGCTACAAGCAGTAGATAGGATATGGTGAATAGAAAGAGTCATGTGCAGGTGGATGACTACAGTATAAAGAGAAAAATCAAGGGAGTGAGTGTGTTAGAAGGGGATTTGAACTTGTTGCAATATATGTACATATGTGTGATAGACAGGAGAAATGAAATAGGATATTGGATGGGCAGGGTGTGTCTCAGATGGGGGAATGCTTTAGCCTCTATTAAAAGGGAATCACAAACCTTGTATCAGTCATCATATGAGAGATGACTGATATGACTTCAGTGTTACATTTGTTTGGATTTGGATAGAAGAGGGAGTACCAGTTAGGTAAAAGATTAGTGTCAAGGAGGGGGGTCCTGTTAGACAGATTGGGGGCTTAGGCAATAAGCCACTTGGCCTATTCAACTAATTAGACAGCAGTTATTAGGAAGATGGTATATGTACATGTATTAGCTTCTCTCTAAAATGCATTTCTTTCTTAAACTCTGCATATTGGTGTCTTTCCATTTTCCTTTTTGGTCATATTGTAAGGAAGTCAGATCCTTGGGTTAACCTGTCCAGATTCTTCACTACCTTACCATTCAACCCATTTCCCATATGGCAGTACAGTAGGTTAGAAGGTTTGGGGGAAAGTTTAGTTGCATTAGTTAAAGTAATACATATAGGTATTATTGATTGGGATGTGTGGATGAATGTCTATATTGGTGTGGGGATATTACATATCCAAAGCAGCAGTGATAGGTAGGTATATAGAAGTGACTTTACTGTAATTGGTTAAGGAGTGTATACTTGTGTATAGAAATGTGAGTGGGGTATCTTGTGAAGAAGATTTGGGGGCTTTTTCCTGTGTGCCCAGGTAAGGAGAGGGAAGTCTGGTGTGGCTGGTTACGAGAGAGGCATAGGCAGGGTAGGAGGTGATGTGTTCAGATATATGATGAGTTATGGAGGGTATTTAAGATAGTGTCTTTCGAGTGACACTACTATTTAGTGTGGTAACATGCAGACATTGCTCTGCATCAGCAGGGTTAACCTGCAAGAGGCAGGAAGCCACTGTCTTGGGCAAAACAGGAGGCTAAGTCTTGATAGCAGGTTGTAAGTGGGATTATAAGTATTGTGTGTCAACCTATTTACTTATATATATATATATATATATATATATATATATATATATATATATATATATATATATATGAGAAATTCTACAATACATCCACCCATTTTGGACGTATCGATACATCCGAAATCTGGACCGTTGGATGTTAATCCAACGGTTCAGATTAAATTCAGATGAAATAATGCAGGAGACATCATTTAATGTTGTTTTTGACTTTTGACCTCTTGTTAACTTGCTATAGCAGGTCATTCTTTAATGCAATTTTTCAATGAACACCCTAAATTAACTCATATTTACTTTCTCTTTCGTCCAGGAATTTAATATTTTGTGCAACTACGTATATAAAACAATAATTGTGTGTCGACCGGAAAGGAAGGACACAGTGTGTCCAGGTCTGTAGGCTATGTAGACGACTTCACCACCGCCGCTGGCGATCTAGATGGTGACACCGACGACAAATGGTACATTTAGGACGGAGAATGGTACATTTAGGAAGCTGATAAAATCTCGTTCTCTCAAATCTCTTCTTTGTGTAAATTAAATCCAAGGAGGACACAATCCCTAAGGACATAGTGTGTCCAGGTCTGTAGGCGATGTAGACGACACCACCGCCGTTGGCGATCTAGATGAGGACACTGACGACGAATGGTACATTTAGGACGGAGAATGGTACATTTAGGAAGCCGATAAAAGCTCGTTCTCTCAAATCTCTTCTTTGTGTAAATTAAATCCAAGGAGGACACAATCCCTAAGGACACAGTGTGTCCAGGTCTGTAGGCGATGTAGACGACACCACCGCTGTTGGCGATCTAGATGAGGACACCGACGACGAATGGTACATTTAGGACGGAGAATGGTACATTTAGGAAGGAGAATGGTACATTTAGGACGGAGAATGGTATATTTAGGATGGACAATGGTACATTTAGGAAGCCGATAAAAGCTCGTTCTCTCAAATCTCTTCTTTGTGTAAATTAAATCCAAGGAGGACACAATCCCTAAGGACACAATATGTCGAGGTCTGTAGGCGATGTAGACGACACCAGCACCGCTGGCGATCTAGATGAGGACACCGACGACGAATGGTACATTTAGGACGGAGAATGGTACATTTAGGACGGAGAATGGTACATTTAGGAAGTCGATAAAAGCTCGTACTCTCAAATCTCTTCTTTGTGTAAATTAAATCCAAGGAGGACACAATCCCTAATTTTAGTTATTGCTTAGCTGAGTCTGCTTAGTTGTTGTAAAATTGTGGTATTGCTTCTGTGACACTTTCATCTTTAATCTCATATTTTCTATGAATATGTGTTCTGTTTGATTTTGATTTAGTAATCTTTCCATAATTAGTTTTTTTGTTTCATCTAATAATTTAATATTTTTTTATAAAGCTACAGGCCGTGGTGGTGGTGGCAGAAGGAAAAACGGAGATGAAGAAGGAAAGAAGAAGAAGTTCCGGTTCACGGCGGACTTCGTCGAGTTCCTCAATCAAGCGGAATTAAACCTCTTATAGAGTTCCTTAATTGAATTTGATCATGATAACCTTTTATATTTTTCAAACGGCTAGTAGAATATTCCTCGAGCCCTCCTCAATCAAACGGCTAGTAGAATCTTTCTCGAGCCCTCCTCAATCAAACGGCTAGTAGATTGTTTGCTAGTCTCAAAATTTATTTATCTTTCCATCTTCCTCACTTTTTGTACTTCTCTCTTGCTATATATACAATAGTTTTCTTGTTTCATAGTACTATTATTCATTCTGAAATACATAGAATAGTTTTCTAAAATACAATAGTTTTCTTGTTCTCAAGATGTCTACTCGTGTGGTAGGAAATGTAGAAGACGTAGAAGATTGGTTGCCAGCTCCAAATGAAACCTTCATTCCGCGTATGTTGCGCAAGATTGAAGAATATTTGTCGACGATTTCAGCTGAAGTTGTAAAGATCAATTCTAAGCTTTGTTCATTAGAAATTGAACAAATAAATTTATTTTGGCGTTTTGAGAAGAATATTGAAGAATCTCCAGCTTTGAAGAAGGCATCTTCATATGGAACATTTAATAATGTGAAGGTGGTTTCCTTTGAATCTTCTTCCGATGAGGAGGACGTGGAGCTACAGTCTCGTAGTAAAGCGTTGGACCGAATTCTCGCATTGTCCCCTACAGAAGAAACTAACTTTAGCAGTTCTTCTAAAAGAATGCGTGGAAATTTAGATCCGGTCACACCATCGAAAAGTTTATCAAGGGGTTCAACCTCGAAGCCTAGCAATTGTACTAGTGGTTCTTTGAGTTATTACGACTATATTTTTGCCGATGATAGACCTGACGAGTAAGTAATATGAGTTTTGATTTAATTCCAACAGTTTTTTCTCCTAATTTATTCGTTTCTTTTCTTAGAGAAATAATATCATCTTGCAACAAAATCTATGTGTCTTGGTTTGAGATGAAGACCATAGCTCCTTTAACGAGAATTAAAAATGGGGTATGTATAGATAGTATATTTCTTCTAAGATGCCATCTATGTTTACTTCGATTCAATCGCTTACATTTTTAATGCTTTATTCAGATTGTAGGCATTGTCTCTGCTCTTCTCACCGCAGAGGAACGAAAAAGAACCTCCAATAAAGCTAATATATGGTTTTTACCAATAAGGATATCGGTGAGTGAGCATTTTATTCTTCAATGCATATGCATTAACAATTTTCTCGCTTGTTTGTCCTTCGTAATGTATTAGTTGATGTGTATGTAGAAAGAAACGTTATCTCCATCCGACAAAAAGCTTCATGAAATATGGAAGAAGTACAAATATTTTAGGATTACATGGGATCTTTAAGCACTTATAACGAGGTATTAATGTATTTCTGTTTAAATATTAATCCTAATTTTTTGAAAATTTACTAATTTGTTTTACCTAATTAATCCTGATTCAGATATACATATCCATTCATTTGTACGAACACTATACTCTTGCAAGAGTTCTGGTTAAAAAAAGGACTGTTGAAATTTGGGACTCACTTGCAACTAAAGATGATCCGATTCAAAACAAAACAGTCATAAAAGAAATAGTAAGCTCATATTCATCAATTTTTATGAATTGGGTACAAGATACGCGGTATACTAATACATATTATATTCTGGTAATTGTAGCTTTCAAATTTGGATCTCTTTCTCGAAGAAGAGATTTTGAAGTTGAGAGATGCTAGGTTCAGCTTTTCTACTTTTACAATAAAACGTCCTTCTTATGTTCCCCGCCAAGGCAATTCTGTTGATTGTGGGATTTTTGTAATTGTATTCATGAAAGACCGATGTAGTCTAAACTACCGTTCTCTCAATGTAAGTCTGAAAATATGTCGTCAAAAACTTACACTTTTAGAGCAATATTTTTGATGTTATGTTTGTTATATGCAGTTTGATGCAGGAATGGAAAGACGTAAAGCTGCTGAATGGATTACAACTTCAGAGCACAATGAAGAGCTAAAAGAAGTCCAATCTGAAATGATTGAATATGGAAACGATGATTTTTTTTTCTTCTTTTATATCTAATGTATGGAAACCCCTAATGTATTATGTTCATTTGTTTTGTTGAGTTGTAATGACATTTTTGCCAAACAGCTTTGATTCTTTTTTATTAAGCAGAATCATTTTTGCCCTTCAAATTAATATAATTAAGCAGAAATGAGTCTTTTGCCCTTCCATCGAATGACATTTTTGTCCTTCTAATTAATTCAAAACACCCCCGAACCCTTCTATTACAAAAAAAAACCGTTTCGATTCTTCCTATTCTTCCATACTCCACTATGTACTCAAACCTAGGTCATTCTCCTTCAAAATCTTCAAACCTTCCTCCCCATTCGCAATCTTCACACCATGTCGGCATCAGCGGCAGAATCATCACCGACAGCATCACCAATTAGAGAAGATGCACGAGTTACAGAAAATCCAAAAGCGATAGACGGAGAACAACTGAAACCCTATTCTAAGATAGTTGCACAAAAGAAAAAGGAAAAAGTTGCTAAACAAAAAGAAGTACAAGAAGAAGTACAAACAGAAGGTATAACTTTGATTTTATGTTCGCAAATTCTGTATATATTATACGGAAAATGACATTCTCCGTCATAAAACGCATTTGAATGTTAAATTCTATCGCCGTTTAATTTGGAACGGAGAATGGCATTCTTCGTCTAACTTGAAACGGAGAATAACATTCCCAGTGTTAAAACACATTAGAATGTTCATTCTCCGTTTTATTTTAAATGGAGAATGACACTCTACGTGTCATTTGAAACGGAGAATGAAATTCTCCGTGTTAGTTTACACGGAGAATGTCATTTCCAGTGTTAAAACCCATAAGAATGGCCATTCTCCGACCTAATTTTTTGTTTTTTTTGTTTTATAGAAAAAAATCTGTCAGGAATAAGGATTCAAGACTTTTCCGTTCTACCTTCAAGCCAATGCTAAATCTTATGGAGGAGGTCAATCAAGATGTTGGCCGTTTACCTGAGCCAGTTATTGGTTCCTTGAAGAATACCGGTTTCTGGAATTTTGTCGAGATTTTCTACCAAAACAGAGTCCACGTCTCCGAAGTGGCCAAGGTAACGGAAGGGCTTGAGAATTTAATTGCAAGTAACACAGAAAAAGAAGATGGCGTCGGGTGCTTTGAATTGAGCACCATTGTTAAAATTGTGCCAAGTGTCGACGATATAGCAGTCATATTCGATCTACCGCTGAATGAAGAAAGCGATGATGATATTTTTTACAGAAGATTGATAAAGGAAAAACAACAGCAGCCCACACCACCAGCATCATTGAGCCTGTGTAGAGATCACTTCACAAGATTGCTGGCTAATACTAAGGGCAAACACTCAGAAGTCACGAATAAGGAAGTGAGAGACAAGTTATTTGAATTGTTACGACGGCTTCGTGGCGGAGATAACGCTGTTAATCCAGATGATTTGGCCAAGCTAATAATCTTCCACTTGTGCCAAACAGTATTCTTCATAAAGTCTGGCGGTTCAAATTTGTCGTACAGATTCTTGGCCTTGGTAGACAGTGTGGACGTCATCAACAGTATATGCTGGCTAAGGTTAATCCTGGCATATGTAATAGATAGCATAAAGAGGAGTAGAAGCAAAACTGAACAGGGGGATTACTCAATGGCTTTCCACAAATTGGAAGGTTGCACAATATACTTCCTCTATTATTTGCAGAACATAGTAAATTTATGGAAAGGAAGTTCGCCCCAATTCCTGATTACCCAAGATTTTTCATATGGAATGGGTATGAAATCTCAAACTTTCTCAAGGCCGAATATCACAACAAAATGAGATCGAAGATGATATTGGAAGATCTGGTTATACCTGTTGGGGAAGAAGAAGGGCACAAAGAAGATGAGCCACCTATAGAAGAAGTTGAAAAAGAGGGAGAGGAAGAACACCAAGAAGCAGGTAGGGATAATTTTGATGAACAACGGATACCACAGCATCATGAAATGGGCGCTGTGATGGACGACTCAATAAAGGAATTGGAGGATTTGAGAAGACATCATTCTGATATTCTTATGCAGAATAAAGAATTCAAAGAAAAGTTAAAAGGGATGGAGGCACAAGGAGCGCAGTTACGTGCAGCCAACCTTGAGAATGTCATACTCAAAGAAAAGCTGAAAGAGCTCGAGGCAGAAGAAGTGCAACAACGTGCAGTCAACGTTGTGATGGAGGGCTCTGTACATGAACTGGAGGATTTGAGAAGACATCATTCTGATATTCTTGTGCAGAATAAAGAACTCAAAGAAAAGTTAAAAGAGATGGAGGCACAAGGAGCGCAGTTACGTGCAGCCAACCTTGAGAATGCCATACTCAAAGAAAAGTTAAAAGAGCTCGAGGCAGAAGAAGCGCAACAACGTGCAGTCAACGTTGTGATGGAGGGCTCTATGCATGAACTGGAGGATTTGAGAAAGCAGAATTCTGTTCTTATTGCAGATGTACATGCACAAGGTAAAATATTTTCTATTTCAAATTTCTGATTTGTAATCTTCCAGGAGAATGGCTATTCTCCGTGGATTATAACACGGAGAATGGAATTCTCCGTGTTATTTGAAACGGATAATTGCTATTCTCTATCATTTCGATACTGGGAAGGTTATTCTTCGTGTAATTCCAAACGGAGAATGCTACTCTCCGTATTATATTACACGAAGAATGTCATTCTTCGTGTTAGATTCACATCATACATTTCATTGTTGTTTGTTTTATTTCAGTACGAACAACCGAGCAACTCAGAGAAACAAATAAAAGGCTCGTTGAGGAGAAAAGGGAGCTTCAAAATAAAGTTGAATCGTTCAATATTGAAGCCACTGAAAAGGATGGGAAAATTGTTAATCTCGAAGCCATGGTTATAGCATTGCAGCGTCAGAAGATTGAAGCAACTGCTGAACTTGCTGCTCCAAAAGAAGAGGAGGATTGGGGGAAAAGAGGTTCAGAAAACCATCAGCGCCATTAGCCGTTGAAGATGTTACTCCCTTGGAAAAGAATACAGTTAGAGAGGCTAATAAAAAGCGGAAGATTAATGTCGCTCCAAAATCCGGAGATTACGCCAAAATAGCTGAATTAAAGAGGAACCGTGTCATACTAAAGGAATACGATGAACTCTTACTTTGGAAAGATGAGGATGAAGAGCTGAAGAAGCAATACATCGACATCGTAATTCCCAAAAAGAAGTGTCCAAAGTATGTATTCTGAACCCTTTTTTCTTTTGTTTTTCCTAGACTTTTTTCACAATCATGTAATGAGAATCTATCTTTATTAATTTAATCTAAAGTAAATTTATGTGCAGTGATATTGTATACTTATTTTTGCCGAAAGAGGGTAAAAATGGAGTTTCAGTCCAGCTGTCGGCAATAGACCTGCAAGACGTACTCAACTATGACGACATGGAGGCTGGCATACTGAACCTAATAATAAGAAAGCTGAGAGAAATTCAAGGCATTAAAAGAAGGTGTGCCCCGTCTAGTTCAAAGGACGTGCCATTGATCCAGAAGCAAAAGCCGGCGCCCCAATCACATAAGTGGTCTGCATTCATGATGGCCCACACATTGGTAAAAATTCAAACAGAAAAATCCATATTCATGTGTACACCGATGAAAAATGACAAAAAAATTACTCATGATATTGTGTTTTGTTTTTGGGAAACAGATCATCGTTGAACGTGCCAATGAACCAGACGCAAAATTCGGCGCCCTTCAAGACATCCAAACAGATGTAGTAGACTTCGTCATGGGTTTGGAGGACAACATAGAGTTGCTATTCATCCCACTCTTTAATACATCCATCAGACACTATACTCTGCTCACATTCAACTTTATCTCCTACGACTGGACACACTACAACTCCTTGAGGCAAACCACGTACGAAAAGTGCAAGGTAGATGCAGAATTAATGAAGAACACCTTAGAGCCTATCGCCAGGAGAAAAGTTGATATGATGAGGGATAGATGCCCGACGAAGATGGAGTATGAGAGCAAAGTACTGAATTGTTCTCCAAATTACCCATAACAACGGGCATCCAACTGCCTCTTGTACACGGCATATTATATGAATATGTTGACGACTACTCCCTTCGAAATACCGAAAGGAAATGACGATGAAACTCACCAGAAGATTACAATAATGAGGTTGGTATGGGCTAAGAAGTTACATTCAATCAAATATGTAACACGAACCAAGCAACGACATTGTAAAACAACAATGTAATTATGTAATTGGACAAGGAACTTCTGTCTTTTATAAGCTCTGCTTTTATAATAAAATCATTTTTGAATTATATTTACATTGTCAAAACCACGAAAAATTTGACTTTTATTTACATATGAAAGTCTGAACTACTACATAAAATCCTACAACCAAGAAAAAGTTAAATAAGACGGAGAATTCCATTCTCCGTGTCATTTGAAGTGAACCAACAGGAAAGAGTCTTGCCAAGGCGGGGGATCGGTAGAGTCCATCTCTAGGATGAAGTGAATTCCTTTGCAAGGTGCTCTGCCTCAAGGATTTCCTTTACAAGGTCCTTTGCTCTCAAGGAATTCATTTGCTTCTGTTCCTGTGCCTCAAGGAATTCATCTTGCTCTTGCTCTGACAATGCACGATGAAGTGATTTGCCTCAAGGAGTCATCCAAAGGTTACTATGTTCTGACGAAACACGATGAAGTGATTTGCCTCAAGGAATTCCTTTGCCTCAAGGAGTTCCATTCCTTTGACGATGCACGATGAAGTGAATTCAGTTCATCGTGCATCGTCGAAGGAATGGAACGCCTTGAGACAAAGAAATTCCTTGAGCCAAATTACTTCATCGTGCATCGTCAGAGCATAGAAACCGTTGGATGACTCCTTGAGGCAAATGACTTCATCGTGCATCATCAGAGCAAGAGCAAGATGAATTCCGTGCATCGTCAGAGCAAATCACTTCATCGCCAACGTGCCAAGGAGGAGCTTGAGACGGAGGAACTCCTTGAGGCAAAGAAACACCGTGCATAGTCCGAGCGAATCAACGTACGGGCACTTCGACAGAGTGTGGATTGGCAATCAACCCAAAGCTTCCGTCTTCTGAAGGACTGTACCACCAAAGCTTCTTCGAACTAGGAGATCGACAACAAAGAGGAAAGCGACTTGCCAAGGCGGGGGATCGGTAGAGTCCACCTCCACAAGAAAAGCTAAGTGAGACGAGAATAAACTCTTCCTACACTACTACCATTTATAGGCAAGGAACAACTCAGACTCATGCGCCAAGTGGCAGTCACTTCGAATTCAATTCAATTAATTTGCATCAATACCAATGCATTTGCCCCTTCTCAAGTAAAGCTAAGTAAGACTAGAACAAACTCTCCCAACTTCTGTCATTTATTGGCAAGGAACAACTCGAACTCATGCGCCAAGTGGCAGTCATTTCGAATTCTATTCAATTAATTTGCATTAATACCAATGCATCTGTCCCTTCTCAAGTAAAGTTAAGTTAAGTAAGACGAGAATAAACTCTCCCAACTGCTGCCATTTATATGCCATTAATACCAATGAATTTGCCCCTTCGAATTCTACCAAGTGAATATCATTCTTCGTGTACTGATGCGCCCAATTGGAACGGAGAATGGCATTTATATGCCATTAATATGTCATTAATACCAATGAATCTGCCATTTATATGTAATTAATACCAATAAATTCTTCCATTTATATGCCATTAATACCAATTAATCTGCCCCTTCGGATTATATTCTCCCTTTTATTTAAAATGGAGAATGGCATTCTCCGTTCACTTGAAACGGAGAATAACTTTTCCGTTTAAATTAAATCGTTTAAGGATTCTATTCACCGTTTATTTCGGAACGGATAATAACATTTTATGTCTGTCTTGAAACGGAAAATAACATTCCTGTTTGCCATTGATTATAAAAGAACAGAACAGTTATATCGGAGGACTGGACTTTTACTTCACAATACAAACTCGCTCGTACAAAGAAAGCCTAGGGACAAAAACCTAGGTACAGCAATCTAAGTACAATTGTTTAGTTTAGATTCTGGGGGGTGACGATAGAGGCTCGGAAAAGCGACGGCCGCTCTGCCTTACTCCTTGGACGATCAGACGTAGCCTTGGCTCTGATGAAGAAATACTCTTGGACTTGTGGGAAGACTCCCTTGCGCCCTCTGTTGCTAGCTCTCTGGATGTCTCTGTAGTGCTCTCTTTTATTTTATTTTATTTTGCCCGCCTTTTCTCTCTCTGTCTCTCCTCTGCTCTGCCTGCCTGCAAGGGAATAGCACCTTGCTATTTATAAGAATGGGGTGTGCTCATTAGGGTTTACAAATGATTGCCTCCTTCAGAAGTCGACGGTTAAGGATCAATTAATCGGGGACATTCATCTTGAATATAATAAATTTGAGCAATTAATGTGATTGCATCAAATTTCTGTAGGCAATAAATGTTGATTGCCATGAATATTCATGATTTGTGATAGCCTGCCATGTGTCCAATTTGCTTGATTTGATTTGATCTGGACAATTATGACGATCGCAATAAATCTAATCTTGTTAGGATTTGTTAGCACCCATAGTTCTAGGGAATATAAGATTGTCACATGTCTCAATTGTCGCGGAGAGTGCCACGTGTCTCAACTGGACCGTCCTGGCAGAGCCGCATAAGGATGGTCCTTTCGGCCACGTGAAGCGTGCAGCCGCATGGGGATGGGCAGCCGCATGAGGATGGACAGCAGTAGGGGGATGGGCAGCCGCATGGGGATGGGCAGTCGTATGGGAATAGGCAGCCGCATACAGATGGGCAGTCGCATGGGGATAGGTAGCCGCATGCAGATAGGTAGCCACATGGGAATAGACAGCCGTATGCAGATAGGTAGCCGTATGGGGATAGGCAGTCGCATGTAGATAGGTAGCCGCATAAGTACAGCGGCCACATGGAGTGGCCTCGGGACTTGGTGGATTTTGCCAGCTGTAAAAAGATCTTCTCCTCTCTCCTAGGATCACGCCATCATGTCAGAGTCATTATTACGTCTTTGTGTCAGAGCTATCATAGCTGTTTATTTGTCAGAGCACCCGTCAGGGCATTAAATGCAGCCAAATGTAGAGAATAACTGTTGAAGGCCACGTAGCTTCTTTTCTGAGCCGCATGGAACCTTGAGCCGCATGGACTCCTGAGCCGCATGGACTTCTGAGCCGCATGGGAATCCTGAGCCGCATGGGGATCCTTCTGTCGGAGCCGCATAGGCCTTTCTTTATTCTTTTCCATGCTTTACAAGACCCCCTTCAAAGTTTTCAATTTCAAAATTGAAATACTTTGAATAAGAAGCATGGCCATGTAAAAACTCTTTGGGCCACATAGGATGTTCTGGCCGCATGGATGTCTCAGCCGCTTGGCCTACTCAGCCGCATGGCCATCTTAGCCGCATGGGCTTTCCTGCCGCATGGGCTGTTTGGCCGCATAGGCTCCTTGCCACGTCTTCATGCCACGTGTGCAAATCTTTGTATTGATTGCCTTTGATTTGCTGTCAGATTTAAACCTGCTTTTTGGGGTAGGATCCCAAGAGTTTAGCCTTGAATAGTCGGGTTGCTTTGATAACCGAAGAGTCGGTTACGCTGCACATGGATCGATGCGTCGGTCTATGGGCTCCGCCTATAAATAGAGGCGTGTTTGGGACGAAGAGACTTCTTTATTCTCTCTCTCAATTCAAGTCTTTTCCGCCCGCACTGTTATCTTCTTCTTTGATCACCGATGGCTCCTAAGAAGACTGTTGCGACGAAGGGTAAAAGGGCGGCGTCTTCGTCGTCTGCGGCGGCAAAGGATAAGAAAACTGCTCCTACTTCGACCGCGACGACGAATGATAATGTGGCAGCTCCTCCGCCAGCCGCCGTGCCCGTAGTCCACCCCGATGTCCACCCCACCATTGCTGGTAACGACGCTACGTGAGCTTGAAACCCTAACTGTTGTGGCTACGTCGCATACTCTATGCGCGAGCCTTCATCTTCATGTGTGTCGCATGGACGTCTCATGTCCGAGCCTCATGGGGTATGCCCTATGTTTGAGCCGCACGAGAACGACTGAGCCGCATAGGCACCTTTAGAACTGAACCGCATGAAGTCCCTCTGATCAGAATCGCATGAGTTCCTATAGCGTTCCACGAACCAGAACCGCATACAAACCCATCTAAACAGTGCCACATGAAGACTCGTCTAACCCGAGCCGCATGTACTTTGTGAAAACCCAGCCGTATAAGGACTCGTTTAATTAGAGCCGCATGTACTCTGTGAAAAAATGAGCCGCATAAGAACTCATTTAAACAGAGCCGTATGTACTCTGTGAAAAAGCGAGCCGCATAAGGACTCGTTTAATCAGAGCTGTATGAACTCCAAATGTTTTCTGGCCGTCTCCTGACTTTGTTTGTTTTGTCTCTTTTCAGTAAATCTGCCAGTCAATGCTGCTGGAGAACCCGTGGTGGGTCAGGCCCAACTTGCCATAGGAGTTCGTCTTGACCAACTAGTCCGGCAGGTGGTAGAACAACTACCCCAGAACGAGCCTGAGGAGAGGCTAACTCTTATTAAGAACCAGCCCTTTCGCTTTCTCTGTGCCATGTTGAACTCAGGGCGATTGGAGGAAAAGTACCTGAAGCCGGCGTTCTTCTTCGGGGACGCCCTGGCTGTGAAGAACTCTTGGGTATTGGATATATTCGAGAAGTGGAATTTTATTTCTGCTGGAAGGGCGATCCACATCCCCCAGATGGAGCGTCATTTCCCATTGGTGTGGTTCAATATGTTGTCGGTGGACAGGAGGATGCAGGAATCCTTGACCCCGAGCCGGTCGGGAATGATAGTGGGCAACATCCACTACAATAAGCATGTTAGATCAACGTACGCGGGCAGAGAACCGATCAGCTGCTCCGTGATGGGGCTAGCCCCGGGTACCTTCTTAAATGCGCAAGGTCCCAATTTCTCATTCTCTCAAGCCGACACTTTCCTGAATCAACTTGCTCGGAAAGGGTCTTATCCTATTGGCCGGCTCTCACTTTTGAACTGGATACGCCCTATCCCTTCGTGGGCTAATTTGACCGGGTGGATTTTGCGAGAATATGGGACTTTCCTATGTGAGGTTGATCTCTACCACGCCATCCGGGGTACATGTCACGGGTTGTCCATCAATAAGGAGTTGTTCATGGCTCTCTTGGAGATGTACAACCAGCGGACGGGGACCTTCTTCGCGCCAGGAGGGAAGATTGGTCTCGCTCTTCATAAGATGCATGCCGTCTCTAGGCTGCCTTGGGGCAATAAAGTGTTTGAAGTATATACTCCGACGAACGAAGAGTTCGAAGATTTGGAGCAACGACATCCGGGTTTCGTTGCTGTCTATCAGGAGTTACTGTGTCATCACAGTTACTATTAGCAGACGACCAAGAAGGATAGTAATTCGGAAGGGAACCTTCCGTATACTAGGTCTTGGCTCTCCCACCTTTTTCGGCAAGGTGCCTCGGGCCGGGTTGCTCCCCGGAATCCTCTGACCCGAGAGCAAGTACAGGATCTGGCGTTAACTGCCAAGAAATCGAAGGCCTTGAGTGACACATTCGGGAGTCAAACTGATTCCTTTGATTATTTTTATCAGGATACCCAGCCACTGTCGGAGAAGGCAATCCTGGCAGGGTTCTTGATGGTATGGCTACGAAATTGCGTGGTCTCAGGAGGAGCGGGTTCTATTGAGAGAATCAGCCGTAATTTTATCCTACCTGCCGAGAAGCTGGCCTTCGGGGTCAGACTGGCTCTTCTTCCGGCCATGGTGTGCAGTATCCACCGTGGCCTCCGTACTTTTTCATCCAAGGTTATTGCACGCGACACAGCGATAAACTTTGAGCGAATCGAGTTGTCTTACCACTATCTGATGGGGTGGCTATTAATACACTGCCGGTCTTTGATGAGACCTGGCCCGGAAGATGGTATAACTGACGACGATGATTTTATCTTCCAGTACCGCCGGATGCCGTGGGAGTACAACACTATGCCCGCCTGTCGGAGGGCGCTGGCGAGGGTGGATGGATATAGCTTCTTCGTGTCTGTTCCCCACTTTTCTGCTGAAGAGGTGGAGAGTGTACATGTTGACGGTACTGGGCCTCCCCTCCTCTTACCTGGGAGGATGCTTCTTTGGTTGCGTAACATCCGTCCCTCGCACTTAGTATATCGCAACCGTAATACCGTTTACCTAGAACCTTACTTGCCCAGCCGGTTCTCCTGCCAGTTTGGGTACAGCCAGCTGTTCCTAGAGAGTCCCAGCTCTTGTCTGGGCTTTGAAGAAAGCATTCTGGATGGCATCAAAGCCTGGCTTTATTATAATACTTCTCATACCCGTGCTAGTTTCTCGGTCCCTGATGCTAAGACGCAAGGGGAGATTTTGTATTTAGCGGCTCTCTACCACGTTACGGCGAGCAAGCCTCCCGTTAATTTTGACCCGAGTACCAGCTTTATTGTGGGGACTGGCTTGGCGGAGAAGCCCAAGGGGTCTAAGAAGAGGAAGATGAAGAGGAAGGCGAACACAGTTCCTGTGCCGGACTCGGAGTCCACCACCGCGGATGAAGAGGATGGCGGGCAGGGTGCCGATGACTCTCTCCCTCCTCTAGACGAGGTGGCGGTGGATCAGTCGCCCATTGCGTTCAATGAAGTGGTGGCGGATCAGTCGCCTGATGTACCTAGCCTTTCGTATAAGCGGTGCAGGAGTGAGTCTGCTAATTACGACATGACTTATTCCATAAAATGGGCTACTGTCAGATCCCGTCGGCTACTTATCGAGGATGTTGATGCTGTTTCTGAGGTGACTCGAATCATAACCGTCTTCCCCTTCTTTTTCCTGCACTATAGCCTAATCACTTTTCTTTTGCTCTTGTAGGCATCAAAGGAGTCAGTTTCTCGAGAACCGATCGCTGAGGTCGATCCGGCCCTGACTACTTTGATCAGTGACATGTGTACCGCTATTATTTCTGTTGGGGCTCCTCCGGAGGCGACCGAGGGACCTCACGTCGCTGAGGTCTCGACCCCAGATGACAGGGGCTCCGATGAACCTGTCTCCGAAACTGCCAAATTTCATCAAGGTGACGTTGATCCAGTCGTATCCCCTTTCAGGGCGGCTGGAGGAGAAAAGCTAGCTGAATTTGGCTTGGGGGTCACAGGTGAGGGGACTATGGTGGTTGTGAACGAGCCTCAGCCTCCGCGATCCTTCCTTGGTAAGATAAGCCAAATTTTGACTAATGAGGAGGCCCATTCACTCTATCATCACATCCTTCGGGTTAGACTGATTGATGGTTGCTCTGGGCATACAGGTCATGCCCTTTCAGTGCCGATGACGGACATTGTTATGGTAGGCTCTGCCAGAGGGGATCTGGTGGGGGAGAGTGTGCCCCCTCCTCTTCCGGCTTGTCTTGAGGGGCCTCCCGCCGGATCGAGTTCGGGAAGTCATATGGCGGCACCGCCCGGTCAGGGGGCAATGGTCCCTGTATCTTCCCCTGCTCATATGACTTTGGGGGTTGACCTCTCAGCTTTACCGAGTATCCATATTATTCGGGCCGCGGAGGAGGAATTGGCCGCTGTTCAAGCGTCCTTCCGCTCAGAATTTATTTTCCTTGTGGCAGGGGCGGCAAGTTCTGTTGCGTCTTCTTCGACATTGTCAGCCACACTTCCTTTGACACCGTCCTCTACAGAGGTTCTGGATGAGGTGTCGCAGGATATGGTTGATAGTTTCTACCGCCATTTGAAGAGAGGGGTAGATGCTGCTGTGGAGCGGGGGACCCCTTTCGTTTTGGCCCGACAATGCGCCCAAGGCCAAATTAACATTCTCAAAACCCTTCCTGGCAGGAAAGGGATAGCTGCGCTCTTGGAGCCCAAACTGTTGGAGGCTGATCAGCTTCTGGCCCAGTTTCAAGTGCTGCGACAAGCTGATCTGTCTGCAGCAATTGATCAGGAGTAGGAGTTCCTCAACACCGCCTTGGAGAAGATAAGGCTCGCACGAGATACATCTAAGACGGCTATAGCAAAGGACCTTGGCGACCTGTCTTTCCTGTACGACCAGCTGAGCCACCGGAGCGAGGTTTGCAGGGCTCGGGAGGCGGCCGCCTCCCAGGGGGTAATCGCTACCAGGGAGCAGATTCTCGAACTTCAGAAGAAGCTGGCCTTCTTGGAGTCTGAGCTTGAAGCTTCCCGTGCGGACAAGGAGTTGATTATTCAGGATGTCGAAAAGATTTCCAGAGCTTCTGTCAATCTGGAACACGCTCTGAAGAAATTTGAGGAGGGATGGCGGGCTCATGCGCCCCTGGAGGATGCAGCGCTGCTAACTCAGGAGGCCGAGCGTCGGGCCAAACAGCGATTTGAGCGGTCGAATGCCTTGTTGAGGGATCGTCTCAGGGCATTATGTATCGCCGAACAATAGTCGGCTTTTTTTCTTCTTTTTGTTTTTGTTGCTTTCCTTTCTTGAGTGGGACGTAGTCCCCAGAACCTGTAGTACCTTTTGCCTTTCAAATAAAAGAGTATACTTTATTCTACCCTTTATTTGTGCTGCTTATTCTATTTGTATTATTTACCCTATTGGGAAATGTTTGTGGACTTGTTACCCTTGGCATACCTTGGTTTTAGGTACAGATAACAAGTTGATGGGGATACTTGGAACAAATCCACAGTCAGGTGGCTATGGACGTTCCTGGTATCGGAAGAAAGAATGTCATGGGACAGCTGGGCCCCCGGGGCATGATGAGAAGTGAGGGGCGTATACTAGGAAACTTAGTACATCATTTGTGGTCAACAGTGGACATTTGTGGTCAACAGAGAACATTTGTGGGCCTATTATCCTTGGCGTACCCTGGTTTTTTTTGGTACAGATAATAGGTCGAGAGAGAACCAACATACTTACTCAGAGGTAATGAGGACATGGTAAATATGAAGGTTTCTTCGATGGAGCCTTCCCACTCAGAGGTAATGAGGACATGGTAGGAGTGGGCTCCATAAAGGGAATATAGAATGACTCAGAGGTAATGAGGACATGGAGGTTCTATGTGAGGGGCAGTTTGTTTTTGATGGAAGGAAAACAAATCAGAGGTAGCATCGACGTGGTTGTTTCGGAAAATTTGTGGATCTATTACCCTTTTTGTGCACTGAGAGTGCGGGTATTAGATCATAAGGAGGAAGCTCCTTTTGGGAAGAAAGTTCAGAGGTATAATCATACATGGCTTACTACCTACAAAGATGCGATATAGATTTATCTGTAGCGACCAGGATGTAAGTTCAGCGGTACCTGCGAGTACATAACTCGACAATATGGGAGATTTGGAGTCAGGGTGTGAGTTCAGCGGTACAAAAGAGTACATGACTCGTCATTCTGGAAAATTTGTAGTCGGGAAGTGAGTTCAGCGGTACGAAAGAGTACATGACTCGTCATTCTGGAAAGTTTGTAGGCGGGATGTGAGTTCAGCAGTACGAAAGAGTACATGACTCGTCATTCTGGAAAGTTTATAGTCGGGATGTGAGTTCAGCGGTACGAAAGAGTACATGACTCGTTACCCTGGAGGATATCATTTCAGACGTAATATTTTTTTAGGAACTTGCCGTTGATGGGCAACATGAGCAAGTTTCCATTTTGTTTTGCGAGGCGGTAAGCTCCATTGGAGAATACAGCGTCGATGATGAACGGGCCTTCCCACTTTGGCTGGAATTTGCCGGCGATTTTGTGAGTCATAACCATCGGCCTTCGAACTGCCAGAACGAGGTCGCCCACCTGGAATGTTCTTATTTAACCTTCTTGTTGAAGGCTCCAGAGATACGTGTCTGGTACAGCTCGATTCGTTGTTGAGCTAATAGGCACTTTTCATCTAGGGCCTCTAACTCTTGTAGTCGACGATGGTGATTATCTTATGTCGTCAACCGATAGGTGAGAGCGATACGGAGTGAAGGGATTTGAGTCTCCAGTGGGAGAACTGCCTCACTCCCGCATACCAGAGAAAAGGGTGTGTTCCTGGTGGCAGTCCGTACTGTGGTACGGTACGCCCATAAGCATTCACCGAGCTTTTTATTCCAGTCGCGTTTGTTTGATGACACAAATTTCTTGAGAAGCTTGATGATTGTTTTGTTGAATGCTTCAGCCAGACCATTAGCCGCTGGGTTGTATGGTGTTGAAGCAATATTCTGGATGCGATGTTTGTCGTAAAATCGATAGAAGACGTGGCTTGCGAACTGCGGACCATTGTCATGGATGATCCTTCGGGGCAGTCGAAAGCGGTAGATAACATGATGCTTGAGGAAGCTGATCACGTTTGAAGTATTCACTTCTGCTAGCGGAATAGCCTTTGTCCATTTGGAGAAGTAATCTGTGATTGCGAGTATGAAGCGATGTCCTCGGGACGAAGGCGGAGTGATCGGACCAATAATGTCCATTTTCCATGCTTCGAATGGCCAGGATGCCACCGTCGGATGTAGAAACTCGGAGGGCTGGTGGATAAAATCTGCGTGGACTTGACAGGCTTTGCATTTTCTTACATAGTCTGTCGCATCTGCAACCATCGTGGACCAGTAGTAGCCCATTCGGCGAAGGCGATCTTGTAGTTTCGGGCCAGGCTGATGGGCCCCACAGATGCCATCGTGAGCTTCACGTACGGCTTCTTTGGCTTCTGTATTTGATAGGCATCGAAGTAGTAATCCATCGTAGGATCGCCGATATAGTATTTTCGTCTCTGTATCGTAGAAGAATCTGAGGGAACGCCTTCTGATAGAGGTAGCTTCCTTCGGATTCTCCGACAGGATGCCGTAGACCACGAAGTCAATGAATGGCTGTCTCCAGTCTGGTGCTTCGTCAACTGTCAGAGCAGAGTAACTCTTGGTACACTGAACATTATTCCTGGGACAGACCAACTCACGGCCTATGATGTCAACCAGATGATGAGCATGATTTGGAACTACTAAGGAAGCGGCAAGACCTGCTAGGGCATCGGCTTCAATATTTTGGAGCCTGAAAACATGCTCTATGAAGAACCCCTCCAGGGATGAGATGATGTCGATCGCTATTTGGTGGTCGGGGATTATGTCCTCATGGCGAACTTCGTATGAGCCCCAGATCTGGTTGACGATTAACTGCAAATCGTCGTATGCTTCGAGGTGCTCTACCCCCAGCTCTTTTGTAAGTCGGAGGCCAATGACTAAGGCGTTGTACTCGGCCACGTTGTTTGAACAGGGCTCTGTGAGGGAATAAGTGCGATTGATCACCAACCCGGTGGGAAAAACCAGTACTATTCCGACTCCAGCGACGATGTTGCCCTTGGGCCCGGTTCTAGAAGCGCCATCGAAGAACACTCGCCATATGGTATCATGGGAGGCCATATTTGAATTAGCAACTTCGTCTGGAATCTTTTTGTCTATTTTGATTGACTCTGAACCCGGATGAGCTGCTAAAAAGTCTGCCAGAGCTTGACCTTTAACAGCCTTTTGCGGTACGAAGATCATGTGGTAGGGGGATAGTAATATCGCCCAAGTAGCAAGGCGAGAGCTGAGTGCACCTAGTTTAGTCATGAGGACCCTGAGGGGGTTGACTCTTGATATGACATAGATGGTCTGTCCCGTGACGTAGTATCGCGTCTTCTGAATGGCGAAAATGAAAGCAAGGCACTCTTTCTCTACGGCAGTATATCGGTGCTTCGGCCCCATCATCATTCGGCTGAGGTAATATATGGCTTGTTCGTGACCTGCCTCATTATTTTGTGCTAGCAGAGCACCGAGAGAATGTTCCATCGCTCGTACATAGAGCAAGAATGGTCTTCCAGCGATCGGGGCTACCAGGACTGGAGGGTTCGTCAGATATTCTTTGTTGCTGTCGAAGGCGCGCTGGCATTCTTCATCCCATACAAATGAAATGCCTTTCTTCATGAGGTGGGTGAATGGCTGGCATCGTCCAGAGAGGTTAGAGATAAACCTCTTAATGTAGGCTAGCCTCCCTTGAAGGCCTCGGAGTTCACGGAGATTTTTCGGGGGACCCATGTCCATGATTGCCTTCATTTTCTCAGGATCATGTGGATACCCTGAGAGGTAATGATGAAACCCAAGAACTTCCCGCTGGATACGCCCAAGAAGGATTTTGTGGGATTCATTTTTAAATTGTGCGCTCGCATCAGGTCGAACACTGTCCTCAGATCATGTAGATGATCTTCCTTAGAGCGGCTTTTGACGGCGATGTCGTCGACGTAGCATTCCACTGTCTTACGCAAGTGGTCTCTAAAGATGACGCTCATAGCTCTTTGATAGGTGGTACCAGCATTCTTTAAACCGAAAGGTATGACTGTGTAGCAGTATGTGCCGATTGGTGTTCGGAATGATGTATGCTTTTCGTCGTCAGGAAACATCTTGATTTGGTTGTACCCCGAGAAACCATCCATGAATGACATACGCTCAAAGTCGCAGGTGTTATCGATCATGATGTCTGTGATAGGGAGAGGAAACTCGTCCTTAGGACATGCCTCATTCAGATTACGAAAGTCGATGCAGATTCGAATCTTTCCACTCTTCTTGAGAACTGGTACAATGTTGGCGACCCAATCAGGATGTTGTTCCTCATGGATGAAGCCGCTGGCTATTAGTTTGTTTACCTTGGCTTCAATGGCATTCATAACGTCAGGACGGAACCGACGTTGTTGTTGCTTGACCGGTTTTGCGTCCGGACGGATGTTGAGCTTATGAAGTGCAATCTCGGGGTTTAGTCCTGGCATATCTTCGTAGCTCCAGGCGAACACGTCGATGTATTCTCTGACGAGTTGTAGTAGTGATTCTCGCTCTTCATCTGTCAGATTCTTGCTGACGAAGATGGGCTTTGGAGAGGACTCATCGTCGAGATCGACTTGTACAACCTCGTCCTCGGTGGGAGGCTCTCTTTGTTCGAACCGCTTCTCCCACTGTACGTCTAGCTGTTGTGCCTAGGGCTCTAACTCAAGGAGTTCCAGAATATCTTCATCTTCTTCGTAGGCATCGGCAAACGCCATTTTGACGGACCAGACTGTTCTGAGCATGTCTCCGATGCTGACATCCGAATCGGACGTGGGTGATCCGGTTGAGTGTTAATGCCAGTCGCATTCTTCGTCTGAGCTTTCGGGTGTCGTCACAGGTGTGACATAACCGAGCCCACATCTGGTTTTGCTGTAATAATCTCGTAGTTTTCCAGCAGGGGCCGGTGACTGTAAGGGCAACCGCCGTCCGGCGCCATAATTTAAGCCTGGTGTAGTTTCCATATCATATCCTTGTTTTTGCATAAGGTACTTGGACTGGGAACTATACAGATAAAGGGGCAATCTCCCGGCATCGGGTTCGGGCTCAACTTTTTCTGTCTTGAAGGGCTGTGGATTATTCTTCCGGCCGAAGATGATTGGGTGGTCGTCTCCCTCGATTATACGGTAAGCGTCTTCCACTGGAGTAAGTTGGTTCGTGGTGTAGACATTTGTCACTTGTGTGTGCAGGTGAGTGCCTATACCGTGCTCCATAGCATACATTGTACGGAGCTTATTAAGCTCAAGATAATTCAAAGATAACCCTTTATTGATGAAGTAAGGTATCTTTCCCAGTAGGATTACATCGTCTGCAGATGGAACATCAGTGTAAGCAGCCACATATTTGGCCAGCTCAGATTCTTCTTCAGCCACCCCCTGTGTAAATGCAGACTGAGAGGATGACTTGGGCAACTTGATTATCAGGTGCTCCATGGGTGGAGCAGAATGTGGAGTTGTTGGCCTACTAGCTACCCTCAGTTTGGTGCTCGGTACTGAGTGAGGAGTTATTGGCTGGCTAGTAGTCCCTGACTTAGTGTTCGGTTGCCAATTCATTCTGGGAAGACGAATTGTCATTGGCTTGACAGAGGGATTAAGCTCCCCTGTTTGTCGCTGGTTAGCTTTAGGCAGCCTGATTGTCAGTGGCTCTGTCGTGGGTCTCGGCGCTTGGCCAGACCTTGGCAGTCGGATTATCAACTGTTTCTCCTGTACAGAGAGGCTAATTGCGTCCTTACGCAGAGTGGCTGTAAGGGGCACAGTTATGCCAGGCTTGCGGGCTTGGAGGTGGATCGTCAGAGGTTCTTCTGATCCGGTTGCTGCCTCAGCTTGAGCTTGAGTGTCTCCTTCGACAAGATGCTTTTTCGATTTCTTGTATAAGCACGAATCTGAGTAGTAGGATTCGACCCCTTTGAAAGGATCAATGTCGGCAAATTCTGTCCTCACAAGGCTGTGCTTGTCGACGTACTTGAAGCACTGGTGCAATGTGGAAGGCACGATCATGTAATCATGTATCCAAGGACACCCTAGGAGAATATTGTAGGAAGTATCCGTATCTATGACATAACAGGTTACTTCTGACTGAAGGTCGTCGATTTGGCACTTTAGGCGAATCTTCCCGATCGGGTAGCTCCTGCCCGAATTGAAACCGCTGATGGCGATGCTTGTCGGCGTCAGGCGATGCATTGGGATACGCAGATGATGTAGTAGGCTCTTCGGGATGATGCTTATGGAGGACCCGGGGTCGATATGCATCCGATCGACCTTGATATCGCCAATGTACCCAGTATAATATAGGGGGCGATCGTGCAGGTTGGTCTTGATAAGCATATCCTGCAGCATGAAGACAATGTTGGGCATTGACCCCGTACAAGCGCTGTCCTGGAGATTTGCCGGCGAATCCTCCCCAGTGAGATTGGACTGAGCCAGATATGCGTCGGCATTCTGGAGTGCCTCGCTTAGTGCGACACGAACATCCTTGGAGAGTCTCAGGAGTTCATATAGCGATAATTTGGCCGGTGTGTTGGTCAATTGTGCCAAGATGTCAAAGTTGTACGGCCTCTCCAGCCCATGAGGGGTCTCTCTTATGAGCGATTTGTCGAAGCGAGTCTCCTTCGGCCTAGGCTTGTCGGTCGTCGAAGGCTGCGAAGGTCCTGGAGCATCAGCGGCTGTCGGCTGATGATCTTCAGCCGAGTTACCCGGTAGAGGCTGGATTTGTGCGTCGGAGCGGGTAACAACGGCAGCAGCTTCTTCGACCTCTGTCGAGATCGTGCGACATGATTTGACTTTCCCATTCTTCTTCTTGCTGGTGGCGGGAGGTGCAGACTGAGTCACTTTAGGTACCAAGTCCGGATGGACCCACATGATCTCCCCCCGTGATGTAGTAACGGGCACTAGACCAGTTGCTTGGTCTCGGGGAGGTGGAAGGTTGGAGACCTCCATCTTTGCTCTGGGGACGGGTACTACTCCATCTTGAGTCTTTGTCGGAGGAAAGCTGCCAAATTGTACCGACACCATGGTGGCTGCCACGGTCACCTCTTCGAAATCAATGGCCAGGGCATTAGAATCGATGAGATATTGGATGTATCGCTTCAGCTGATAGCAGTCTTGTGTAGCATGGTGAACATAGCGATGGTAATGGCAGTACTTGGGACTCTCCATATCTGCAGGATGGGGCTCACGCCTGGGAGGAGGGAGCTGAATTCGTCCTCCTTGGATGAGCATGTCTAAGATGGGTTTAACATGGCTATCCTCGAAGGAGTAGGTCATCTGAGGCCACTGCTTTTCTGCCGACGTTGATTCGGGCTTTGGACTGTGTCGGCCACCATAGCCTGCTTGCCCTTCTTGTCTCGATTGCTGGAGGAATTACCACTATTGTTGTTGTTGACGTTAGGGGGTTTTCCCTTGTCTTCCCCATCCGAGATGTGTAATCCCAGTTGGCAGCTTTCTTCACCTTGTCTTCTACACTAGTAGCACTGATGATGAACGTCTTCCAATCCCTGAATTGGCTTTCGCCCATCTAGAGGCTGATTGTAGGAAGTAGTCTCCTTTGGCAAATTTCGATCAAGAAGGAATCAGGGTTGCCGGAAGGCAGCTTCATCGCGGTCTGGCGGAACCGCTCGATATAATTTCTTGTTAGCTCCTTTTCTTCCTGAACAACGTCCATGAGAGTGGACATTGTCACGTCTTGTCCTACTTCATAGAACCTCTACAGGAACATACGTTTGAAGCCGATGAAGGAGTGGATGCAATTGTCCGACAAGTTGCGGTACCAGTCGAAGGCGACCCCTTCCAAGGCTTCGATGAACAATCGCATAAGGATGGCAATATCGTCATGGGGCAGATGGTCGGTTGTGACTTTGAAGTAGGTGATATACCTGCTTGCAGATGTCTTTCCATTATATGGATTAATTTGGAATGATTTATACTTTGGTGGGAAGGGAACATCTCTCCACGCGGCAGGATACGGTTGTCGTACCCTGAGGTCCTAGCAAGTTTTTCGGGCTTAAAACATGGCCCAGAGCTCTGGGACCTCTCTTCTTGCTTCCCTGGCCTCGTCTGCAGCGGTAGGGGCCAATGTTTCAGGAGGATTATCACCCGGGTTTGGTGCAGCTGAGTTTGAGTCCGCATTGACTGCGGGACCCAAGCTTGTTTGGCCAGGCGTCCTCCCTTGTAGAGTGGAAATGGCCGCCCTGATCTCGTCCACAGACTTGACCAAAGCATGCAGTATGGCCTCCATAGTGTCGATGCGTTGGCGACCACTGGGACCCTCTTGGTTGCTATCCGTCATGAATACCGTCCTTATATGATGAGAGGTGGAAGGGACGGTAGAGGACGTGCCCTCTGAGTCGTACCCTCGCATAGAGAAGTCGTCAGGGTATGTGGGAATGTTCTCTTCTGGTTCAGACTCAGAAAGGGTGGTACCCCCCGCTTCAGAGCTTGCCTCGTCTTGAGAGTTGTGGACGTCCTCGGGGACGTCGGGATTTGCTGCGTCCGGATTATCCTTTTGGAACACTGGATTGTCATAGATATTTGGAGGAGTGCTACCCCCGGCTCCAGTGTCTCCAAGTGTGGATGACGAATCCCCAAGTGTGGCAGATTTCGTCTTTGAGCGGGTACCTTGGTAAACTCCTCCTGCAACGGTGGTAGACAACCGTTTAGAAGAAAGTCTTTTGGTTATGCCGGTTGAAATTTTCGGGCTAGAGCCACTTGTTTTCTTCCTTCTCCCGCTGCCAGGAATCTTCAGGGAAGAATTGCAGGAGGCGACGAGGAGCACCTCATCTTCTGAGCTCGGGCGTTGTAACCGTCGAAAGATGGACCGTCGGTCTGCTTGTGCTACCGTCTTGTTACAACAGCAGTTGACAATGACTTGGGTGCAGTGATGTCCATGGGAGGATTCCTTGCACACCGAGGCCTCTTCTCTATCCTTGTGTTTGTGGAGGATAACCTCACGCAAGTCAGATGGGTCGGGAACGACCATGTTTGCTCCCTAGATTTTGGGAGACTTTTGGGAACCACTCTGTCCGTTTGCCGCCGGGGGCTGGACTCGAGTGGTTCTGTACAACTTCCCATCAGAGGCCCGTATAACAGTATGTGGAGCACTCGGATGGTCAGAGGTCGGGACAGCGGACTGAGCTTGTCAAGCTTGCGCTGCCCTGGACTTCTTCACTATAGTGCGTGATGGCACATAGTAGGAAGAGTCTAAGTGGTGCTGCAGAGAGTCAGACATATTTTTTCGGGACCATGAGAGATCAGAACCATAGGAGAGGCGATCGAAGACTGAACCTGAGCCGCGTGGAGCAGACAGCATGCGGCTCGAATCAGCAGTCTTCATGCGGCTGGCATGGGCTTTCTTCATGCGGCTGGAAGTCTCGGCCGCATAAGTCTTCTCCATGCGGCTGGGAATCTTGCCCGTATGACTATTCTACATCCGGCTGGCAGTTTCGGCCGCATGGACATCATGCATGCGGCTGGCGATCTTGGCCGCATGAATGTTCAGCCTGCGGCTAGTACCTTTGTTCGGCTTCTTCCTGGAGTACATAGAATCACCCTTTGCCCCTGCAAGTCCAGCATCGTAGTACTTTCCTTTGCCAGACTTGGGGACAGCAGAGTCCACTATGGCTTGAAGTGGGGCCGCATGAGAGTTGCCTTCTTCGTCTTGGACAGCAGAGAGTCGGCCGTCCAGAGCTTCGGGAGGAGCGAATGATTTGGGTCTCCACTCCTTTCGGGCCTTCTTCATGTGGGCTCGCCGCTGGCCGGGCCAGCGCTTCCGTCGGAGAGCATTTCTTCAAACGCCTGTTGGTCGAACCGGGCGACCAGCATTTGTTGAGTGGAGCCAAGTTTGGCTGCGTCTGATTGCGTCACCAACTCCTCAGCCGTGGAGAAGTTAGTCCCCAGCAGAGTCGCCATCGTGTTTGCCATTGATTATAAAAGAACGGAACAGTTATATCAGAGGACTGGACTTTTACTTCACAATACAAACTCGCTCGTACAAAGAAAGCCTAGGGACGAAAACCTAAGTACAGCAATCTAAGTACAATTGTTTATTTTAGATTCTGGGGGGTGACAATAGAGGCTCGAGAAAGCGACGGCCGCTCTGCCTTACTCCTTGGACGATCAGACGTAACCTTGGCTCTGATGAAGAAATGCTCTTGGACTGGTAGGGAGACTCCCTTGCGCCCTCTGTTGCTAGCTCTCTGGATGTCTCTGTAGTGCTCTCTCTTTTATTTTTCATTTTTTTGCCCGCCTTTTCTCTCTCTATCTCTCCTCTGCTCTGCCTACCTGCAAGGGAATGGCACCTTGCTATTTATAAGAATGGGGTGTGCTCATTAGGGTTTGCAAATGATTGCCTCCTTCAGAAGTCGGCGGTTAAGGATCAATTAATCTGGGCCATTCATCTTGAATGTAATAAATTTGAGCAATTAATGTGATTGCATCAAATTTCTGTGGGCAATAAATATTGATTGCCATAAATATTCGTGATTTGTGATAGCCTGCCACGTGTCCAATTTGCTTGATTTGATTTGATCTGGGCAATTATGACGATCGCAACAAATCTAATCTTGTTGGGATTTGTTAGCACCCATAGTTCCAGAGAATATAAGATTGCCATGTGTCTCAATTGTCGCAGAGAGCGCCACGTGTCTCAACTGGACCGTTCTGGCAGAGCCGTATATGGATGGTCCTTTCGGCCACATGAAGCGTGCAGCCGCATGGGGATGGGCAGCCGTATGAGGATGGGCAGCTGCAGGGGGATGGGCAGCCGCATGGGGATGGGCAGCCGCATGGGAATATGCAGTCGCATGCAGATGGGCAGTCGCATAGGGATAGGTAGCCGCATGCAGATAGGTAGCCGTATGGGGATAGATAGCCGTATGCAGATAGGTAGCCGCATGGGAATAGGCAGCGGCATGTAGATAGGCAGCCGCATAAGTGCAGCGGCCGCATGGAGTGGCCTCGGGACTTGGTGGATTTTGCCAGCTGTAAGAAGATTTTCTCCTCTCTCCTAGGATCACGTCATCATGTCAGAGTCATTATTACGTCTTTGTGTCAGAGCTATCATAGCTTTTTATTTGTCAGAGCATCCGTCAGGGCATTAAATGCAGCCAAATGTAGAGAAGAACTGTTGAAGGCCATTTAGCTTCTTTCTGAGCCGTATAGATCCTTGAGCCGCATGGACTCCTGAGCCGCATGGACTTCTGAGCCGCATGGGAATCCTGAGCCGCATAGGGATCCTTCTGTCGGAGCTGCATAGGCCTTTCTTTATTTTTTTCCATGCTTCTACAATTCCAGTGGTAAAACACATTAAAATGTTCATTCTCCGTTTTTATTTAAACGGAGAATGACGTTCTCCGTGTCTTTTGAAACGGAGAATGTTATTCTCCGTTTAGTTTGAAAAGGAGAATGAAGATGAGCTTGATGAGAATATGACGAGGTTGGTATTGTAGGAGCGTAAAAAGTGCTTCATTTAATGAGTCAAGGAGATGGATCATTCCACTCATAATGATCTATTTTTACGCCAAGGAGAGGCTAATCACTTTACGCTCGGGTCTATGCCAATGGTTTTACGCCTAAGACAGGCTAACTACCTTTACGCTGGACAAAGCTGTCAAGTCTTGCATTTAATACAAACTCTGACATGAAGATATTAATGATGGCATATATCACAGAATTCGAAGGGATTTGTTTTATACAGAGACCAATGTTGTCGTTTAGTACGTGGACTGAGCTAGTTTACGCTCATAGTGTGACTTCTTTTACGCATGGAGACTATTTGAGTTTTTACACTCAAAGTTGACGTGTGCATAAAGTCTATTTAAGCTACTTTTACGCTCAAGATTATTTAACAACCACTTTATGCGGGAAGTCTATGTCAGGGCTATTTTACGCCTAGTCTACTGCTTTACGCTCAGAGTACATTGGGGATGTTTTTACGCCCTATTTATCTGACCAGTTTGGAACGTGGTTTGCCTACATGGCTTTCATACCACACATCTCGAAGAACGTGTGTACGTGCATCCTATTCTTACTGAAATGATGGGACACGTGTCAACGTATGCAGAGGATGACTTTGGTCATGGGTGGCAGTTGTTAGCGTAAAGACGGAACTTTTGCTGAGTTTTTATGTACGGGAGCCCAAGTCTATAAATAGACCTATTTTTCTCACAGAGATACACAGACACAGAGACAAAGACAGGAGAAGAGAGAACAGAGAGGCTAGAACTCAGAGATTTTGATTCTCCAGAGCATTCTTCTTCAACCTTTCTTTCAGAACAGAGTGAAGCAAAGCAGGAAAGCATTCGGCCTCGCCATCAGTGTCCAAGTGCGTCGATACCTTTCTGGTGACTTAGTTCTTCCAATTGTTCAACTTCAAGCAGCGATCTTCATCATCATCGTATGGTCCAAGGAACAAAGTGATCATTTACAGATCAGACTTCCATAGCAATACTTTTCCAGAATCAAATTTGTACTTCTTGTACTTTTTCTCGTTTTATTTTTAAAAGCCAATTTTTTTCCTGGCATTTTGTTAAGTGAAACAAAATAGTGACTCTGCTGGGGACCCTTTGTTGTTCTTTGGCATTTTGTTAAGTGAAACAAAATGGCGACTCTGCTAGGGACGACCTTCTCCTCTGACGAGGAGGCAATTGCTCAATATGATGATGTTTCGGTCGGTTCGACCAAGAAGACTCTGGTTGTGCACTTCGACCAGACTGCCTACGAAGAAATGCTCTGAACTGGGGGTGGTTCTCGCTGCTCCAATGTTTAAAAGTCTCACAAAGCACGAAAAGTTTGGATTCCTAAATCCAAAGTAGCTTCTGATCTCTCTGTTGCTTCTGATAGCAAGGAAATTCTTCCCACTCCTGTCATAGGGGCTCCCGTTCGTAACGAGGCAGTCCTTACTTCAGCGTCGCACTCTAAGTATGGCAATTTATCTCCCGTCTGTCACGGTGAAGATAATCAGGTTTTACGCCCAGTGGGTAAAAACCAAGTTTTACGCTCAAAGCATAAGAATGAGTCTCCCATTTGTAATGTGGCAGACTCTAATGCTTCTGAGTGTAAAAATAAGTCTCCCGTCTGTGACGTGGTAGACACACGCAAATTATGCTCTTCGCGTAAAGAAAAATCTCCCATCTGTGACGTGGTAGATAATTAATTTTTACGCTCTACGCGTAAAGGTATGTCTCCTATCTGTGACAGTGTAGATAAAATTCGCAACGATGTTTGCACATCTAATGTGAATGTACCTAAATGCATACAGCGTAAAAATATTGTTGGTAAAGCTTCAGTCCTACATCAACAACCTTCTTATACTGCTTTAAGTAAAGTACCAAACTTACAAATTACACGCAATGAAAATGGAGTCCTTCGTGCTCAAAAATCTCAAGATTTACGCACACAACTCCAAACGCGTAAAAATGTACAGTTTGGTTCTGCGAATGCAGCCAGTAATCTTCTTTATACACAAGGGACTAAACGTTTCTCTACCCCAAATGTAATAAAGAAGAATACTCCCTCTACTCCTTCTGATTTACGTGAATTGCTAATGCAAAAGCGTAAGAACAGACAATCTTCGGTGACATTCCCCCAAAAAAAACATCATTGTGAATATCACCAAGTTGTGATCAACTGTTGTTGTTCGGCTACAAAACGGTCAGTTTTTGATCGATTAAGTTTTAATTCGCCTCAGCATCAAGTTGAAGACCAAGAACATTAGCTGTCATATGTGTCAGTCAACATGGCATCTCATACTAACAGAGGACGACGTCCGAGACGAAATATATCCCAAACTCCAGGTCAACAGCAGTTCAACCGACTTCTTGATTCCTTTGAGGGAGTATATCAGAATACTCGATCAAGAAGACAAAGACAATTGCAGACTTCTGATTCAGAAGCTGGGGGTACTCAATCTTTTGAGTCCGAAACTGATAGTGTTGATTCATACTTCTATACTAATCCTTCTATATCTTCAAGAGAGGTTGAATCCTACGCTATTGGAGATGAACCTGAGACATCATCTGCTAATACGGAACAACGTCTCACTGCCGTCGAGCAATCATTGAAAGACATGCTTAATATGGGGCAAAGCATACATCAGATAATATTGACTCAGCAAACTGCACAGCCGGCAGTAGTAACACCGGTACCAGTAGCAGCACAAACTCAAGATAGTCAAGGGGCTGAAATACCTTTGAATATTCAAGAGCCTGCTGTTAACCAAAATTCTGCATCTCCAGATTCTATCATTCCTGAAAATGTACCACCTCCAGTGGGGGTTACGGTACATCCAACAACCATTCAATCAAATATGCTTCCTCAAACCAGTGAAGCCATTCAAGCAGTGCGTGAGCTCAAAACACAGTTTGAAGTTTTGAAGCACAAAGATCAGCTCCAGAGGCTAGGGATTAAGCAACCTTATCCTCCTCATTGGAATGATGTACCCTTTCTACCGAAATTTAAGCTATAATCTATGGTTTTGTTCGATGAAAAAGCATCTCCCAGTCAATATATCAATTACTTTGATATTATGACTGTACATTTGTAGAAAAATGATGCTCTTCTCACTCGAGTGTTCATCGGGTGCCTGACGGGCTCAGCTTACGATTGGTATCGTAGTTTACCTGATAATTCTATTTCGTCTTTTGACGAATTCAAGGCAATGTTTCTCTCCTGCTTCTATGAAGGAGGTATGGACATGAACATGTCCGCCTTGATAGAAATCAAACAAAAGGAGAAAGAAGATACTCGGACGTTCATCGAACATTTCCGACAGGCTACTCTAAAGATGCCTCCTGGTATGCCAGATTCAGCGTTGATTGATACATGCAAGATGAATCTGTGACCATCCATTGCTGTCTTTACGGGTTCCCAATTCACAGATTGGGCTTCGTTTATCATAGCAGCAGTTTCTGCCGAGACCAATGGTAGGTTGGCTCGTGAGCATGGGATGATTTTCGCTTCTGAAGATAAAGGAAAGAAAAGTAATCCTGGTAATAATTCTGGCAATCGTAATATGAAGGAAAAGATACTCTTATGGTCAATCTTTCCAAGAACAAAACGTCGCCGAATAATCAGAAATCTTTCAGGCCAAAAGAAGAATACTCTTTTGACGAAAGTGATATCCCAGGGATATTCCAATGTCTAGTGAAGAGTGGCAAACTTCAGATTCCGGAGCCAAAGAGGCCTAAAGAGGTGAATCTGACTGACAATCCTAAATATTGTATCTATCATAGATACATTAATCATTCTACCAGTGCTTGCTATATCTTGAAAAAGAAGATCCAAGAGCTGATAAATGGTGGTGCTATCGCTTTAACTAATGATGACCATACGGTTACAACCAATATGGTTTCTCTTCAGTTCGGAGATTTTCCTCCACCGCAAGTCCCAGATGGAATTATCCCAATCCCAAAGGCGACAATGAAGATCGTGAATATCCCGCCTGCCAGAGAAGAAAATGCAGGATTGCTGCCGCTCACATTAAAGAGTGGTGAAATCATGTGGGTGCATCCCGACTTGGTACCTGAGTTGGAAAATGAAGGTAAAACTTTAAAATCCAAGAAAGGTAAGAAAGTCAAAACCTGCAACATAATTTTTTATGTTATTCCAGAGCCTGATGACTTGGATCGTCTATGGGATGGCCTTCCTTTAGAAGATAGATTGAGAGGACTGAACATCTGTCCTCCAAGTCTAGCTCCTCCTACCAAGCTCAAGCTTACTTATCAGCAGTGGCTAGCCATGAATAGTGTTCCCTTATACCGGACACAGCAAGTCTTCGCTGCTTATGAAAAAGCTCCTAAAAGATTTTTCCTCGTATCCCGAATCCCTCTTCTCCCGTAGCTACAGAGACATCTATGCTTCATTCTCCTGTAGTTACAGAAGGTCCTTCTTCTTTCTCTTCTGTTGAAACACCTGTCAAAAGTTTGCTGCCTACTCACTTGTACAGTCAGCAATCTGTCCTTCTCATGAAGAAGATGGGTTATGACTTTCAAAAGGTAGAAGGTTTGAATTATGATAAAGGAATACGACTTCCTTTACAAATTCAAAATCAAAACTCCACTGTTGGATTGGGTTCTGAAGTTCCTCATAACAATTCTCACAAGAAGAAGGTTAAGGGAAGGAAGACTAAATCCTGTAATATGGTACTTCCTTCTTCTGAGTCCGAAGAAGAAACTTTCGCTGGTACAAGATCTGGGAAAGAGTACCCCAAAGATTATGAGGGATCCTCCAAAGAAACAGAAGACGTAGTGGAAACACTACCAGCTCAACCTTCTCCTGTTCCTGCTAAACCTTCTGTGGTTGAAAAGGGGAAACAGAAAGCAGTACGCTTTGACGTCCCATTGAAGTCTGCTTCCAGTCAGGGGGTGGTGATGAAACCTTACAAATTTGATATTCTTGCTCAGTTGGCCAATACTCCGGCTAGACTATCTATATTTGAGCTGCTTCGTCTTTCTAGAGAAAGCAGAGAGACTTTGAGTGAAGCTTTACTTCAAGCAGATTCATGTTTGGCTCAACTCAAGAGTCCTGATAATACACCAGTGTCATGTCCGCAATGTCATAGTATGATGAAAGCAATTCCCAACATCACCTTTACACAAGAAGATATGTTGTTGAAGCATAACAAACATGACAGGCCTCTGTGCTACACTGGGTATATTGGATCCACTGAAATTGACAGGATTTATATTGATCCTGGGTCCTCAATTAGCATAATTCTTCAGAGTATGCTAAGACCCCTGAGGATTCCTAGTAGTGATCTGACTTACACTAGTACTACGATAGTTGGTTTTAACTCTGGCAAGAGCAAACCACTGGGGAAGATTCGTCTGCAGATTCAGATTGGTGATCTTCGAACTATGGTAACTTTCTATGTTATTAATTCAGACGTCTCCTATAATATCCTTCTGGGGAGACCATGGATTCACGAACATAATATCGTGCCTTCAACTCTCCACCAATGCTTCAAGTATGTGGATTCCCAAGGAGTTGTGAAGACTGAGTTTGCTGATATCAATCCTTTCAAGGGTATCGAAGCCTATTTCTCTGATTCAAGGCTTTATAAACAAGAGCATGTGAAAGAGATATCAGACATAGTTGAAGATCAATCATCTACTGAGGATCAGTCTGTTAATGAAGATCCGCCAGAAGAGCAACCTTTGAAGATCATAGTCAATGGACGAATCCAATCCCAACCTGTCAATGATCAACCTTTGATAATCAAGGTTAAAGGAAGAACTCAAGCTTCATCTGAGGAATTAATAAATATTCCTGCTAAGAGCCAAGTTCAACCTTTTATGATCAAGGTCAAAGGGCGTACTTCTTGTACGAATGATCCAGAACCACCATTGATTGTCAATCTTGGCAAAACTACGCAGAAGACGGATAATGGTCCACTGATGATTAATCCGAAGCGTAGCAGTCAAATTGTAAATAATGTAAATATTGATCATTCTGTACTTTTTGATATCAATGAAGATTTCTTTTTCGAGTATATGGCTGTCAAGTTTATTGAAAGGATGACTTTATCTTCTGATAATCAAAGTCATCAATATAAAGGCGACATAGAACCAGAAGAAACTTTATACATCGACCATAAAGAAAATTCCTTTCCTCTTTGGGTTGATGTCGGACCTTATGCTCAAAGGTTCCTAAAATCTTCCCCTTATCTTCTACCTGTGGCCGCTTCATCACAAGCTTGCGTAACTTTTAGACGTCACGAAGAATCTTATTTCGTGGTTCCGTCTAATAAGAAAAACAAGCGCCAAATTGTGTTTGGCCTGGCTAGAAATATCCCTGTTGCTCAGACGGATGATCTGAAAGATAAAGATAAAGGAAAAATCTGAATTGACAAATATAGTCAACAATCTATCAAGATTATCCAGAACATGGGGTATGATTTGAAGACCATGCAAGGTCTCAATCAAGACAAGGGTAGACGACTACCATTATGTGGTGATCCGTTTTACCAGAAGACTCGTAATGGGTTGGGATATGATCCGTCCCACATGTTTAATGACGATATACAAGAAGAATTCTCTTCTAGCTCTTCGCAATCATCAGATTCGGAGGAAATTCAATTCATGGAATCCGATGTCTCGTTCCTCATATGATGAATCTGGACAGATATTTTCAGTCAATATGGTTCAAACTGATGATGAATCCGAGCCATTTGAGAATGATCCTTGGGCCTAACACAAATGGGCTCAGCAGGGCATGTCTCGATGAGGTCCTCAACCTTCCATTAGATTCATCTATTTAATTATAGAATTGAATTGACCTTTTTCTTTTCTCAAAAGAGATGTTGGTTCATTCATTCTTTCATCAATATTGGCATATATCCTCAATGACGTCTGTCTTCTTAATCCCCAGCTACTAAGGTTTGGTTAAGCTGATTACTCATCTATTCGGAGAGAAATTTTAATCTTCTATCCTACCAGTTGGTATATGAAATTGGATTTGTTATTTACCATGACCTCTGGATAAATGTTAAATCTAATTATTTATCATGAGTTCTTACATACTGTCACGTCCATATTATCTCTGATAGTATTGTATACTCTCAAACAGAAATTAATCTTCTATCTTATCAGTTGATTAATTGGATTTATTATTTATCATGTTCTCAAGACCTCTGAATGAATATTAAATCTACTTGCTTTTCCTATCTATCATGTCCATTTGACCTCTGCATAGATATTAATCTACTTTTCTTTGAGTTCCTACATGCTGTCATATTTATATTACCTCTGATAGTATTGTGTACTCTAAAATAGAAAATAAGATTTTATTATCTATCATGTCCATATTACCTCTGGATAGATATAATGTATTGAGTTTAAAATACTTGTCATGTTCCTATAACCTCTGATAAGTATTTTCCATCTCATACCTATTGTTAAAAAAATTCCAAATAAACGATGGGATCACAAAATATATATATTTCATTCATTTCTTGTGGAAACATTGCAAAATGGATAAGAGAAAAGATTACAAGGAGCTCTTTTAAGGTGGAACAGAAATATCTTGAAGTAACTTATGTAGTTCTTCTAGCCGCTTGCTACGAAAGCTCATGACTTTCTTGGTAGCCTCAGCACGTCGAGCTTCAGGGGTGCAAATACAAGAAAGTTCCGCAAAGGTGATTATCAGACTCTCTTTGGCTTCATCAAGGGTTCTGATGGTCGATTCAGCCCCAAAGGCTTTTTCTTCTAAAATCGAGCTCTGGGTGAGATGCAGATTTCGAGCATTGATCATCTTTTCCCTTTCAGCCTTCAAGCGAGCTAACTCAGCCTCGACTTTGCGGATTTCATCATTTTTATTCTGAATATCTATGTTCAGAGCATCATAAGCTACTTTGTGACCATGTAGTGCGGGCTTTATTCCAGCCAAAAAGGCCTTCTTTTTGGCAACCTTCAGACTATGTTCATGGAGAGATTCATTATATGTGGTCTTCCGAGCAAGATAATCAGCTGTCAAGGCATCATATTCCTCCTGGATGAGACTTTCAATAGTCTCACTTGATAGCTTGAGATATTCTCTGATCGGCTGTTCAAGGTCCTCCATAATTTTCTCCAATGTTGCAGCTCTCTCAGCATCGTTGAACATAGCAATGTTCTTGATGGTCAAAGCCATTGTTGCCTGCAAAGTCTCATAACTGAGGCCCTTATTCAGGACCATTTTTATCAGGGTTGCCAGAGTTTTATAAAAGGTGTCAGTATGAATCTCGACTAGCAGATTCATTTCTATGCTGGAGCTTGGTGTGGCAGCAATATCTAATAGATCTCTTCTTTGGAGACCGGGAGCAGATGTTGATGGTGCAATAGCAGGATGAGATGAAGTCGTTGCTGTTACTACTGTCATAGCTAATTGATCCCTAGAAGCTTCAGGGATTGTATCTCCAACATCTACAGATACCATTGGTATAACAACAGGCTGAGAGGAAGCTGTTGTTGTCACTGCTGTCATAACCAATTGGTTCCCAAGAGCTTCAGGAGCAATGTCTTCAATATTTGTTACCCCAGCCGTTTCTGGAGTTCTGGCGGCGGTAATATTGGTGGATGTGGTGACAATTGCGGGAGCTGGTTTAGGTTCTGGCATTGGTTTATCAGAAACTGGTACTGAATCAGTAGCAACAGTAGAAGATGTTATCACAACTTCCCCAGTTTCAGTTGGTGGTTCAAGTATGCTTTCAGCATCTTCTTCAATTGTTTGCTCCGCAGGATTTTCCACTGTTTTAGTTGTAGTGAAGCTTTCTACAGCTGATTCTTTATTCAAATCTAGTTCTCCTCCAACAGTTCCATCATCACCTACAGTGAGGTCTGCTATAGTCTCTTCTTGGTGGTGGTCCTCAGCAGGAGAGGGTATTTCAGATTGTGCTTGTTGTGCCTCAAATGATGGAGGATATTCTTTTTGAGGCTCCATATCAGGTTTTTGCACTTCCTCCTTTTCGGCGTCTTTGTCTTCTGAAGAAGAAATTTCCTCCTCAGATTCCTCAATTTCTTCATAGATGTCTTCTTCTTGAGGAGGAGGAGCCACAGGCTTTGGTGCAATGATAATATCTACAAAATAAACAAAATAAGTTAATATGCAAAATCATGATATATAATTCCGTATAGGTTTTGTATAATACTTGGAATATGTACATTTTTTCAAGATATGAATCATAATCACCATCCCAGTCATCATCTTCGAAGTCAAGAGCCGGCTCGTCTGATGGAATATGGTCTTGATCAGCAGTGGATACAGTTGTAGCACCCCCCGTAACTTATGCCTTGGTTGGCAATGATAAATGAAGCGAGGTGCTAAGGCGTCCAGGAGACAAAAGTGTTATAGCTTCTGATCCAACTACTGGTGGAGGGGCTGAAGATCCTTCTCCTAGATGGGCTGAAGAAGAACCGATAAAACGATTCCCTTCAACCAAGGTGTCATCTTCTGGAGTGAGGGCTCTTGGTTTGGAAGGCCCTTTAGTGGTAGACTTCTTTTTCTTTTTCGGAGTTTTTACTGGAGATGTGACGGCTGCACTTTGTTTTCTTTTTCGGCCTTTGCCAATGACGATAGGTTCTGTAGCTGGTTCCCCAACTCCTGTAGGGATAACCTCCAGAAAGGGATCCGGAATGCCAGTATCGTCAGGAATGTCTGCGGATACTCTGACCGGCTCCTCAATATTTTCTTCTTTAGGCCACCTCAGACTACCTTTCATATTGTAGTCGTGGGTGAAAGAACGAATTGAAGCATAAAAGTGAGCATACGTATGAAGTATACGTAGCTCTGTAGTACTGGTGGCGGTTGAGATTCTAAATTTAGCACCAGTCCGAGCAGCACCGAAATATCTCCAACCCCTAGCACCGTCGAGTAGTTTTCCATAGTGACGGAAACTAGTAGAAGGGTTACCAACATGAAGTTGGTCGTATCCAAATTAGCGAGCGAATCTACTGGGTAGATATGGTTCAAACGCACAATTATCTTCATTTTTGTACATCAGATGAGAGGGTCTGATGCACTGAAGCCATCTAAAGACTGATGGTGGCAATACAACTCTTCCATCAACGTCATCTTCAAACTGAACGCTAAAGCAATCTACTGGAACTTGCGGCCGAGTACAGAAGAAGTTCCAACCATAAGAGTAGTTCAGAACTGCCCGGGTATCCGCCACAGTCGTAGCAGTCCATGTAGCCTTGCTAAATTTTTGGAGGAAGACCTCCTCATTATCTTCCGGGCCCGGTGGCAACAGATTGCAGTTGTGGTGCAACAACCAGCCCATCAAATAAGTATAGGGCATTTCTACCCTGGGAAAAATGTTCCGATGAGGAGCATTGTTGATTATCTCCTCACCGAAAGTCCTTAAACCTGCATTTACTCGGCACACCATGGCCGATAGCAGGTTAATCCTGACTTTAAAAACCAAACGTACTGCTGGCCATAGTATGCTACGGTGGATTCTGTCAACAGTACCAATACCCGGCACAACCCATCTTCTCAGCCATAAAGAAAGAAAGTCTGCCAGTAAAGCTCTCCTGGAGATTTTTTGACTACCATATCTAAGGAAGCTCAAAGCTTCAGTTCCGGCAGGGAATTCTCCAGTCTTTGTAGACAGATATTTATTCGAGAATTTGTAGGTAATCATCATATCCCGAATTTTGTTAGAGGGGATTGTCGAATCTATGTTGATTACCGGAGCTTTGTTTTTTTTGAAACCTTTCTTTGTCTTCCTTGGATATCTTATCCTTATGGAAGAAGAGATAAGTCGTCCACTTGTTGATGTACGCCAAATGAGATGTACTTTCATGCATTGTAGTACAAATCATATAGTGACACATCAATTCTTCGTATACCTCAATCAACTGAGGGTTAGCTTCTCGGATTTCAGCAAGTTCCCTGTTGGAGGAACGTATTCTTCATATGGGGCTTCCCACATTGGCAATTTCGAGATGAACTGCATCTCATGAAGAGCAAGGCCCATTTCGCCTTTTGGAGTGGCAAAAGTCCTAGTTGAACTTATATATATCTCCATCAAGGCCAGAAACAAGTTTCCGTTCGGGGGAATACCCTGACTGGTGGAAGCTACCGCTTCATACAAGCCAATGTCTTTCAGCTCTGTCTCGAAGTTTTTCATCATCCGAAGACTTATATGGATCCAGTTCTGGTTGAATGGAGTCAACCATCCTGGCAGTCTGGGGTTTGTTTGGGGATATAATACAGCAGCCCTTATAAATTTATTGACGAACATCTAGGTTTATACTGGTTGTATTAAACCTGAATCTTCACTAGGATTAGATCCTGGCATGAGGCCAAAAATAGAAGTAACACCGCCATTAGGAACACTAGCAAAATATCCCATATCATTGGCATGCTCCCTCTTGAAAACAATTCTACCCGGTCTTCCATGATTGCTGGGAGTCAAATTCCACAGCATTTGTCGAGGGTGGGTAGCATGGACAAATGCTGACAAAGGATAATCTCTGTCCATATTCGGAAGATACATGGCTCTATCCCCAAATTTGAATACCCAAGACTCCTTCTTGGGGTGTGTCTGGGACTTACAGTCAATTGCATCCCCAAATAAGAAGGCTGATTTTGCAAATTGTTGTCCTGCTAATGAAGTCAATAATTCTCCATCGATCATGGATAGCAACATCCTATCCCCTTGAGCTGCTATCAATTGTGCCCTCTCTATAGGGTAATCAGGGTTTGATTGAGGAAATGCTACATGAGATAGATTCTCCAGATAATTTGAACCCAACATGCCAATTGATGAGCCAAAGACTTCTGCGAGAGGGTGAATTTACAAGTCCACTGCAAAAAGAAAAAAAATCAAGTTAGTGAAAATCTAATTTGATGCAGATAAATTGGTCTGAAAAAAGTAAAAAAAAAATTCCTAAATGTGAAAAGTCTTTTTGTTTTTACTCAAAGTCTTTTTCATTTGGGAGATTTACGTTGGCACATTAGATGTGAGCGTATTTCAAATTTTACGCTGACACATTTGTGGACGTATTTCGGTTTTACGCTGACACATTAGATGTGGGCGTATTTCAGTGTTTTACGCTGGCACATTTGTGAGCATATTTTACGCTGACACGTATAAACGTGGGCGTATTTTGTTTAATCCTACGCTGACACGTATAACGTGGGCGTATTTTGATTATCTCAGTTTTTACGCTAACACGTACAACGTAGGCGTGAAACAAAAAATCTTTGGTCTTTTTCTTCTCCGATGAGGTTCTACGGCCATAGGGGAGTGCTTTACCCCCATTGGAGGAGCCACGGCGGGATGATTTTGATGAGATACGGCTGATGACCGGACAAGGGTTTGTGCACGGTCAATCGAGGAAGAATCGGCGGCGGGCTTCTTGCCTTTGCTGCTGCCGGCGGCAGACTTCTTAGGGGCCATCGAATGGAATGCAAGAGGAAGAAAAGAGCTCGAGAAGGATTGGGATTATGAGGGCAAAGAAACAAAGTAAAGTTCTCTCTCTCTCCCCGAAGAACCCTATTTATAGGGAAGTTTCAAATCGGTTCAAATTCCAGATTTTACGCCGACTGTTGGATATCCCCACTTTTACGCGGATGACTGTTGCGTATTCCGAATTTTACGCTGACTGGTCAAATCTTAACTTTTACGCTTATGTTCAAAGTGTTTCAAATTTTGGAGATATTTGAAAACTTTGAAGGGGGTCTTGTAGGAGCGTAAAAAGTGCTTCATTTAATGAGTCAAGGAGATGGATCATTCCACTCATAATGATCTATTTTTACGCCAAGGAGAGGCTAATCACTTTACGCTCGGGTCTATGCCAATGGTTTTACGCCTAAGACAGGCTAACTACTTTTACGCAGGACAAAGCTGTCAAGTCTTGCATTTAATGCAAACTCTGACATGAAGATATTAATGATGGCATATATCACAGAATTCGAAGGGATTTGTTTTATACAGAGACCAATGTTGTCGTTTAGTACGTGGACTGAGCTACTTTACACTCATAGTGTGACTTCTTTTACGCATGGAGACTATTTGAGTTTTTACACTCAAAGTTGACGTGTGCGTAAAGTCTATTTGAGCTACTTTTACGCTCAAGGTTATTTAACAACCACTTTACGCGGGAAGTCTATGTCAGGGCTATTTTATGCCTAGTCTACTGCTTTACGCTCAGAGTACATTGGGGATGTTTTTACGCCCTATTTATCTGACCAGTTTGGAACGTGGTTTGCCTACATGGCTTTCATGCCACACATCTCAAAGAACGTGTGTACGTGCATCCTATTCTTACTGAAATGATGGGACACATGTCAACGTATGCAGAGGATGACTTTGGTCATGGGTGGCAGTTGTTAGCGTAAAGACGGAACTTTTGCTGAGTTTTTATGCACGGGAGCCCAAGTCTATAAATAGACTTATTTTTCTCACAGAGATACACAGACACAGAGACAGAGACAGGAGAAGAGAGAACAGAGAGGCTAGAACTCAGAGATTTTGATTCTCCAGAGCATTCTTCTTCAACCTTTCTTTCAGAACAGAGTGAAGCAAAGCAGAAAAGCATTCGGCCTCGCCATCAGTGCCCAAGTGCGTCGATACCTTTCTGGTGACTTAGTTCTTCCAATTGTTCAACTTCAAGCAGCGATCTTCATCATCATCGTATGGTCCAAGGAACAACGTGATCATTTACAGATCAGACTTCCATAGCAATACTTTCCCAGAATCAAATTTGTACTTCTTGTACTTTTTCTCGTTTTATTTTCAAAAGCCAATTTTTTCCTGGTATTTTGTTAAGCGAAACAGGTATGGGCTAAGAAGACTACAATGATGAGGTTGGTATGGGCTAAGAATTTGCTTTCAAGAGAACTGTATTTTATAATGTCTGCTCTGCTCTGTCTTTTATAATAAAATCATTTATGAGTTACATTTACATTGTAAAAACCACGAAAAGTTTTACTTTTATTTATATATGAAAGTCTAAACTACTACATAAAATCCTACTATCAAGAAAAAAGTTAAATTTGAGCTGCGTGCAGGCATCGCAGAGCAATGGAACTCCTTGAGACAAAGGAATTCTTTGATGCAAATCACTTCATCGTGCAACGTCAAAGCAATGGAACTCCCTGAACAAAGGAACTCCGTGCATAGTCAGAGCAATGGAACTCCTTGAACAAAGGAACTCCGTGCATAGCCAGAGCGAATCAAAGTGCAAGCGCTCCGTGCATAGTCATCGACTGTGTGCCATGATGTTGGTTTCTGGAAGAGCCCCTGGGTTTGGATTTATTACCAACCCACACTCTGTCGAAGCGCCCGCATGTCGATTCGCTCGGACTATGCACGGTGTTCCTTTGCCGCAAGGAGTTCCTTTGTTCAAGGTGTTCCATTGCTCCGACGATGCACGATGAAGTGATTTGCCACAAGGAATTCCTTTCCTCAGGTTGTTCCATTGCTCGGAAGAATGCAAGATGAAGTGAATTCCTTTGCAGGTCCTTTGCCTCAAGGAGTCAAAGGAACTCCTTGAGTGCCAAGGAATTCCTTGAGAGCAAAAGGACCTTGCAAAGGAATTCCTTGAGGCAAAGGGCCTGCAAAGGAATTTACTTCATCTTGCATTCTTTCGAGCAGTAGAACACCCTGAAGAAAAGGAATTCCTTGTGGAAAATCACTTTTTCGTGCATCGTCGGAGCAATAGAACACCTTGAACAAAGGAACTCCTTGCGGCAAAGGAACACCGTACATACTCCGAGCGAATCGACGTGTGGGCGCTTCGACAGAGTGTGGGTTGACAATAAATCCAAACCCAGGGGCTCTTCCAGAAACCGACATCATGGCACACAGTCGATAAAGTGCACGAAAACAGACAGTCCACTAGGCACATCTCAGTCTTCTGAAGGACTTCACCACCAAAGCTTCTTCGAACGAGGAGATCGACAACCAAGAGAAAATCGTCTTGACAAGACGGGGGATCGGTAGAGTCCATCTCTACAAGAAAAGCTAAGTGAGACGAGAACAAACTCTCCCTACACTACTGCCATTTATAGGCAAGGAATAACTCGGACTCATGCGCCAAGTGGCAGCCACTTCGAATTCAATTCAATTAATTTGCATCAATACCAATGCATCTGCCCCTTCTCAAGTAAATCTAAGTAAGACGAGAACAAACTCTCCCAACTACTGCCATTTATATGCCATTAATAACAATGAATCTCTCCCTTCGAATTCTGCCAACTTTGAGGGTTTCAATTTTACTCAAATATTAATCAAATATTCAAAAATTAATACCAATGAATCTGTCCTTTCTCAATTTTGCGAGTATAGAACAGCTCATTGCAAAAAAAAAGTTCAAAAATTTAATCAAATATTAAAAAAGTAGAAATATTGAGATTAGAAACTTCACATTCTTAAATATGTTGTCAAATTTTGTTAATTAATCATGTTTCCACCACTTTTTTGTGCCAATTAAACGGAGTATGGCATTACAAGAGTTAAAACGAAAGAAAATGCTATTCTTCGTATTTTATTAAACGGAGAATAGCATTTCCAGTGTTAAAACGATTGAGGATTCTATTCGCCGTTTAATTTGGAACGGAGAATGGCATTCTCTGTCTAACTTGAAACGAAGAATAACATTTCCAGTGTTAAAAACACATTAGAATGTTTATTCTCCGTTTTAATTTAAACGGAGAATGATATTCTCCGTGTCATTTGAAACGGAGAATGCTATTCTCCGTTTTGAATTACACGGAGAATACCGTTCCCAGTATTAAAACGATTAGGTATTAAAACGATTTAGAATGTGAGCATCTACCCCTTCAAAATAACTTTTATACATATAAAAAAGATGAAGTGAAAAAGTTGTCTTGTGTGAATGACATCTTGCCACATAGGAAAGACATTGTCTTAAGTCAACAACGTTTCATTTGATTCCATTTGCTCTTTATCGCTATTTCGCTTTCGTACTTTACAATTATGAAAATCGTGACCCGATTTTTTACAAACTCTACAAGTTCTAGGCTTCGGGATAGTCTGACTTACTGTAGGTTGGCTTGATTTCCCTTGAGAAGGCCTTCCTTTTGTTGCTACCGGATTTGGCTCTTTTAAAGCTTCATGCACTCCATGAACTGCATCAGCTACCATTTGTTCTTCTTCACCAATATCGGTCCCCATTTCTTTCAACTCCATCAGAACAGACGACATCAACTCCGTTCCCCTCTCTTGAATTTTACTTGATTTTTTACAATAGTTTGTAAACAGATTAACTTGTTCATTAATACCACCATACCTTCTGCTCTCAATATTGTCTGGGTGGATGAATCTTCTTTCTGAGCCAGGTCCGGAGAGATAACTCTCTTTGCAATCCTTGAGCCAACGAGATTTTATCAAGTTCTTTGGAATATCTCCAATTTGTAATCTCTTCATTGCTGAAAAAATATGCCTACAAGGAATCCCCTTGGTCTCCATCCACAAGCATTCACATTTTATGATGTTGTCGGCCGGATCAAATATAACCTTCCGGTTGACACTGTTTGGCGACATATACTTTGGGATAGTGCAAACTTCTGTCTCTCTTATGATGTGATGATGGAGAACAGTATATGCATCAGAACGTGTGATTTCCTTCCTTACCTCTATAAACACCGTTTTAGTGTAAATTGCGGCAAATTTATCTTCTATTACGGCCATGCTAGTTTGATTCATAACTGGTGTTGAGAGTTTATCAGTGACATGCTTACTCATCTGGCCGTAACGTAAGGCCGCCAAACCGAAGTCACAGTTTTGAAGGGCCTTCCATAGTGGCAGCTTCTTATTCAAAAATCTTTTCAGAAATGCGTTCATAGATTCACATCTATTTGTTGCAGTAGAACCGCCAAAGAAATGCCCACGTAGGAATGTGTCCGCCCATCGCTGCCTCGTTCTGTACAATGCAGTGTGTAAAACCCCTAAAAATTTCTACTATTTTTTTATTAAATTTGGTACTGATTTAAATTTTTTTTTGTATTGTACGTCGCGTAGTCGTATTGTACGTCGCGCACGAAATTCTATTTTTTTCATAATTGCTCGACGAGTGCGAATATGTGCGAGCGTACATATTTTTAGAAAAACATTTTTCTATTTTTATAATTTCAAGATAATATATATAATAATTATTTTTGCCATTACACCAAATTTCTAAGTTGGTTATTTTAAGCCTTTCTTTCTAATATTTATTAATAATAAATTATATTTTATGGTATACTAGGAAAAGTATAATTATGTATGCATTATTTTTGCTTACATATATATTTCATAAATATTTAATAGTTATTTTCAAATAATAATGAATTTTCGAAATTAATAATATTAGTATTTTTGGAAACAATATTTCGAAATTATTGTAGGCAATTTAAACATTGATTTGAAATTATGGATTAATTTTAAAATAGCTAAGTATTTGAAATTTGGTTTAGCCTATTCAATTTTTAAACTAAAATTTAATTAGATTTGAATTGGATTTTTGATTTGGATTTGGATTATGGACTTAATTTAAATTTAGTAATTTAATTATCTACTTTGGGTTTTAAATGAATCCTAATTCCTATCCAATTGGGAATTCCCACATCCTATAAATAGGCAGGTACTCCTCCAATTTCTATCATTCATTATTCTCCAAATTCTACAACCATAGTATGAGTGCATCGTGTCCGTGTCCATCCCTTTCCTTCAAGTACTTTATTACATTTACATCTTTCTCTCACGTATCCGACACACCGGACATGTCCTTTCTCCATCCACAAACCCTATCCTCGTCGTGTCCAACACAACGCAAAACCTACAAATTAGGTGTCCGATACACTTCGACACGACCCCTAACCCAAACCCTAACCTAGCTCAACTATCTTCGCAGCCATGACACGACGTCGTCTTTCCATACCACAGCCATCACCTCGCCACCCTGCCACCACTCCTGGCCAAACTGTGCCACACCCCGCCGAAGCAACTACTGCCACCACCAGCATAGTCGACACTACCACCGCTACCCTGATCTCCACCACTCGCCGACCACCGATAACCCGACCAACTCCGGCCTCGAATCCGTCCGATACCCAACTCCGCCACCATCGACCAAACCCCCACCAACACCAGCGTCACCCCGCCATCTCTCCGACACCAGCAGAAAAGAGAAATAAAATAAAACCCTAAACTCACCTTTGACTCGACGGCCACCGCCGTGCCGATCAGCCGCCCTCCTCGCCGCTGTGCGTTCCTCCATAGCCCAGGCCGTGTCCGGCCACCGCAGCGTGTGTGTCGACGAACCACGCGACGGCACCAGCCCCGACGCGTGCCGTACCCCTTACGCCAGAGCACCGCCGCACGCGCCCTGTCCCGACCTCCCAGATCCGCCACCACCGAGACCTCGCCGAACCCTCTGCGAGAAACCCCCATCCTTCACCTCACTCCGGCATCATGACCGCCGGTCCCGGCCGAGCCAGCCTCCGCCGTCTCCTCCGTGACTTCCCGCCGAAACCCCTCTCCGCCGTTTCCTTCTCGCCGCTCCGCCGCGCGTCCGCCGGCGAGCCCCCGCACGGGCCGACAGCCACCGCCTTCCTCCTCCCTCTCGCTTCCCTCTCCGGCGCCCGCCGTACTTAGCCCAGCCGATCTCCCTCTGCACGCAGCTCCGCGCCGGCCAACCCACTCCGGCGCAGCTCCCGCTCACCACCGCATCTCCCTCCGCCTTCCTCCCAAGCCTCACTCTCCCCAGCCCTCTCTCGATTTCTCAGATCCTCGCCTCCCGCTTCCTCTCTCCTCTCGACCTTTCTTTTCCTCTCTCTCACTCTCTCGCTCCCCTCTCTTCTGACCCTTTCTCTATTTTGCTTTTTTACTTTTTTGGTTTGGAAAGGAGTTCTCCTCGAAAGAGGAGAACTGTGGTGTTTCAACATTGGATTTTTTTTCTTCTTTTGATTTTTTGTTTTTTTTGTTGTTGTTTCAATCCTGACAAGAGGAGAATTACGATTAATATTATGATTATTACTATTATCATTCATTATTATTATTATTATTATTTGATTTATTATTATTATTATTCATCTTATTATTATTATTATTAATATTATTATTTTATTATACTGATACTAACAGTATATATGAATACATTATTATTATTTTGTTATAATTATTATTATACAAAAAGATATATTATTATTTCTAAATATATTTAACTAAATATATAATTTTGGGCTTGGCCCTACATGTAGTTTCAAATCGGGTTTCGTTTTTTTTATATATTTTATGGTATTAAATATGGTTGAAATATTTTCTACAAGCAAGTTATAGTTTGATATAAAGATAATTTTCATGGCTTTCAAGTAGATATCTAAAACTGTTTTACTAATAGAAATATAGTTATTTTCAAATATAATAAATATATTTTCAAAAATAGTTATATTTATTTCTATAAAATTTCTTCGATTATATAATCTTATCCATGATCAATCGTTTGTTTCTTACCTTCTTCCAAATCTCGAGCTTATTTATATCATCCCTAGCCAAATTGACTATTCCGGACTCAATGACGTAATCTGTGCCACCATCAGAGGTCACCTTGTGTAGTTATCACAATGGAGTCGCAGTTCATGCCACCATGATTATCGCTGCATATCGGGCGTACTATCAGGCAAGACACCTTGCCATTCGCTGTTTATTTATTTTAGCTCATATTTTATGTATTATTTATTTTCTTTATGTAAAATAAATTGTGATACATGGCATAACTGTTAGAACTTACTGTTCATTTATATTTTCTGCTGTGTATTATTTTTCTTACAAATTTAACCTAGATTTAAGGGACCACCTTGTGTGTTGCATTCATTGGCATTGACACGTTGTAACACGAAGTTGTGTCGCATGTAGGACACGAAAGTGCGTGATTGGCTGGCCACCAGTACGTACAAGCCGTGTGATAGGAATAACCGCTAATAGAGGTTGCATGCTAGTTTGACTTAGCAGTTATAGAGGTTACTGTTGTGGATACAACAAAGTAGGCATTGGGCGGGGAGGACAATTCCTTAGCGTATGGGCTTCGATGCACTTTCCCTTGTGACCCGGACTCTCCGCTGGAGATACGGGGTTGATGACCCATGATTACTGACGGCCACTGACGATTCTGCGGAACGTCATGCTCTTACTGATGGGGCCTCTGGTGCCCAAAGGGGAGACCATGCCGATCCTATTCAGCCAGGGCCCATGCGTAGGAAGGAGTGTTCTTAACTACATTTCACTTAGAATGGTTAGGCACCTTTATCCGTTAGGTACAAGTACTTTTGGTTTGGGTACTTGTATCTGACCGTGGCTTGGAACAATAACTTGTCGCGGATTAGTTCGTCACATCTTGTCCTTGTTTGGTTGTAGGTGTGACTTACTACTTCGATGAGAAGGTATTGAACCTTGTTGGGGTCCGGATACCATATTGGATTCATAACATGGGAAGATACGTTACCGTGAATTAGTTTACCATCTCCTGTCCTTGTTTGGTTGGGGGGATGGTACGCTCGTTCAGTAGGTGCGTATTGGAACATGTTATAATTCGATTTACTTATTTATTTGAGCAATATTTATTCAGTTTATATGGCATGATATTATGTGTCTTGTTACGTTCCTCTGAGGACCTGGTTATCTCTCCAGGTGTGTGCTATTGTCTTTCGCAGGTGTTCTAGCTCTAGCCGTGATTATTGCTATTCTTCGAGGATGATTGCACTTTGGATCGTCTTCGCTTCGCTCGCCAAAAATCGTTTCTTTTCTCATGTATCTTTCCTTTACTTGTTGGTAGTGGATTTGTCTCCGCCCAACATATTGTATCAAGACAATTCATTATCTTTATATGATATCTTTTATTCATTTATTTTGTGTGGATGAGATTAGTTATGGTTCTACTGCATTTTACAGCTTATGTATTCATACGAGGTTTCCATATACTGTAGTGTACTTCGTATGAGTACAGCTGACATGTCTACGTTCCTAGTCCTACGTATTTTGGGACTGGGGCGTTACATGTTTTTGTGGTGGCCCATGCAGGTCAAGATAAATTGTTTGGTTACTTCACCATACCAAGCAAGCCTGTGTATAGGATTAGAAGTCTAGGATCTCATCCACATACTTGACCTCTTTCCTTGATTTATCTACCATTTGACTCATCAATTGCATCTTGCTTGCTTCCTTCCATCCCTATTCTTATCTTCCCTTCGTGCTTGCTAGAGATTGACCCTACTAGTTAATTGTCCCAAAACACCATTAGTTTAATTCTTTAAGTTGGGTAGACTACCTTATGACCTAGCAACCCCTTTGACCTAGTGACCTATATTAGCAAGCTTATTTAGATTCTAGAATCTAGAGGACCTAACCCTTCTAGCCAACCAAGGACTTGGACAAGAAGACTATAGGACAACTGTATGACTTAGAATCATTCTACCTTCTTTTAATCTAAATCTCTCGTGCCTATGTTTTTACCACTTTGACTAATATTGCAACTATAATCTAGTTTTGCAAACTCATCCATTTATCGAGTTTGTTCATGACTTATGCTATTGAGCGGCCGCTCACTAACATATTGTCTAATCAGAGCCGGTGCATGATGGTCTGATCAATCGAGTGCACTTTGGTTTGCTTTTGTCCATTACTCTACGTGGATGGGGACATAATTAAACTTGGCCCTTACAATCCCATCCACGACTGCCTTGACAATTCTTTGAAGTTATTCGATCGTCTTTGAATCACGTACTCGTATTCGATAACGCCTCCTTCGAACTCTATATTGCTTTCGCCTTCACCTATTTCAGGAGGCGAGGGCGTTATTCTAGAACTTCCTCTAGCTTCCTATCGATTATGACCATACCGTATTGTTTTTCTACGATCTAGATCGCGATTTCTTACGACATGATTTTGTGAAAACATTGTCATCGTTGGATCCCCATTGATACCCCCTTGTGTCCTCTCACCCCCTACTAATTCTTAATTTCGAGGACGAAATTCTTTTAAGTTGGGTAGGATGTAAAACTCCTAAAAATTTCTACTATTTTTTATTAAATTTGGTACTGATTTAAATTTTTTTTGTATTGTACGTCGCGTAGTCGTATTGTACGTCGCGCACGAAATTTTATTTTTTTCATAATTGCTCGACGAGTGCGAATATGTGCGAGCGTACATATTTTTAGAAAAACATTTTTCTATTTTTATAATTTCAAGATAATATATATAATAATTATTTTTGCCATTATACCAAATTTCTAAGTTGGTTGTTTTAAGCCTTTCTTTCTAATATTTATTAATAATAAATTATATTTTATGGTATACTAGGAAAAGTATAATTATGTATGCATTATTTTTTGCTTACATATATATTTCATAAATATTTAATAGTTACTTTCAAATAATAATGAATTTTCAAAATTAATAATATTAGTATTTTTGGAAACTATATTTCGAAATTATTGTAGGCGATTTAAACCTTGATTTGAAATTACGGATTAATTTTAAAATAGCTAAGTATTTGAAATTTGGTTTAGCCTATTCAATTTTTAAACTAAAATTTAATTAGATTTGAATTGGATTTTTGATTTGGATTTGGATTATGGAATTAATTTAAATTTAGTAATTTAATTATCTACTTTGGGTTTTAAATGAATCCTAATTCATATCCAATTGGGAATTCCCACATCCTATAAATAGGCAGGTACTCCTCCAATTTCTATCATTCATTATTCTCCAAATTCCACAACCATAGTATGAGTGCATCGTGTCCGTGTCCATCCTTTTCCTTCAAGTACTTTATTACATTTACATCTTTCTCTCCCGTATCTGACACACCGGACACGTCCTTTCTCCATCCATAAACCCTATCCTCGTCGTGTCCAACACAACGCAAAACCTACTTAGGTGTCCGATACACTTCGACACAACCCCTAACCCAAACCCTAACCTAGCTCAACTATCTCCGCAGCCACGACCCGACGTCGTCTTCCCATACCACAGCCATCACCTCGCCACCCTGCCACCACTCCTGGCCATACTCTGCCACACCCCGCCGAAGCAACTACTGCCACCACCAGCATAGTCGACACTACCACCGCTACCCTGATCTCCACCACTCGCCGACCACCGATAACCCGACCAACTCCGGCCTCGACTCCGTCCGATACCCAACTCCGCCACCATCGACCAAACCCCCACCAACACCAGCGTCACCCCGCTATCTCTCCGACACCACCAGAAAAGAGAAATAAAATAAAACCCTAAACTCACCTTTGACTCGACGGCCACCGCCGTGCCGATCAGCCGCCCTCCTCGCCGCTGTGCGTTCCTCCATAGCCCAGGCCGTGTCCGGCCACCGCAGCGCGTGTGTCGACGAACCACGCGACGGTACCAGCCCCGACGCGTGTCGCACCCCTTACGCCGGAGCGCCGCCGCACGCGCCCTGTCCCGACCTCCCAGATCCGCCGCCACCGAGACCTCGCCGAACCCTCTGCGAGAAACCCCCATCCTTCACCTCACTCTGGCATCATGACCGCCGTTCCCGGCCGAGCCAGCCTCCGTCGTCTCCTCCGTGACTTCCCGCCGAAACCCCTCTCCGCCGTTTCCTTCTCGCCGCTCCGCCGCGCGTCCGTCGGCGAGCCCTCGCGCGGGCCGACAGCCACCGCCTTCCTCCTCCCTCTCGCTTCCCTCTCCGGCGCCCGCCGTACTTAGGCCAGCCGATCTCCCTCCGCACGCAGCTCCGTGCCGGCCAACCCACTCCGGCGCAGCTCCCGCTCACCGTCGCATCTCCCTCCGCCTTCCTCCCAAGCCTCACTCTCCCCAGCCCTCTCTCGATTTCTCAGATCCTCGCCTCCCGCTTCCTCTCTCCTCCCGACCTTTCTTCTCCTCTCTCTCACTCTCTCGCTCCCCTCTCTTCTGACCCTTTTTCTATTTTTCTTTTTACTTTTTTGGTTTGGAAAGGAGTTCTCCTCGAAAGATGAGAACTGTGGTGTTTCAACATTGGATTTTTTTTCTTCTTTTGATTTTTTGTTATTTTTGTTGTTGTTGCAATCCTGACAAGAGGAGAATTACGATTAATATTATGATTATTACTATTATCATTCATTATTATTATTATTATTTGATTTATTATTATTATTCATCTTATTATTATTATTAATATTATTATTTTATTATACTGATACTAACAGTATATATGAATACATTATTATTATTTTGTTATAATTATTATTATACAAAAAGATATATTATTATTTCTAAATATATTTAACTAAATATATAATTTTGGGCTTGGCCCTACATGTAGTTTCAAATCGGGTTTCGTTTTTTTTATTATTTTATATATTTTATGGTATTAAATATGGTTGAAATATTTTCTACAAGCAGGTTATAGTTTGATATAAAGATAATTTTCATGGCTTTCAAGTAGATATCTAAAACTGTTTTACTAATAGAAATATAGTTATTTTCAAATATAATAAATATATTTTCAAAAATAGTTATATTTATTTCTATAAAATTTCTTCGATTATATAATCTTATCCATGATCAATCGTTTGTTTCTTACCTTCTTTCAAATCTCGAGCTTATTTATATCGTCCCTAGCCAAATTGACTATTCCGGACTCAATGACATAATCCGTGCCACCATCAGAGGTCACCTTGTGTAGTTATCACATTGGAGTCGCAGTTCATGCCACCATGATTATCGCAGCACACCGGGCGTACTACCAGACAAGACACCTTGCCATTCGCTGTTTATTTATTTTAGCTCATATTTCATGCATTATTTATTTTCTTTATGCAAAATAAACTGTGATACATGGCATAACTGTTAGAACTTACTGTTCATTTATATTTCCTGCTGTGTATTATTTTTCTTACAAATTTAACCTAGATTTAAGGGACCACCTTGTGTGTTGCATTCATTGGCCTTGACACGTTGTAACACGAAGTTGTGTGTCGCATGTAGGACACGGAAGTGCGTGATTGGCTGGCCACCAGTACGTACAAGCCGTGCGATAGGAATAACCGCTAATAGAGGTTGCATTCTAGTTTGACTTAGCGGTTATAGAGGTTACTGTTGTGGATACAACAAAGTAGGCATTGGGCGGGGAGGACAATTCCTTAGCGTATGGGTTTTGATGCACTTTTCTTTGTGACCCGGACTCTCCGCTGGAGATATGGGATTGATGACCCATGATTACTGACGGCCATTGACGATTCTGCGGAACGTCATGCTCTTACTGATGGGGCCTCTGGTGCCCAAAGGGGGGACCATGCCGATCCTATTCAGCCATGGCCCATACGTAGGAAGGATTGTTCTTAACTACATTTCACTTAGAATGGTTAGGCACCTTTATCCGTTAGGTACAAGTACTTTTGGTTTGGGTACTTGTATCTGACCGTGGCTTGGAACAATAACTTGTCGCGGATTAGTTCGTCACATCTTGTCCTTGTTTGGTTGTAGGTGTGACTTACTACTTCGATGAGAAGGTATTGAACCTTGTTGGAGTCCGGATACCATATTGGATTCATAGCATGGGAAGATACGTTACCGTGAATTAGTTTACCATCTCCTGTCCTTGTTTGGTTGGGGGGATGGTACGCTCGTTCAGTAGGTGCGTATTGGAATATGTTATAATTCGATTTACTTATTTATTTGAGCAATATTTATTCAGTTTATATGGCATGATATTATGTGTCTTGTTACGTCCCTTTGAGGACCTGGTTATCTCTTCAGGTGTGTGCTATTGTCTTTCGCAGGTGTTCTAGCTCTAGCCGTGATCATTGCTATTCTTCGAGGATGATTGCACTTTGGATCGTCTTCGCTTCGCTCGCCAAAAATCATTTTTTTCTCATGTATCTTTCCTTTACTTGTTGGTAGTGGATTTGTCTCCGCCCAACATATTGTATCAAGACAATTCATTATCTTTATATGATATCTTTTATTCATTTATTTTGTGTGGATGAGATTAGTTATGGTTCTACTGCATTTTACAGCTTATGTATTCATACGAGGTTTCCATATACTGGAGTGTACTTCGTATGAGTACAGCTGGCATGTCTACATTCCTAGTCCTACGTATTTTGGGACTGGGGCGTTACACAGTGGTCCACTCATTATTCTCTACATTATAATCCGTTAGCATCTGCTGCCAACGGTTTTCAAATTCTTCGACTGAATAGTACCTGTTTAGAAAACATGGATAGTAACTAAAGTTATAATATTGTAACAACAACATACTTCAAAGTAAAGTAGCAAGTATGCGATGTACCTTTTAATCAGAAGACTCAATTTATTGTGAAAACCCTCTTGGTGTACATGTTTGGCAGCATTGTTTAGGATATGCCATGAGCACGTTCGATGAACTACGCTGGGCATTAAATCCTCAATTGCTTTATTCATGGATCTGCAACCATCCGTGAGAACTGTCACTGGTAATTTGCCATTCATACACTCTCGGAATTTTTCTAGAACCCAAGAATATGTCTCTATAGTCTCATTATGGATCATTGCAAACCCAAACACACAAGTCATTGCATGATTGTTTATACCCACTAGAACCACCAACGGTATTTGACTTCTATTTATTTTATATGTAGAGTCAAATGCTAGTGAATCTCCAAATAATTCGTAATCGAATCGACATGTACCATCAGCCCAAAAGAGATGGGTCAATCTGGAATCTTCGTCTACCTTGTATGCGTAGAAGAAATCTGGGTCATTGCCCTCCTTAGATTGAAGAAATGTAAGTGTTGTCGTAGCATCAACATCGTCTAGTGCTCTACTATCTTGAGCTAGAGCGTTGTATAAATCCTTTTTCGTCCATCCAACCTTATCCCAGCCACCTTTCCTGTGGACAATTAAATTCCATATCGCTCCAGTCCCAATCCCTGATTGCTTCATAATCTTAACTTCTTCCAACTCTGCGGGTGATATCTTACGATGGGATCTCAAAAAACTGATTCATAATCATTCGCCAGGCTATGGTTGTGAAGTACATGAAATTTTTTGACGACCCACATCTTTGTAGAATCTTTGTACCCAATACAGAAAATTGCTTTACAGCCACTTCTGCTTTCACTTCTTGGCTCACGAACCCTGTTAGGAGCTTCCTTGTATTTCTTGTGTCTGAATCCCGCATTCGAACAACACCAACTACGGACCATCACCATCCCAGACTTGTTTTTCTTTACCTCGTTCTTTCTAATACTGAAACCATATGCTTTTGAATATATCCGGTAGAATGTCTCTGCTTCTTCAATAGAGTTGAACTGTAGGCCAACAATATCTTCTTCTAAGAGATGTTTTGGATCTTTGTTAATGTTGGCGGACTGCAATATTTTTTTCATCGTCACTGCATCAAAATCCAATGGAGATTCACCGTCATCCCTAAGAACAGAATAAACAAAATAAATATGAGAACTAAATGTAAAAATATAATACATTTCTTAAATCTATTAGAAAGGGTGATGCGAAATAACATTTCGTTGTTTGCGTTGATGTCGTCGTCATCGTTATGATGCATTCTTCCGGTGTTTTCTTCATCTTGTTCTTTAATGTCTCCTAAGTTAACAGCTTCCAAACTTTGCTCATCATCCAAATCATCTGACACTCCTCTTGAAAGAAAGCTTTCTTCATCGACTAAATCTTCCACACGACGATCAGTTTCTCCATGTGACGTCGACATTGAAGAAAATAGAGTGTGTTAGAAACCAGCAGAAGAAACAAAGGACAAGAAACAATACAAGAAGAAAGAGTAATGCTATTCGTACCTCCAAATTGTCCCTCTAATATATAGCCCTCCCATCTGATGTGGCGTGTTAAATAATAGTGTGTGTCATCTGACATGACTGATGACATGGCAAATTTTAATCAAAAAGTTAACTACCAAATTTTCTCCATAATAATTTAACGTTAATATTAATGTTAATTTAATGTTAATATTAATTTATGTTAATATTAATATTAATGTTAATGTTAATGTTAATATTAATATTAATATTAATATTATTGTTAATGTTAACGATAATATTAATTTTAATGTTAATGTTAATGTTAAAATTAATTTTAATGTTAATGTTAACATTAATTTTAATGTTAATTTTTATTTTTAGTTTTATTTTTTAAAAAATTTGCCACGTTAGCTGCCAGATCAACATATCACGTCAGCTGCCATGTAAGGATGGACAGTTTGAAAGTACAATTTGGAGGTAAAAAAAGCATTATTCAGAAAGAAACAACTTCCAGCAAGGAAACAACACAACCTTTTCGTCTTCCTTACCTCCGCCACGTGGCCCTCTTTTGATGGCTCATGAAAATCTTGAGTGATTCTAGGAGCAAGCATAATTTCCCTTTAAGGAAACAACTTCCAACAACACAACTTTCTCGTCACCTGGGTACATGTATTATTAAATTGTGTAGCTAATAAAGCATGAGGAAGCATGCAACAGCATTCTCCACGTGGGCCTCTTCTGTAGGATAACGCATGCAGCAGCATTTAATGCTACGCAACCCTATTGTCTTGTTATGTGTTGTGTATCCTATGTGGCATGAGGCACAAGACAATATCTTGCATAGGCGGCAAGATTATATTCACAAATGGCAATAAGTTTAAAGAGTCATCTCCAATGCAAAAAAAGTATTGAGAAGACAAATACAAAGTAATTTTTTACAACTTCCAAGACAACTTTTACTCTTCTAATGATATGGTATCAGTGTTTATTATTAAATTGTGTAGGATAACGCATGCAGTAGCATTTAATGCTACGGGATCTGTTGTGTAAATATTTTTAATGATATGGTATTAGTGAACACAACCTGTGAGAGAGAACCCGAGAGAGAGAGAGAGAGAGTGTGGGAAATAGAATAAAGAGAAAGGATCGAGCTCAACTAGATTTTAAACTTAAAATTCAATTTTTGGTTTTTATTACTAATAACTGTTCGCACGTACGAGTTTAGACGAACACTAACCGAGCCCGAGCAACGTGACATCAGCTAGCTAGGTTTTTAATACCGTGGCATTCCTGTTAATTTAAAATTTAAAATATTATTGAAACTAATATTAATACTAAAATTTAAAATAGTTTTGATTTAACATTTACTTCAAACTAGTTAAAGTTAAAATTGCATTTTTTTTATTTAAAATGTAATTGGAACTACAATTAATATTAATATTCGTTTGTCCCATAGTTTAAGTCATATTTCACTGCTTCTTGCTTAAGTCTATGCACCCAAAGAACTTGATTGTTCAAGTCGAACGCGTGCACAGCACGTTTCCTCGATACAAGGCTTGACGTAGCCCTTGCTTGTCAAGTCGTTGCACGAACACATTAGAAAAGAGTTTTGTTGGGCTATTGAAGTATAGCAAGCACCGCCCTGTGTCACGTGCATTTGTTAAGCAGTGAAAGGGTGTGAAGGCCACTGGCAATGTCAAGCCATCACGGACTATAGCTGGGTTAGACGGCGACCCTTTTGCGGCGGGCCGAATCGGTCCCTTGGCCTAGGAATGGATTGGTTGAAGGAGCAATACACAAGAATAGACTGCCATATTGGCATGATTATTTTTTGTATTCCCGGTGAGGCAGAGTTTTTATTTTCCTGTGAGGCAGAGTTTTCACCATCGACTTGATTCCAGGGACGGCACCAGTATCGGAGAGAGTCTACAGGATGGCACCTTCAAAGTTGGAAATCTTGTATAAGATGATTGAAGAACTCAGAACCAAGGGATTCATTCGTGCTAGTGGATCGCCTTGGGGAGCACCGATGCTTCTTGTGAAGAAGAAGGATGGTACGTCAAGATTATGTATTGATTATCATACATTGATGACTTATTTGATCAGCTCAAGGGAGCGGCTGTATTCTTGAATATTGACTTGCGGTCATGAGGGTACCATCAGATCAGAGTCAGAGAGCAAGACATCCCGAAGACAGAATTCAGATCGAGGTATGGACATTGGGAGTTCCTTGTTATACCATTTGGAGCGAACAATGTGCCAGCCGTATTCATGGACCTCATGAATCGTATCTTCATGCCCTATTTGGATCAGTTCGTGATAGTGTTCATAGACGACATCTTAGTCTATAGCAAGAGTGAGGCAGAGTAGCAGCATCTTCGTGTAGTTCTTTAGATACTCAGGGAACACCAGTTATACGCAAAATTCAGTAAGTACGAGTTTTGGCTGGATCGTATCTCGTACTTAGGTCACATCATCAGCAGAGGTGGAGTGGAAGTGGACCCCCAGAAGATAGTGACCATAGAGTCAATGGCCAGTACCTAGCACCGTCGCAGAAGTTCGGAGTTTCCTTTGATTCTACACAATTATAAAAAACATTCATTTACTTCACATATTGATTTTGAAGTAGAGGGACGAGGCGAAGGAGGTCAGCCACTCGCCTTAGACTTGCTTCAAGCGAGCGAATGGTTGGCTGCGCTGACGTTGCCTACGCGATCACCTGCAACCCGCTGAATATGGGACTTGGTTCCAGAGAAGCCATTCCATAACGTGGAATGGATCTTAATTCAACCGTTCCTGTTCGATCGACCCGGCCGATTCCGACCTATCGGTCCCAACCGAATCGGTAGCGACATTGTTCCTTTCTTGCGCACCCCGTGGACGAAAACGGGGGTCGATGTAGGGACGGGGCACTACAAAGCTCGTCATATAAAGTATGACTTGGGCGATGGAAATACTATGCCATGTACCGAGTTTGTGCTACAACTTGGTTTCGGTAGGGAGGCTGGCAGATGATGGCATTCCTAGTCTGTTTGGAGACAAAGATGCAATAGTTACGTTGGCCAAAGGTAAGCTTTGAGTCGATTGGAATCTATGAATCGAATCGATGCAAAGGATAAGTCCCGTTTGAGCAAGTGCTGATTTTAGTTGATCTGGTGTGCAGGCTATGCTTTTACGCTAGACGATAAGAGGTCGACATTTTGCCTTATTCAGTAACGTGTCCGCAAAACCAAATCGTCGCTTTGCAACGGAGTGTAGCATGGGCGCGGTAGGCCAAATCAACCGAGTAGTTCAAAGGAGGGAATTGTGTATGGTATTTATGGTATACATCATTAGGACAGGTTGCGACCGTCCAGTGTTGTGATAAGCTATGATATCAGTAAGTTTGGGATCCTTCGGATATTGGGCTAGCAACCCGTATCAAAGTGATCATAGGCTTACACATAAGGATTCCAAAGATGCATTACGGTGCGAAACACCGTGACCTTCATATAGATAGGGCCGGTAGGCTGAGATTAGCGCTGGGTGCAGGCGTAGGACATGCCACCCTTATGCATATGTTTAAGTTTACAGTTGGTTGGTTGAGTGAAATGATATGATTTCTTATGTAAAGTTCTAACCTTGCAGGCTAGGCGAAATGGGACAGAGATGAGCACGATCACTATGTTTATGTTAAGGTTATGTCTAACTGTATCTGCCACAGGGACACGGTAGTAGACAAGTTCAGGATATGTTCGGCTCGAGGCGGGGCTCGGCTTGGAAGTGCCGAGGCATGGAGTCCTTAGCGTTCAAGAGGAGCTACCGCATTGGCGTTCGAACTTACGACATGGAGATGTTCAGCCGAAGACTACTTGTTGGCTATAAAGAGGCATAATGTATGGAACAATGTAATCCTTTGTGAGCTAGAGAGATCATGAGCGTTGTAGCCAATTGGCATGTTAAGTTGGGCTATTCAGAGCCATTGTAACCTTCAGTTCATTATCAATAAAAGGGATTCTTGTTGTATACTACGTTTTCCTTCCGATGCTTATGTTATTAATTTGAGCTATAAACACTATTGTGAATCTGTTATCTTGCCTTGCACGAGCGCAACTCCAGGCTCGTGCGGCATCACGCCCCAGCGAGGACGATGATTCGGATGAAATCTAGCGAGGGCGAGCGATTTCCCGGATCGGGGCGTGACAAAGGGTTCCCAACAGTTGACTCGTCCAAGTCAATGGGGACTCCTATGGCAACAACGACAAAACTTGATAATGATGAAGACGGTATCTCGGTCGACATTCGTAAGTATTGAGGTATGATCGGGAAAATTTAATAGTAGCATTAATATTAAATCTACATTGGCTTTCTGTTAATTTAAAATTTATAATATAATTGAAACTAATATTACGAAAATGCTATTTGGCTCCAAAAAAATTTGGGTGATACCATCTTCCATTATTTGGCATATGACATGGTTGCTAACATGACAGCTGACATGGCAAAATTTAACAATAAAATTAATATTAAAATTAACATTAATAGTAAATAAATAATTTAATATTAAATTAACATTAATTAATATTAATATTAACATTAATATTAACATTAATATTAATATTAATATTAACATTAGCATTAGCATTAACATTAACATTAATATTAGTATTAATATTGACATTAATATTAACATTAACATTAAAAATTTTGGGTAATTAATTTTTGGGGTTAAAATTTGCCATGTCAGCTGTTATGTCATCTGCCATGTCAGATGCCACATAATGGGAGATGACATCACCCAAATATGTTGGGAGCCCAAACGACTAATTGCTAATATTAATACAGTGGCATTACCGTTATTTTCTAATAGATTCGTGCCCTGTTCGGTCACACCCCTCTACGAGCGGGTAACACCCCCGAAACGAGGGGTTAAATAGCCTTTTCCAAAGAAGAGAACCCATCCGACTAGAGAGAAACAAAGGAGAGAAGAAGAAGAACAGTCGCAATGGAGAGGAGATAGAGCAAGATCAACTGCAGCGGATGGGCCGTCATCCCTACCGAGATTCTCTCGATGATACTGGTACTGTCGGGGATGCCGACGGACGAGGTAATGTGCAATGTGGCCCCAGTTTGTCGTTCGTGGTGGAAGGCGCTCAACGGTCCCTTAGACTATTGGTCTAACGTCGACTTGGTACAGTGGTGCCGAAGGACCCAGCAAACCGCTAAGATTAGTTTGACCGTAAAGAAGCTCGTGGCTCGCAGTAGGGGATATCTAGGGTCCTTCTCCGCGTACAAGCTCGACGAAGCAGCCTTCTGTTTTGCATGTTTAAGGCCAGTGCAAAATTTTATTTGGTCTTATTCTAATACTTTATTTTTTCTATTACAAAATTTTACGTATACTTTTGTTAATTTCTATTGATGTTTTCCCATTTTTATAATACAGTAGAAAATTTCAAAGGGTGTTGCGCATTCCGAAGTGCGACGTGAGCGATGAAACTTTCGTGAGACACTTGGAGTTTCTCCCAGTGCTGGAAGAACTCGACATTAGCTACTGCCTCTATATCACGTCGACTGGAATATTTTTCGCCGGAAAGTATTGCCACCGTCTGGTCAAGCTGAGGAGGAACATGCCCCCTCCAGATTTTATGCTCAGGAATAGATTCGTGCTGGACACGCATAATGAGACGGAGGAAAAGGCCGTGGCTGATTCGATGCCGCGTCTCGAGCACCTACATATGGGATTCGACATGCTCAATGGAGACACGCTGCGATCTATCATATACAACTGCAAGGGTCTTCGTGTGCTCGACATACGTGGGTGCTTCAACGTGCACTTCGACGATGACCTCTGAAAATTTTGTTATTTAATACAGACGTTTAAACGACCCTTTGATGATGTAATCCCAGTCCCAGGGGAACTTGGATACGAGACGTATAATGATTTAGATATCATCAATCATTCCTAGGGTGAATGGTGAAAACATTAGCATGCATGCATGCATTTCTTTATATTTTTCACTAGTCTACATATACGTACTTTGTGCGTATTTTAATTAGAATATTATAAAGTCAGTTGTCATCTTTTCGTCTTTTTCAGGTGACTATTTATATGTCAAGAGATTCGAAGTACAATTTTTTTTAAATTTTTATTTTCTATTGAGACTAATAACCTTTAGAAAATGGTAATGAAAAATAAAATTTATTACCAATGGAACATATTGTTATATGGAAAAATGAAACTTGCATGCAAGATATTTTTCTGAGTTCGATTCTCCATTTTGACAAAATTTTACTCTTGTCAATAATTTTTTACATGATTAATTTTTTTATAAATAAAATGGACTGTGATATAATGACGCCTAAGACGGCTCACTTCTGAGATTTCGAAATTTCCCAACACAGATTTTACCATTAATACAACATCTCAGTGTAATCATATCCAAGAGATTTCGACATTTCCCAACACAGATTTTACCTTCTTCAAGATGAATTCTGGCGGTGCAAATTCCACTCATATTAGTGGTATCAGTGCCATTCACCATAATTAATGGTGATCGATACGAAAATATTGGTTTCTTTTTCACAACCCTTTAAAATCTATTTATACAGCCAAACTATTCATCTTCACCGGCCTTCAAAACCAATTTATATAGATTCAAAACAAAACTAAACAGCCAAACTATTTAAAATTCACAACCCTACAGAACAATCTCAAATGTACCATTCTCCATCCTAAATGTACCATTCTCCGTCCTAAATGTACCATTCTCCGTCCTATATGTACCATTCTCCGTCCTATCTCCGTCCTAAATGTACCATTCTCCGTCCTAAATGTACCATTCTCCGTCCTATATGTACCATTCTCCGTCCTACATGTATCATTCTCCGTCCTACATTTACCATTCTCCGTCCTAAATGTACCATTCTTCGTTTTAGAGAAACGGAGAATGGCCATTAACAGCCCCAAAAATTGTTCCATACTAAGTTAAAAGCATATAATAGCACCCAAAAAATGTTAAAAATAGAAAAATTCTACAGAACCCAAACACCAGACTCGAACCTAGGTCTTCCATGTAAAAGCCAAACAGCACAACCAACTAAGATTGGAATAAGAAATATCCCCAACTTCTAATAAGGAATAAGAAATTGAATATCCCCAACTTCCAATAAGGAATAAGAAGAGTCGGTTAGGAACGTGTATATATATATATATATATATATATATACATAGGGGTCCCCATTCAGATAAGTAGGTTGCACATTTAACATGGTGTCGAGCCTCTCCGCATGGAGCACCCTCGTTGGGAACCATTGCCAGAGTCTTCTTCCAGTCGTCGTCGCGCCTCTCCGCATGGAGCACCCTCTGCGCCGCCTCCGGCCCATGACTGGCTGGCAGCGGCTGCAGACTTCCTGACCTCCTGCGGGTTGTCACTGGAGGTCATCGCTCGACCTCTTCATCCGGCGTCCAACTTTGACCTGTTGCCGATCACTCCGGAGGAACGGGATTCTCTGGAGAAGAGGGAAGCATTTCGCCGTCTGTGCCATAGGGCGGGTTTGCGCACCCTGCAGGACTTTGCGGAGATCCTCCGCGAGGCCAGTGAGGGGTAGACCTCTTATTTTTCTGTTTTTTTTTCGTTTTTTACAGTTTTTTGTCCTCCTCTTGTATACTTCGTCGGAGAATATTCCGGCGACGAAGCTGGGATTTAATGCAATATAATATTTTGTTAACACAATTTGGTTTCGGCTACAAGCGACTAACTATTTTATCTATTTTTTAATTAACAAATCTTGTTACGTCAAATCTATATATCAACGACGATATCCCCATCAATGACTTGTTACGTCATAGAATTGATTATGCTGCCAGCGTCAATCTTGCCGTCAAATTCATCTTAAATATGATTACAAAGTAAAATAGAGGACAACTTTGAGTGTTTTAATTTTACTCTTTTCAAGTACATAGTCTTCTTACCAGTCGTCAAACGTTCAAAAATTCAATCAAATATTCGAAAAATGAAAATATTGAGATTAAACTTCACATTCTTAAATATGTTGTCAAAAATTTTTAATTAAACATGTTTCCACCACGTTTTTTATGCCAAATTTTTCAATAATTTATACGGAACACGTGGATATATACTAGTAATAATAGTAATAAATTTAATTTTGGAAAGTAGTTTTTAAAATTAGGGTCTCAAAATCCCAAAGGTTTATGTAGTGATTTCACATGGATATATACTAGTAATAATAGTAATAAATTTAATTTTGGAAAGTAGTTTTTTAAATTTAATAGTAATAAATTCGACCGTCTTATACTAGTAATAAAAGTAATAAATTTAATTTAAGACTCAAAACTATTCTAATTTTTTTTACTTCCCAAGGTCATATAAGACGGTCGAATTTTCCCTCTTCTTCTCTCAAACCCTCTTCCTTCTCCCAAACCCTCTCCCAAATCCTCTTCTAATCAAAATACCGCCGAAGAAACAACGATCGTCACCGAAGGGAAAGAATCCACAAAGGGATGCGATACAGGCCCGAAGGGCAGAACTTGCAAGGGCGGCGAAAAGCAACATTATGGTCGCTAGGGCAGAGGCCGAAAGGGCAGGCGGAAGCAGCGGCAGCGGCAGCGACGATGAAAGCGGAGGCGGCAGCCAAGCCACCTGCAAAAAAGGCTAAAAAATTCATTGTTCGACAAATACCGGAAAATCTATCTTCGATACAGAGTCGTCGGAAGACTCAACTTATGAAGATCGAAGGCGTACTCAAACGAAGGCTAAGGTGGCAACGGATACATTGTCATCACCGTACTCTGAGGATTTTGAATCCTCATCAGAAGAGGAAAATGAAGAGGAAGAGCAATCATCAAATAAGTTCCAGGCTGGGGAGGAGGTAAAAAACTTTAAAGACTCTAAATCTAAGAAGATTTACATTAAATATTTCAAAAAAAAGGTTGTTATGCCTGAAAGATCAATTAAGATGGATGATGTCGAAGACGAAGCTTTTCTGGATATATTGAAATTCTATCAATTGGAGAAACTGAACAAATCCTGTCTTGAGAAAATCTTCCAAACAATAGTAAGAGAATTTTACTCAAATCTTCCGGCTGAAATTAAAGAAAAAGAAAAGGATCAACAACTGGTGTTTCTGAGAGGAAAACTGATTAGGGTAAATGCTGCTGTCATCAACGAATTTTATGGATTTGATCCAGTTCCTGAGTTTGATATGAAAGATATTGATAATGTTTCCATGACGGATACAATTCATGAGATTACAGGTGTATCAATGGGTGCCAAGACCCCTCAAAATGTATACAAAGATCAATTAAAAACTTTGTATAAATTGTTGCATGCCTACGTATCTCAAACACTCAACCCTACTGGACATGAGTTTTCCATCCATCCCGAGAGAGTAAAATTTCTTTATTATATGGGAAAGAAAAAAAGGATGGATATAGGTTCCTACATGTTCAGTAGAATGATGCATCTCGTGGGAAAACCAACTGCAAGAACAGCTCTCCCTTTCGGAGGATTTATATGCTCGATGGCTAGTAAACATTCTGTCCCAAGCTTAGCAGGGGATATTTATATTAAAAATAAAGGCCCCATGAGAAAACTAACCTTCACTCGAATGTTTGGAAAACGGGCAGCAGCTGCAAGCAAACTATCAACATCTGGAAAACCATCAACTTATGGAATCAAAAACACTAAGGACATGGTTGATGATCTATACAATTTTGTTGCTGCAAACTTTGAGAATGTCTTCAAAGAGATGAAGACTATATCCGACAACCAGAAATTGATTCTGGATAACATTAACTAGATAGAGGTTGAATTTGCTGACCAAGAATAAGATTTTCCTTCCCTCGTGAAGAAGGTAAATGGGGCTAGCCCAAACTCTTATGTAAAAATACACACTGTGCACATTGACACTTTAATGCTAGCCATCACTTTGATACTTCTATTTATGTTTCTGGATGTCATTTCTACATATACAGTGAGTCCATACTGACTATAATTTTTCTTAATCCGTCCCTCAAGGTGTAGGTGAAGGATATTTTGAGAAAGAAGAAGAAGAAGAAAAAAAAAGAAACAAGAAGAAGAAGATGATGGCTATGAAGATTCATCTTTTGAGTTTTGAATCTTTTATTTCAATTTGGAAGTAATATTTGACTTGTAATATGGTTCTGAATATTTGTTGGTCATGGCGGTCAAACTAAATTTTGTGTTTGAAATATTGTAAGACTAAACTTTTCGCTTGTACTAAGTGCATAGTTCGTAATTGTTTGAAAAAATGTAATATGGTCTTGAATTTAGAGTAGGTCTAATATTTATTTGGATTATTGTATTGTAAATTATGCAGGTTCTATGTTGAATTACTAACGTGGATTGGGCAGATTACTGTAACGTGAATTATGCAGTTTATTGTACTTGGAATGAAGTATATATACTTAATTTGATTATGATTTTTTGGTTGAAGCGTTTATTTGATTGGCAGTTGGCCTTCATAGTTGATATTGATATTTTGGTGTATTCCTTTGATTTGCAGATGCCCATCACAGATTTTATGAGTCTTGGGTGCATTCTTAGGGTTTACAGATGGCCTCAATTACGGATGCATTCCTGGGATCACTAAAACTTTATTTGATTGTAATGTGTTTTGCTTTCTGTAAAAAATTATTACATCAATGCCATCAGTATGAATTCGATGCCAGTGCCTGTTCATCCCTTGTTATTGTTGAAGCAAAATTGTAATCCTGCCTGTTCATCCCTTGTTATTGCTGAAGCATAATTGTAATCATGTCTGTTCATCCTTTGTTATTGCCATCAGTACATCGATGCCATCAGTATGAAGTCGATGCCAGTGTAATGCATAATGTAATGTAAGAAAAATTCTCTTTGATAGTAGGTTAATTATATTCAAACACTCGTAAAAAAATTTGTGCAGCCATACAGTGGAAGCCTGATAAAATGATATTCGAATTTCCTTGAACATGATTTAATATTAAATAAATATACTTTGGTAAATGATATTAAAAATACTGTAAATATTTGGTTAAAAAAATATGAGATACTTGAACATTTCCAGTCCTAAATGTACCATACGTTGTTAAAAGCACAGAGTGTCCATTCTCCGTTTTCAAAGAACGGAGAATGGCCATTCTCCTTAAGAATGGCCATTCTCCGTGTTAAAAGCAAAGAGAATGGCCATTCTCCGTCCATTTGCCGTGTTAAAAGCAAAGAGAATGGCCATTCTCCGTCCATTCGCCTGTTAAAAGCAAAGAGAATGGCCATTCTCCATGTTAAAAGCAAAGAGAATGACCATTCACCGTCCAAAAAAAATATTCTCTTCAAAAATATTATCATTAGAAAAGTAAAAAATATTTCGTCCGATCAATACAGATTTTTTTTTAAATATGTGAGCAGATGATCCGCCCGGCCTCAGAAGCAGGTTTCCTCAGTTCACAACCACCACCTTGACATGTATCTTTATTAACAAATATTAAATTATTAGATGAAAAATAAGATTTCTGACAATGGCATGGACAGTAAAATTAGAGCGGCGCCGCTGGTACTTCTTGTTCGAGGAGGTTTCGACGACGTCCGAGAACCGGACCGATTCTTCTCAGCGCAGCTGGTACTGCTCGTTGTTCTAGGAGGGCTCGACGACGTTCGACGCGATCCAGACCGATTCTTTTTTTTCTTTTTCATCTCCGTTTCTCTTTCCACCACCACCACCAACACCACCACCACCACGGCCTGTAACCAAAAAAATAACGAAATATTAAATTGGATGGACAAAAGAGAGAGTAAATATGAGTTAATTTAGGGTGTTCATTAAAAAATTAAAGTGAAGAATGACCTTCTAAAGCAAGTTACCAACATGTCAAAAGTCTAAATCAGCATTAAATGATGTTTCTACTATATTATTCAATCCGAACCATTGGATCAACATCCACCGGTCCAAATTTCGGATGTATTGATACATCCTTTTCCAGGGGATGTATTGTAGAACGACCATATATATATGTGTGTGTGTGTGTGTGTGTGTGTGTGTGTGTGTGTGTGTGTGTGTGTGTTTGTGTGTATTTACTTAGCTATCTTTCTTATGTATCTATCTAAATATCTATCTATATATTGTAATATGTAATATATATAGCTAGGTGATACATATTTATGGTGGGTAATGTCATGTAAGGGTAATAGAGTTACATATAGGGTATGGATATCACCCAAGAAATAGATGCCTAGGCAGATGATACATGTATAGGTAAATGGTAGAAATACCTATACACTGGGTGGGGCAAGTATCTAAATAGGTAGTATACATATATGAAATGTACCTAAGTAGGGGATATGTTGAAATTGGTTAGCTTAACCTAGATTTGACTTGAATTGACCAAGATTGACCATGTTGACCAATTTGCTATAATTGAACCAAGTTGGACCTATAGTTGACCAATTGACTAGTGTTGACAAATTGACTTTATTGACCTAGAATAGGCCTAGAAGCATGTAGTTAACTCATTTAGATTCATTGTTTACTCTAGAACAACAAATAACTTTATATATCTCAAATATAGGTTTGTGTGACACCACCTTGGACACTATCCTCATTCACTGCTCTAGACGACAGGAGAGTACATTCTCTGATAGTTTTACTTGATGATTATTATGATTCAGCTTCTCGTATACACTACCAAAATACAGTCATTTGGCGACGGACATTTAGCGACGGATTTTGTCCGTCGCTATTAGCGACGGACTACCGACAAAGTTCCGATTGATTGTCGTCAAAAAGCTGATAAATTTTTTTATTTTAAGGGCGAGCAAAGGTCGCCAATCCGGCATTAAGTCGTCGGAGATATAGCGACGGATAAAGAATCCGTCGCTATGTCGTCGCTTAGTTGTCAAAAGTTGGCGAAAAATGTTGAAAAAAATTGGCACGAACTTTAACGACCACATAGCGACGGATATTCCGTCGGTCAGCTAGGGTGGTATAGCGACGGACTAGCGACGGAATATATCCTTCGCTAGTCCGTCGCTAAATATCCAGCCCTAACTTAAATTTAACCGACGGGGGGGAGAACTTTTCATTCCCCCCAAATTCTCTCTCTCTCTCTCTCTCTCTCTCTCTCTCTCTATCTCTCTCTCTCCGGCCACAAAGACTCTCTGTCTCTCTCCAGGTAATCCTCTCTCTCTCTCTCACTCTCGGCGGTCAGGGCGGCGGGGGCCGGTGGTGGTGGGGGTGGGGGTATGGGTTGCGGTGGTGGGGGTGGGGGTCGCGGGGGGGAGGGGGTTTTCGGGTCGGGGCGGCGGGGGGAGGCGGGGGCCGGTAGTGGTGGGGGTGGGGGTCGCGGTGGTGGGGGTGGGGGTCGCTGGGGGGGTTTGGGTCGAGGCGGCAGGGGGCGGCGGGGGCCGGTGGTGGTGGAGGTGGGGGTCGCGGTGGGTGGTGGGGTGGGGGTCGCTGGGGGGGTTTCAGGTCGGGGTGGAGGGGGGCGACGGATTTCGAGTCGGCGGTGGGGATGGCGGTCGGCGGTGGTGGGGTGGGGGTTGGGTGGGGTGGGGGTGGGGGTCGCGGTGGTGGGGATGGCGGTCGACAATGGTGGGGGTTGGGGGCCGGGCCGGTAGTAACACACACACACATACACACACACCGAAATCCCTTAGTATATATATATATATATATATATATATATATATATATATATATATATATATAAACTTAGTAGGTTCAAAGTATCGGTATCGGACTATTCCTATGAGTATTGGTATCGACGATATCGGTAGTATCGACGGTTTCGGATCGGAGGATCGGATTTTTTGGTATCGGGAAACAAATAATTGTCGGTAGTATCGGCGGTATCGGATTCTTTTACACGCTTTTACAACCTTATTATGCTTTAAAGTTTAAACCCTTTGTGATTTGTCTTTTTCGTCTAATTTTCTTTGCCGAATTGACCAGGAAAAATACCCCCAATCTCGGTATCGGTCAGTATCGGGTATCTGTCGGTATCGGATCGGGACATGCCAAATCGTATCGGTATCGGCCGTATCGGATAGGTAACTTTAAACCATGCAGTGTATATATATAAAAACTTTGGACCGAAACCGAAACCGAATAAGAAAATTTAGTATATTCAAAACCGAAATCGAACCGAATTTTTTAAAATCGAATAATGCTCACCCCTAGTGTAGAGGAGTATGTAGAGGAGTATGGCTACTAGTGTATCCTATCAAGAGTGTATAGAGTATCCAAGAAGTAAAAAGATTTCGATCGTTGGTGGCTACTAGTGTATCCTAGTGTATAGGAGTATGTAAAAGAGTATGACTACTAGTTAGTGTGTAGAGGAGTATATGGTTACTAGTGTATCCTGGTGTAGAGGAGTATGTAGAGGAGTATGGCTACTAGTGATAGATAGGTTTATGTGTATCGGTATCGGTATCAGAATCGTTATCGGTATCGGACTATCGCTATCGGTATCGGACTATCGGCAACAAGCCGGTATCGGTATCAGAATCGGTATCGGTATTTGTATCAGAATCGGTATCGGACTATCGGTATCTCGGTATCGGTATCTGTATCAGAATCGGTATCGGTATCGGTAGCGGATCTACCTCCTCGACCGTATGTACTTAGTATCGATCATAGCAGATTAGTATCGGTATATCGGTTTGGTATAGGTCGTATCGGATGGTATTGGCCTTAGCGAATTGGTATCGTCCTATCCGATATGTATCGACTGTATAGAGGATTCGTATTGGCCTTATCCATTCGGTATCGTCCATATCCGATAGGTATCGGCCGTATAGGATTAGTATGGTGGAAGGTTTAGTAACAACTGTACTTGAATTTCTCTCTTCTTGAACTAGAATACCATTGCAAGAGAGTCACGAGAGAGTAAAAAATCTCCTAAATATTGATGTTTACGAGAGTGATTAGCCAGTTACTGTAACATACATGTTGTATTTTCCATCAGGAAAGAAGAGATTGAAGGCAATAACATATAGAGTTGTATTTCGGGAGAAGAACCCTTGTAAACTCTTTGTTCACAAAGCAAGCTATGAGAATACAAAACAAGTATCGAGTTCAGAACCTATTTCACAAGAGAAGTATCTTAATGTTCTATAGCTCTTGAAGACGGACTGATCTGATATAGAACATTAAGATACTTCTCTTGCGAAGTAGGTTATGGGGAGTACATACGCGGACCCGCGGATCCTCCGACGATAACAGAGAGGCCGATGGGCGAGTTCCGACGAGAGCTATGGCCCGCGGGTGAATCGTAAGTAAATTTAAGATAATTTATTAAATTTGTTTCATTTATTCAAGTTAATAATCCAGTCTTGCTTCTTGTAGGTTTTTTCCGTGGGATGTTGCCAGTATTCTAGGGGGCATTATCCGGGCTAACTTCCATGGCCCCTACCTCAATTTTTCGTCGGTGCCCGCAGACTTGCAGTACGTCTGGCTCGACGAGATGAGGGTATATATATAATATATATATATATATTATATATTATATATTATATATATATATAGTTACTCTTTAATCAACCATTTTTTTAATTACATAATAATTGAATTTGTCAAAGGACGTTCTGGTGGCCCCCCATCGCGAGGAGGCGATCCGCAGGACCTACAGAAGCACCGCCGAGAAGAAGATACGGGATGCGATGCATGACCTTCGAATGGGGCATTCGAAGCCGAATTGGATCCGGCAGGACTATTATGAGCAAGTCTTGGATAAGATGGATACTCCTGCGTACAAGAAAAAATCGAAGAAAGCGAAGGCAAACCGACGGACCGCAGGACTTCATACGGGGGATCAAGGCCCCACGCAGCGACGCTTGCAGATCCGGTGAGATACTGCAAATTCATTCCACTATCTATTCGGTATTATTAATATACGGAATTAATTAAATTCTACGAATTTTCGTATACAGACCCAATGGACGGTAAAGGAGGGAAAGAGCAGATTAGGTCACTATGCACGATGTATTCCAGCATACGCACAAGAGGCGGAAGGACGGGCTTCGTCGACGAGAGGGCCAAGGAGACTGATGTAAGTACTTGCGTTTATGAGATTTATGTTAGAATTAAAAGTATTCTGACTATAACTTAGGTAAATTTAGTATTTAGACTATAACTTAGGTAAACTTAGGATTCAGACTATAACTTAGGGAAACATAGGATTTAGATTACAACTTAGGTAAATTTATAATATAAACGCATTCATTTGATAGGCTGCGTATCGTGAGGCCCTTAGTCGGGCTCAGTCATCTGCTGCCGAGGATGTCGGCAAAACGACGCCCGTCCGGACGTTCTCTTCTATGGTCGCTCGCAATGACGATTTATTCGTAGATACCGTCGGCGGCTTTAGGAAAGGGCGCCTGTACGGAGTCGTCTCCCTGGCACCATTGCATGCGACGGTTCAGAGATATCCACCGCCCTCGCTTCCTCCAACGGCCCCGGCAGACGATGATGTGAGGTCACAGCTTGCGCATCTGCACGAGGCGGTGTCGCCCTTATGGGAGCAATTGGCCACGTACTTTCTGCCCTTCTACTGCTGCCGGGTCCGTCTACTGCTGCTACCGGTCTGTCTACTGCTGGTGTCGATCCTTTTTCCGCCGGAAGTCTTTCTTTTAACCCTGCTGCCCCTCTGGCACCGCCTCCTACTGTAACGGTACTCCTTGACCTGATGTCGCCAGAGCAGCTACGTCAACTTCCAGACCATGTCTTCAACGAATTGTCGCCATACATGGTGGATGTGTATTTACGTCGGGCACAGCAGGGAGTACCACCAGCGGACTATCGAACTCCTCCTCCTCTTTGATGTTTTGTATTTGAATAGTTTTTAAATGTTGAATATTTGTGGGAATTTCGGATATTATAGCGACGGATGTTAGATTTTGATGAATGTTTTGGATAATGGTTAATTTTTGGATAATTGGTGTGTATTTTATGTTGGTTTGTATGATGCATATTTGTAATGGATTATATTGGTGTGTGATGTATATTGGATTATATATTGGTTTGTGTGATTGTATATTGTGATTTTTTTATGTTTCGGATGTTGTGTGAACAGGAAATGCTCTGTTTTATGCAAAAAAAAACTCAAAAAATTCCCAGTTAGCGACAGACTAGTGACCACATAGCGACCACTCGCGATGACTGAGCGACGGAATATTTGTCGCTTACTGGAGAATTTCCAAGAATTTTCAGTTAGCGACGGATAGCGACTACCTAGCAACGGCTTATCCGTCGGCAAGGTTCTGGAGATATGAAAGACACACAGAACCTTAGCGACGGATAGGTCGTCGTTACTCCGTCGCTAGATGTCGGTAAAGATTTAGCGACGGATAATCCGTCGCCAACATCGCGACTGAATAGCGACAAGCTAGCGACTATTTCCGACGGATTAGCGACGGAATATCCGTCGCCAAGGTTCTAGAAAGGTCAAACATTTCCAGAATCGGATCGACGGATCTACCGCCGCTATTCCGTCGCTAATCCATCGCGAGTTGGCGACGAAGAGCGACGGATTAGCGACGGACTTTGCGTATCAGAAACTCTCTGATACGCGTTTACCGACAAGTTGCCGACGGATTAGCAACGGACCCAATACTCTCTGATACGCTTTACCGACGAATTATCAACGGACATATCCGTCGGTAATACGCTGTATCACTCACTTTCTTACTTGATTTGACGAAAAAACGTCAGCAAGTCGTCACTAGTTGTACGAATAAGGCTGACGAAAATCCGTCGCTAAATCGTCGCCTGGCGACAACCTAGCGACGGATAGATTTAGCGACGAGCTGTTTGCCGACGAATTTTTTGGTCAATATCCGTCAGTGATCCGTCGCTAAACTGGTTTAGCGACGGATCGGTGACGGATATTGTCGTCGCTAAATCAGTAAATTTTGGTAGGGATAGTTCGATTTGATTCTGTCACAACACGGATTGGTATTCTGGATTCATTCATTTGCGACACGTGTATTTAACTCATCTAGCCCTACTACCAGAACCACTCATTAGAGCCACCTACTCGAAACACCTACAAGCACCATTTACTTCTGGTTAGACTCGTACTCTATTTATGTGTCAGGATATGGATTTACTTGTACTTATCATGGTAGAAAAATACTCGAGTAAACATGTAAACATTCATGATCAACAAGAACCACCCTACAAGCAAGATAGCCGTCGCCACTAGGCCAAACGTGCGACGTACCGTATTCAACAAGAATCACCCCTACAAGCAAGATAGTCGTCGTCGCTAGGCCAAGCGTGCGACGTGCCGTATCCAACAAGAACTACCCCTACAAGAAAGCTAGCCATCGCCACTAGGCCAAGCGTGCGACGTGCCATATTCACTACAAGTCTAATCGTTATAGATAGCTGTTTCATGCTTGCCAAGCGTGCGATGTGCCGTATTTACCCACTAGCCATTTACATGTCGAACTCGGTATTTCAAAATACACTGGATTAGTGTCTTGTACTAGATTTACATTGTCTCATGTTATACTGATTGGACTCACATCACATTATTCTAGTTTAGCTATCTCTATTTACAGTCTTCATTACCATGCTCTCTTGTTTTACGGTTTTACTTTCCTTGTTCAAACTGTTGTTCTATTCCATTTTCTGTCTCAAACTTTCTATCTTCATCAAGTTTAATTGTCTATAACTGCTTTTAGTCTTTGTCATTTATTTGGAACTGCTAGAGGAGATGTGCTCGTTCCATCCTGACTGGATATATTTTTCAGATGATTGTCCAGAGGATCCGTGTCCTACCTACTATGGATCCGATGAGGGGATAGTTACCTTGGGTCCAGATTCTCAAGAGTAACCGAGAGACTTAGTCCTAGCTTAACTTGTTTTAGATTCTTTGTTAGAATTTTTACTCGTAATAACGGAGATTTTGTTATTTAATTCTTAGACTTGTATTTGAATTTGAATATTACTTAGTAGTTGTTATTGTTGTTTAGTCTTTATAGTTATTTAGACTTCTGTTATAACTTATCGTGCTTTAGACTGTGATTGAGTATTACCATATCTTTATACTTGTCTTCCACTCGGAGTTGAGATCTATGACAGGTACATTATATCTTTGTGTGAGTTGTTAGTTAGAGACCTAGAACAGCGTTCTATCGCCAATTCTACGGCGTAGGCTAGGCGCTGTTACACACTCGTGCCCCTATACTGGGTGCGAATCGTGACAGTAGTGTAGTGCATATGTCTGAGTCTTCTTGAGATATCTCATTACCCATTTTACAGTTTTTCAGTGCTCAACGCCTGGGTTGCTCGTGAATTGACTCGGCATTCTTACGACAAAAGCTATGTCAGGCCTAGTGGCAGTAGTACCGTACATCGAACTCCCGATGATGCTTACATATTCCAACTGCCTAACACTTTTTCTCGAATTCGGCTTCAACTTCAGGTCACACCTATATATAAGGCGTATCGATCCCTGGAAGATCCTGATACCCGTAGCGTGTGATCATCTTCTTAATATAATGAGATTGTGACAACGTCAGTCCAGTGTCCGTCCGGATGACCTTGATGCCCAAGATCACATTAGCTTCCCCCAAGTCCTTCATACTGCACTTAGTCGAGATGGACTTCTTTGTCTCCGTGACACAGCCTATATCCGTACCTAGGATCAGCATGTCGTCCACGTACAAACAAACGATTACACCTCTTTCATCAATGAACTTCATATAAACACACTTGTCCGTTTCGCTGACCATGTAGCCATTTGACCTTATGACCTTGTCAAACTTCTCATGTCATATTTTGGGAGCCTGCTTTAAACCATACAAGAATTTCACCAACTTGTAGACTTTGTCTTCAAGGCCCTTGACGACAAATCCTTCTGGCTGTTGCATGTATATCTCTTCGGTCAGCTCGCCATTCAGGAATGTTGTCTTTACATCCATCTAATGTATCACCAACTTATGTATTGCTGCGAGAGCAACTAATATTCTAATGGTGGTCATCCGGACTACTGGAGCATACATATTGAAGTAGTTAATCCCCTGCTTCTGAGAGAACCCCTTGGCTACTAGCCTAGTCTTGAACTTGTCAATAGTTTCATCTGCTTTCATCTTGAAGATCCATTTGCATCTGATAGGTTTAGCTCCTTCAGGAAGATCAACCAACACCTAAGTTTTATTGGAGGTGATTAAATCAATTTCATTGTCGATCGTCTCCTTCCAGAAAATAGCGTCTTTGGTCTTTATTGTTCTCATATGTAAGCGAATCTGCTACCACATGATAGGTGACAAAGTCATCTTTAAAGTTTTTCAGTCTTCTCACTCGCTTAGTTGACGGCTCAGCGAGTTCTGGTCATTACAACAAAAATACCTTTTTATGACGGATAAAAACCGTCATAAATGATATTTTATAACGCTTTTCTGTAAGCCCGCAACCGTTATGAAAACCAGTGTTATAAATGTTTACTAAAATCGTTATAAATAATCTCCTCTTATGACACTTATTTTCCGAAAACATTATAAATAACACAACTATATATAACACAAAATTTGTAAAACGCTATAAATATGTTCCATATATTAACACATCTACTTCAAAGCGTTATAAATAAGATTATATATAACGCTTTCGAACTGTTCTGGAATTTACACATATATATATCGCCTGTTAATGCATTATAAAAACCAATAGTCAATACTAACCATTTCCAAAACATTAAACATTCATTCAAATGAGACAACGCAAATTATAAAATTTAACAAACATTTAAAACATTCCTTTTGAATTAAAGTATTCCATTCCAAATTGTACATAATATCACCATCTTAATTATATTTTTTCAAAAATATATCCAAATATATGTATATATACATCTTAATGTTTCCTTTTTTAGTGCACTCTCAAAACATTCATTTTGCTTCATCAACACAAAATTGTTGACATCCCTTCAAAACTATCATCAAAATGGTCAAATTAAAGGAGAAACTTGAGAATCCTCAATTCTACAACCTACAAAAGAGGTACAATAAAATAATCTTTAGCATCAAAATTCGTTCAAATACCGCAAAAGACGCATGCAAAGTTACGTACCTGGATCGAGCACAAAATAATGTTAATGCTAAAGTTAACGAAAGCTAGCCAATATACTATAATGAAACTGTTGTCACAAACCTTCCTGCCAGACTTGATTGTAATACGATGGAGATCAAAATACTTTGTATCAGGGTATTCGATCTCATGGAGTCCAACATGATCGTAATACTTGGGAAGCATTTTATAGAACCTGAAAAGAAACGACACCATGCAAATTTCAACACTACCACAACCAGAAAATCTGTTGAGCCATCTTTTAACAATAACAATTCATAGATATTTATCCGCAACTAATAGAATTATAATGACATACAGTGACAGCAATCAAGGAACTTTTTGTAGGCTACAACAATACCAATTGACACTAAGGTCTCGTTTGGATAAGTTTTTGGATTCCTAGGAATAGATTTTCAATTCCTTTCCCATGGAAAATGAATTCAACATTCTCATACCCATATTTGGTTAGGTTGAAAATAGGTAGTTCAAAATTTTAAAAAAATTTATTTCATGTTTGGTTCACACATGGATAGGAATCTTAATTTATTTAGTTTTACTTTAATACCCTTTCACTAATTTCATAATGATTCACATGTTTGGGATAGGAGTTGAAAATTTGAAAATAAAGAGAGGGTATAACTGTCCAAACAAAATAGTCAAACATCATTTCTAGGAAAGCAAATCTATTCTCAAGGGAGGGCTTGGGAATAGCTTTCCCACATAACCCTCTCATATTCCCTCCTCATTCCCAATCCTAAACATACCAAACATGGGTAAGGAATTCAAATCCCATTCCCAAGCCTCAAAAACTTGAACCAAACGCCCCCTAAATAAGAAGTGAGTCGTAGAATATTCTTTTAGAAAAGGCATAGAACTACTTTTAAGTTGCATAGAAGTCGAGCCTTTAGTTCATGTTTCCGAAGAGTCTTTAACTTGCATAGAAGTCACACCTTCAGTTCATGTTTCCGAGGAGTCTTTATGACAAATCTTTCATCTTGAGAAAGATAAAATATGCTGCCACATTTCCCTGGAGAAGAAAGCTCTTTTATACCATCGCCTCCGCATATGGACATCATATAATCTGCAGCATCTATCTTAAACAATTCTCGCAGATTACTGGAAATACATTGCATCCAGTACATAATATGTTAAAAAGGCAAATCTTAAAATCAATGAGATACCAAGTAAAATGGCATAATAGAAAAAGAACAACCATATAAATTCATGTTTCTCTCAATTTAGACAAATGACAATATAAAACCCCGAAAACAAGTTTATAAACTATTTGTCTCAGAAGCCATGTATTCTTCTAATATCCTTTATACTTCACCAATTGTTTCATTATTTGATCATCTATATATTTACAGCATTAGTTTAAAATCTGGATTGGTTTCCATAAATACTAAAACATAGACAGATAACAAGCCTCTGAGAAGTAGTAAAAACTGAGTGTGCAACAAACGATTACCAGAAATCCTCTAAAGTTGAATTACTAATATTTTCACCAAAACTGACAAATGATTCAGACGAGATACAGTTGAAGTGCCCAGGATTGGTAAAATAGAGAGACGATTATAATTTTAAGGAAAGAGGCCAAATCACAAGAGAAGCTGGAAATATACATATTAAAATTCTGGATAATCCGGTTAAATAATATTAGTATAACCCTCATCACTCACCAACATGCTAGAGTTTTGGTGCAGTGGCAGGGACTAACACCACAGCATAAGACTATTTTTTCCTTCGCTCTACATCATTGATATGAAGTAAATATTTGACATAAAAACTGCAGTTCCACCCAATGATACTATGATATGTAAAAGATGAAAATGGTTAATGGAATAATTCAATCCAACGTATAAGAGCTGTAGCATAGCATATGTACTCTAATTTAGACATAAGAAGGATAAATAGTGCCTAAACACAATTGGACAATAGTCCTTCCAGAAGAAATCAATTAAGTAGTGTGGAGGGATGAGTTGAGCGCCCTTGCTAGGGAAGTACATCTTGATTCTTGTTCGAGGACCAAAATCGGGCGAAAGAACTTCCCGTGTAGGCACAAGTGTGATTTTTCCAACTGTATACTGTCAATTTTAACCTGAACACTTTAGTATATTCTGGAACAGCTACTGGGAATGCCAATCAGAGGGAAATAAACAATTGTAAGTCTGTGCTATATGACCTGAATCAGAATACTAAATTAGATGGTTTGAAAGTAGTCCATCAAAGGAACTTTATTTTCTACCAAGGGAAACGTCTCATGTACCTAATGTCCTATAGTCCAACCGAACAAATCAAATATCAATTCAAATCTTTTTTGATTATAGCTAATTCCAGTTTTAAATTCTTCAGTGTTTATAAATTTGACTATTTCGATCCGATTGAAGTCGAATAAACCAAACGCTTAACCCCAATCAAGAACCTCAGCACAAAACAACACCTATGCGAGCACTCAACCAATAAATATGATATCCAAAGAAAAAGTTTCTTTTTCTTTTCCTGCTGAAATACTGATTAACCGTGCCTCATGTTGCTACTCGTTAAACCAATATCATGGCACAAATGTTTGGGGGTTACCTTGTCGAGTGAATCAGCACCAAGGCCCAAAAACTTTGATTTGCTAGAGGCATGAACATTATCAGGGAGCACCAACTGCTTCCTCGCTATCTACACAGACCTTCTCCAGGCACATATACTGAAACCAAGCGCTTGTTAACAAATAATTTGAATGTTGAAAGAGAGAAGAAACCATGATATGAAAAGGACAGGTATCACTCGTGAGATAGAATAGTTGTAACTTGTCTCGATAGAATAGTTGTAACTTGTCTCGACTTTGTGTATGAAATGAAGGCTGCTATGACAATGATATAACCACTTGACTAGCATATGGGCTGGTACAAAAGCATGGATGTCTTTTGTCGTACTAATCTTATAAATTTGTAACACAAAATCCCTTGTCATTTTCCCGATCCATCTACATTTCTACAAATTCCTAAAGTAGGGACTACTTTGGGAAAATAAGTAGTTTTTAAGAACACACTAATATCATCAGTACAAGGAGGATCAAAACGCATTTGAATTACATCTTTACCATGTACCAAGGAGTGTCTAATAGTTATACAGATTAACATCACCCCGTTTCAAAGAAATCAAGCATCATAATAAACTCCAACAAAGAACATAACTCCTGCAGATGAGAAATCAATATCAAGTGAGGCTTCTCGGAATTGGTATGCACAAGCTATATAGCTAAGCACACATACCAGATGTCTTGCCAGTATCAAAAACAAAACCAAAGAATTAAAGAAATTAAAGTCAGACATGGTGCGACTTGTAGATACCAACTTTAAGCCAGCATCTCCTTAAACAAAAACCTTGTAGTATCTTTCTTTTGAAAGTTGAAATAGTTAAGAGAAGACAATGCACAATAGATAAAATATGATGGATATCTAACAACTTAAATTATAAGGTATTCACTGGACACAAAGAACATAGGTTACCGCAAGTCGAGATACATAAATTTACTTTCGAAAAGAACATAGGTTCCCAGTAGCTTTACTTTCAAAAAGTTAGGCTACATAAGTTTGAATCTAGCTACTTGTTAATATGATACAATGGAAAAAAGGCTTTGGACAGAAAGAACAAAGCAATCTATAGATTATATTGGTAAAAGCCATACAGTCGAATATTTGATATCTCATTCAGTCCAATTAGGCTTGGTTGAGGAAAGGTAATCATAGAATTTGGAACATTTTAAACTTGCACCGACAGAAAATGAACAATTTAAAATAATGATTTCAATATATCCGTGGATTGGGCCATATTAGTTAGGAATCCAACTGCAATCACAATCTCAATATTTTAACCGACAGAAAAAAAAAAATCAGTTTATAGACATCTAAATCATAGATACCGTTGCAAGTTTTGTACATACTGTCCCAAGACTTCTCAAATTCATAAGAAAATATAAAACATTTGTTTTGTTTAGATATCAAATGGATTATCTGTTTGAATCGACTTAGGCAAACATAAAGTAAGTAACTGAATCTTACCTCAAACATTTCCTCAATGTACTCGAAGCATCTGCAAACTTAGTGGTATAAAGTTAAGAGCAAATTAACTTAGTGGTAAAAAGTTAAGAGCAAACAAAATCTATTGCAAATATCAACATAAATAAACATGAAGGATGCAAATATACTATTGGGGTTTTGCTATGGAGATTAAGAAAGCTACACAAAAATAATTGACAAAGTTTATGATTGGTCCGGCAGTCAACCTGATGTTGACCCATTACCTTTGGAGCCCAACTTCTAATCTAAGGTAACTATGAGAAAGAGAGGCCCTTGCTACAAAACCTAGAAGTTTGAATGTTGACAAGCTAAATTGTTGAAGATCATACGGGACAATACATGCTTACATATCAAAATTTTGCATCTTTAAAAGTATTTGTTCTAAGTCAAGTCGGGAATGGAAAGCTGGCTTGAATGTAAACATTTGCAAATGTTCCTCTGAACATACGGGGACAATTACATTGCATGTGGTTCTGAGGTACCTGCTAATGCAGATGGGATCAAATCTCTTCGAGCATTTGGAAGTTCAAATCTCCAATGCTCCCTCGTCATCAAGTATGTCACCAGACATCAAATAGCTCTAAAGTTAAAATATTGTATGCTACACAATGCATATTGTATGCTACGATACAAAGGGTTTTTGATATGGATCTTGTATAAGATATGTCGATAAGATAAATCTAGCCTTTACTTTCAATGTTTGTACCTTTCTGCTCTATTTACATGACAATAACGAAGTCCAATTAAGAGATGTATCATGTAGCACTATTACAATAAAGAATATTAGATAAACAATAGTAGAGAAATAAAAAACGAAACAAAGAACTGCAAGTAGTGATACCTTTATCTGAGGTACTATGAACCACATATCAAGGCGATCTGAAAGACCTGTCAAGGACAAATAAAGCTCATTGATCGTCTACCATTGTATAGAAGCAACAATCAAATATTCCATTGTTGAAAATATAACTAAAGCACCTATTAAACTTTAATTTAAAATTACTGAAGAGCCAATACCATTAATTTCAAATGATGAACATGCAGCTCAAATACCATAAAAGCCTCTACGCAATTGATTTTCTTCTTATAAGTTACAAGGAGCAACTATGCAACTATAACAAACAAATCACAATTTGCAAGATGAAATGGTAATTGGATTGAGAATATACGTGTTTTGGGTGCCGAATGCCCGTGATGTTGTTGTCCTGGAGCAACTCGTAGTCATCCTCGTCGAGGATGTAGTTCTTTTCGAATTCTCTGCTCGAATGAACATGCATGTAAGGAAAAAAACACTTTCTGAAACAGCAAAAAAAAAAAACATGATCGGCAATAAAATAGAGGGTTTAGAGCTGAGTTTTGACCTTCTATTCTTCTTCTTCTTCCTTTTCTGGCTTTCCTCGTCGATGTCCCTATTCTTGTCCTCCTCTTCCTCCTCCACTATGAACCCGTCCTTCACGTACTCGTCCTGGCCCTCCTATGAAACGTATCAAACATTTATGCCGCAATTTTCCCCATAATAAAAAATTCACAAAACTCTAAAATCTCATACCTTCCTCTTCCTTCTCACGTCCTCGTCGTCGTCCCTGTCGACTATGCCGCGACTCCCTTGTCGCCCCTTCATCCTTCCTCTTGCTCCTCGAACTCGTTTGCAAAATACGTAGAAATGTTGGGGAAAAAGGAAACCCCAAATTGAACCAAATGAGACTACTACAGAGAGAGAAACTCACCTTCGTCGTCGGAGGCCACAGCTCTCTCGTCCATGTCGAGGAGAAGAGAACGAACGTCATAGCCATTGACCTAGATTAACGGACGGATCGAAACCCTAGATTGGACCGCGACGGTTGACCAGCGGCTTAAAAAAAGAAACCCTAGCTACAGGAATTAGGGAGAGCGAGAGGAGGAAGAGAGCTCTGGAAGATGAAGGAAAATGAGAGAGAGAGAGAAAAAAAAAAAAGGAATGAGACTTTTAATTCCGGGGTCGGGTTTGAGCGGGCAATCGAGTAGGATTCTAATTTTTTACCACTTTTTATAACGATTGGGTATAACAATGTCATATATGTGTGAACAATATATACGCTTAGTGCTATAAATCGCTATAATAGGCCAAAAATTCTTCGGAACTGTCATAATATGTGGTATTGCTAAAATTCTGTAACGTTTATATATAAATCATTGTAATAGCTTCTTTTCAAGCGTTATATATAACAGGTATTTTTCTTGTAGTGTGTTCAAGTGTTGTCTCATCTACAACTTCTTCTTCTTCTTGGACTATGTTTTCATTGGAAACTTTAATTTCCTGCGCATCCTCATTATTCTCCGAAATGTCTACAAGAATAATGTTCTTGTGCCTTGCAAATTTTTCTTTAAAGTATTCTGCGTCGCGAGATTCAATGATATGATTTGAATATATATCAAAAAATCTTCGAGCATCACTCTTCTCGGCATATCCCAAGAAGATTGTCTTTGTAGTCCTTGTCTCGAGCTTCTGAATCTTCAGATCTGGGAGCTTTATATATACCAGACACCCACACACTCGAATAATATTCAAGTTAGGTCTGACTTTGAACCATAGTTCATGAGGAGTGATGTCAGAAGTTGCATACGGCACTCTATTCAGAATAAAAATGACCGTCAATGTAGCTTCTTCCCAATAGCATTTTGGAAGACCCACAGTCAACAGTATTAAATTCATCATTTCTGTCAAAGTTTTGTTCTTCCTTTCTGCCACTCTCTAGACTGAGGAGAATACGGAGCAGTAGTCTCGTTGATGATTCCATATTCTTTACAGAATGATACGAATCCATGAGACCGATACTCTCTGCCTCGATCACTTCTTAATCTCTTGAATTGTTGTCCAGTTTCTCGTTCAGCTTCGGCCCTGAACTCTTTGAACTTCTCGAACACTTCGTCTTTATACTGTAGCAAGTAGACGAACACGTATTTTGAGAAGTCATCGATAAAAGTTATGAAATACTTCATTCCGACTTTTCTAGAGAATTGTTTAAAGTTACAGATATCGAAGTGTACCCTCCAAAAGATTTGTGCTTCGATTAACCCAATTAAAGGATTTCTTTGTGATCTTCATCTGAGCACACACTTCACATTTTTCTACCTTACCCCATAATTGGAGATAAGTCCTAGATTAGACATTTTGTTTATTCTGTTACAATGATATGTCCTAGTCTATTATGCCACAACTCAAGAGTATAATCAGCATAAGCGATTGCATTAATTTTCTTAGACTGGATTACAAGATGAAGTTTAAACATTCCTTCATTATAAAAAGCTTTTTCGAAGTAGGTTTCTTTTATGGATATCACCATCTGGCCAACATTGATGTCCATCCTCGCAGGCCTGCGTTACAGAGTAGGCCTCCAGAGGTTAGGTTCTTTGCAATAATAGGTACATGTTTTATGTCTTGAAGTGTCAGAGACTTCCCTGAAGTCAGCTTCAACACCACCCTCCCGATCCCTTGCACTTCAGCTTATGCTTGGTTCGCCACCATAACATATTCAGAGGTTGGTTTGTAAGTGGTAAATCATTCCTTGCTAGAGCAGACATGACATGTGGCACCAGTGTCTACCCACCAGTTAGAGTTAGCTCCCACCGCAATAACCTGAGCAATCATAGCAATTACGTCAGTAACCATGGAAACCTTACTAGGCTCACCTTGCTCTGACTACTTGGCTTGGATCTGCATTCACTATTGTAATGGTCCTTCTTGCCATAGTTAAAGCAAGTCACATTGGACTTTGGCTTCTGGTGCTTGAAAGAAGATCCCTTCACTTTCAAATTAGTGAGGTCCTTCTTTTGTGGTGGAAAGCCACCTGCTTTTCCTTAGATTCCTTCGTCTGGACCAAGTTGGTCTTAGCCATTTGTTTGGACAGAGTGTCCACCTTCAGTTGAGCCCTCATCTAGTCATCAACATAATTTCTTGTAAGAGATCTTCCAGACTGATCTCCAGTTTTATTCCTATGCATATTCGCATAGAATTTGCTCCATCCAGCGAGAAGCTTGGAGACATTGTCGACCCCCAGAACCAGAATACTGGAGAGCGGGGGCAGACATAGCCAGCTACGTATAATGAAATGGAATCCACGTCACTATACGGTCACGGCTGTCTAGATATATGAGGGTTTAACTACAATCCATCAGTCTCCTATGGTCAAGAACAGCCTATTGTCTCAATCATAAGCAACTAGTAACAGTCACAAGATATTAGAGCATCAATAATATAAGGCGTCCCATACATTACATATTGGATGATCATGAAGCTAGTCGTACAAATGTCAGGACTAGCAAGAGTTTTAGTCAGTACATGATCAACCCTAGGATTTATCAATCATGTTACACCGCCCGTAGGCAGACATAAATAAAGGTGCGCAACACGTGCTACACGTGCTCGCCGGCTAAATGCCTCAAAAGATATTTTACAAACAGAGTGGGAGGACAAAGAAACCCACTCGTTGCCCTGGTTACGCCTGGTGGTCACCATCGGGCTGGAAGACAGGGATCCTCTGGTGCTGCTCCGATATCTGGCCACACAAAACCAGCTGGGTCAGACCCCAGAAAGAGCAAGTGCCACAAAGGAGGCTTCACTTAGGAACTAAAACCAGCATATCACAATAGAATATTAAGATAATAAAAAGAACTGATAATAATAGAGTAACAACAGTAACTGAGTACGAGGAAACTATTCAAGTAGCCAGGTCATAACCCTTAAACCAAATAAGGACCGGGTTGCAGCCCTTCACCTGAATAGAAACCCGTCTCAAATACTATTGGTACAGTGAAGACAATAACGAAGAGAGGACACAGAACTGCTCCGGAGCCAGGTTACAACCCTTAAACCAAACAAGGACCGGGTTGTAACCCTTCGCCTGAACAGAACTGGACCCCTGATCTTTATTGCTAAGGCCAGTATAATAATCATGGTATTAAGGTAAGGCAAACATGACGAACATGGCATGGGATTGCATAAGACAATAAACGAAGAGAGGACACAGAACTGCTCCAGGAGCCGTTTACAACCCTTAAACCAAATAAGGACCGGGGTTGTTGTCACGCCCCAGAACCAGAATACTGGCAAGTAGGGACGGACCAGGCCAGCTACGTATACCAAAGTACTCCAGTACTCCGAAATGACGTATAAACTGTATAGATGGGGGTTACTACTACAAGCCAACAGTCGATCCTAGGTCAAGCAATCCTAGGTATCTCAATCACAGGCAGTAAACAATGTACAAGAAGTAAGATTAACTGGAATATAAAATAGTAAAGCGTCCCAAACTATCATATATCAATGATCATGAAGCTAGTAATACAGAGTGAAGACTAGCAAGAGTAATAGTCATACATGATAAGCTCTAGCTATAGTCTAGAATACGCAAATCATGTTCTGGCCCGTAGGCTAAATGTCAAGTCCAAAACACGAGCTAAACACGTGCTCGGAGGCTAAACGCCACAAAAGAATAATGTACATAACTAGTGGGAGAATGAATAGAAAACCCACTAAGGTACTCTGGTGCTCTGGGTAATCACCAACGAGTGGAAGGTACGGAAGATCCTCCGGGCTCCTCTATCAGATCTGGTCAATGCAAAACCAGTGGGTCAGACCCCCAATAGCAAGTACCACAAAGGAAGCCAAACTATGAACTAAAACCAGCATGTAAATCATAGCAACAGATAGAGACAGAAATAAATAAAAGTAATCGAGACTCGTGCGCTACCATGCACTTATCCCGAGAATAGAAAAGACAATAAGTAAAGCAACATGTAGCATAAAGTAAAGAACATGTGACGTAATGTAAACTGTGTACATGTAAGGAAAGGAAGCATGTGAACATGAAACATAAACTAGCATGTGAGCATGTTAAGTAACTAGAACATGTGAGCATGTTATATAACTGGAGCATGTGAGCATGTCATGTAACTGGAGCATGTGAGCATGTCATGTAACTGGAGCATGTGAGCATGTCAAGTCTATATAGAACGACAAATGATTAGATGACTTAGGAAGTATTCTGGAACCCAATTACACCGTAAACCAAACAAGGACCGGGGTTGTAACTCTTCTCCTGAACAGAACTTTAGTATCTAATCATTTACCGGCAAAGTAAAGCATAAACAAGGATGTACTGAAAATAACAAATCCGGACACTGCATAGACAACTAGACTAGACTGGACTCCATACAATAGTCATGGCCAAGCAATGAGTACGACTTTATACTTAGCTAACTAGGTTATCAAATCCTAATTACTAACAAATGCAAGTCTGAGATTCCAAGTCCAGCTCCTGCCTGCTACTACCTGAATGGTCCAAGCCAATGGTAATAGTGGATACAACGCCCAGGAGACAAATGTATCCTATAGTGGTGGGTACATCGCCCAGGAGACAAATGTACCCTATATAGTGCAACACTCGACGCGCTGGAAGTGTGCTCATCATGACAGATAGCTCCAAATCCTAATGCATATATATATAATGCCAAGACCAAAGGGGCAACAGGTTACTGGGAAATTCTCAATGATCTAAGTAATCGCTAGTTATTTAGTCCTTAACATTTTCTTGTTGGATTCCGGGTGTGGCATTCCGCAGAATCCATCCTAGACATAACATGCGAGATTGGACAATACGATGTGCACCATAACAAGCCACAACAAGAAAACATCATAAACTGGAAGCTGGTAGTGCGCTACGACGAGCCACTATAGGAGTGCGCCATGACAGGCCACTATCATGTAAGCAAGAAAGCATGTACAAGAGTGCACCACGACGGGTCACTATCTAGTAAGCAAAGGAGACATGTACGAGAAGTACGCCACGACGGGCCACTATCATGTAAGCAAAGAAGACATGGCAACAATTAACATAGCTTGTAAGAAAGAATCTATCAAAGACATATCATGGCTGTAGGAAATAATAATTAAGCTAAGTACATTTCATAGAAAATGATTGAACATGTGCTAGTGTCAAGTGTATATAGGGTGTACAATCATTTTCTAACTATACAGATCATCTAATCATGTTAAGAAATCATTACAATCAAAGAAAATATCAAAAACGGACAAAAACGGGCAGAAACGGCAAAAACACTAAACAGCATAAAACGGCATACCGGCGGTATACTGCGGCATACCGGCGGTATACCGGACTAAAAACAGAAAGTTTCTGGTGCAAAAAATGGCATACCGGCGGTATACTGCGGTATACCGGCGGTATACCGGTTTTTTCAACAGCAACAAATTCAGAATTTTGCCAAAACTTGTTTCGGCCATAAAAACTTCATTTTAAATCGAAATTCGGACTTTCAAAAGTCAAAATTAAATAGAATTGAATTTCCTACAACATGGAAGTATTAGTTTTCACAAATCAAAACATTTGATAGATCAATACCTCAAAATACTCTCAAACAGAGGTTCTCGGGACACCGAAACGGTTCCGATTGCCACCAAACTCAAAATCTATGATATACAAACTATGTGAGGGCCTCATATATGTATATATGACCAAGATCCATGATGGTAACACTAGTATCACTCTTGATACCAAGTTTTCTACTAAGTCCATATTGGGTTTTAACAGAAAATCAAAACCTTGTTTAAACCAATTTTAGAAACATGCATATAGACGTGAATCATAAGGAAAACATATTTAACAAAATGAGTTTAAGGCAATTCTAAGCATTTAATACCAAGGGAAACAAAAATGACAACAAAAAAAAGGTTCATGGATTTGGCAAGATGTACTTGCCTAGGTTAAGCTCCAAGCCTAATCTTCTCCCCTAGGGGGTTAGACACCACACCCAAGGCCTCAGGCCAAGCTCTTGGAAAGCTCCAAGGGGGAGAGAAGGGAAGAAAGATGAGAGAGTGAAAAATGAAAGAGAGAGGAGAGAGAAAGTAAAATGGTTATATAGAAGGGAAATTATCTTAACCGTCGGATGGTGATCCTGTCAAAATCTAAGTCAATCCTAACCATCAACAAACCAAATATCCAATGGGTAATAGGGTGCATCTACACTATTCCGAAATATCTAAACACTATTCATCAAAATATCCAAAACACTATCACGAAATATCGAAAACACATATTCATGAAATATCTGAATCAAAATATCTAAATTATGGAAATCTGTCTGGACGTATGCCGCGGTATACTCCGATATACTAGCGGCATGCCGGCCAAGAAAAATCTATAAGTTAGAAAAATTTAAAGCATTACGAAAATCAAGAAAATACGAAATACACTACAAAATACGTATCCGTATATAAATACCGATACTGTGAGACGAGTCTCACAGTTGTAACCCTTCGCCTGAACAGAACTGGACCCCCGATCGTTATTGTTAAGGTAAGCATCAATAATCATGTCATGTCACAATCTTGCACAGGATCAGGATAAGACTAAGCTGGAATAAACTACATCCATCACACGGCCAATCAGAGTACGGTTTGATACTTTTAACTAACTAGGGTTATCACAGGCCTAGTTACTAGCAAGATGCAATGAGATTATCCCAACAGCCACAAGCCTTGCAGACCATCCGGTTATCCAGGTCGAATGTCCGTTTAGGAAGAATGCAACACATGACTGTGTGCTGGAAATGTGCCCTACTCGTCGGTAGGCTACAAGTCCACTGAATGAGCCCAGATAACGGGATTGCCTGTAGCTGGAAATCTCTTCATGACTACTGAATCATTCTAGTTATTAGCCTTAGTCAATTTCAGTAGGTACCCCTGACCGTGGTACTCAGGGGTCCCCTCCTAACATGATACAAGACAGTACTAGTTTATTTGTACAAACACAATCGCCCACGGTGTCCAAGTCTTTCATATTTGTCATGTCAGGCTAGCTGTCGTAACAGCATGCTGAGATATATCATGTCAGTTTACTTGTCAAGAGTGCGCCACAGCGGGCCACTATCGTGTTCTATTCTTACAATATTATGAATGAGAGAAACTTGCATAAAATAACTAGTGACATATTCTTGATGCTAAGGAGAAGATCTACAACTTTACGTTGGAAGTTGGAGAATTCGAGCCATAATTCATCAATTAGGACATATAACAGTTAGAAATAGTCAAAATAGCATTATGCGGCTTATTCTGCGGCACCATATGCGGCCAACTGCGACATGCGGCCTATGCGGCTCAACTGCGACATCTTATGCGGCCAACTGCGATATGCGTTTCAACTGCAACATCATATGCGGCCAACTGCGACATGCGGCTTATGCGGCTCAACTGCGACACCATATGCTGCAACTGCGACATACGCTCATACGGCTCAACTGCGACATCATATGCGGCCAACTGCGACATGCGCTCATGCGGCTCAACTGCGACATCATACGGCCAACTGCGACATGCGGCTCAACAGCGACATCATATGCGGCCAACTGCGACATGTGCCTCATGCGCGCACAGCGACATCATATGCGGCCAACTACGACATGTGCCTCATGCGGCTCAACACGACATCATATGCGGCCAACTGCGACATGCGGCTCATGCGGCTCATTTTGCGACATCATATGCGGCCAACTGCGACATGCGGCTCATGCGGCTCAACAGCGACATCATATGCGGCCAACTGCGACATGTATCTCATGCGGCTCATTTCACGACATCATATGCGGCCAACTGCGACATGTGCCTCATGCTGCAGATGAACATAGAAGTTTGACCAAAATTGTTTTGGCCATAACTTTCTCATCCGAAGTCGAAATCAAGCGAAACAAAAGCCAAAACTGCATGAAATTGAATTCTCTACAACATAGAATCATTAGTTTTCGAAAATAACCAAGTTTTGAGATCAAAACCAAGAAAAACCAAAAGTTATAAACTTAGATCTACAAAAATTATCCATCAAATGAAAAGGCCAAGTTCTAAAGAGTCTTAAAATCAAGTAAGGAAGAGAATGGAATAATAAAACTTGAGATCCATCATGAAGCAAGTTTGCACTTGCCTAGCTCTTTCCTGGTAGGTGAAGAGTAAATGGTGGAGAAGAAGAAGTGAAGGAGAAGAATAAATGAAGAGAGAGAGAGTTAGGTGGAAATATAAATGAAGGTGGTGGTGGTAGGTAGGGGTTCTTCCCTTGGTTCATGATGACCAATACACCCAAGCCTAGCCGAACCAACCCAAATAATCGAGCCAAGCCATGAGATATGCGATACAATATAAATACGTACACGTATTCCAAGATACGTAATACGAACTATAGGCATTACAACGATCCTCCAACAATAAACTTGTCGTTGAGGGCATCTCCTCATCTTCCAATTTCTGACGCAACTTCAGAAATTCTTTCACCTGAGACAACATCATCTTCTCGTCTTCAAAGAACCATTTGTGATATTTCTCGACGATAAATATCTTGTTCATGTTCTTGTCATCTTCATAGAGTTTCTCCAAACTCGCATATCTCTCTGGCATTGGTCTTCTTTGAGTAAGATTCTGCCAGAGAGTCCTCCATAGAATTGAGGATCAGAAGCCTATAGAGGCTATTTTTTCTTCCCATTTGGACTATTTAGTAGCAGCAGCAACCGCGCTCGCAGTCCCATTTTCTGGAACCTTCGGTTCGTCCTCAGATAACACGTGGTGGACGTCCATGAGTTAAAGATTGAGGCTGACCTTCCTCTTCCAGACTTGGTAGTGCTCTCCATCGAATTTCTCTAACTTGGTAAAGTTGGAATCGATGAGTTGTGCACGAGAGTTTTCCATCTGTAAATCTAGCTTTGAGATTGTTAGTCCCGGGATGTGATTTTAAGATGAAAAACAGATTTTGGAAACAGTTCGAGGAAGGTGAACAACTGAGATCCCAAAGAATTTAGAGAGACAAATCAAATATAACACTTCGAAAAGACACAAATGAATTTTATAGCAACAGCGACGAAAGTCCACAAA